>CM062820.1:866981234-867538734 GCA_031772625.1 Pinus tabuliformis
CCTACTGCTCCTTCTTGGGGTTTTAATATTTGTCTTAGAGCAGTCTCAGTTGTAGAGACAGTGTCAAATTTTCCTTTTTATCTGAGAGGGAGAAGGATGCTAATAATTTTTATCAGAACAAACTTTCCTCTGTCCCTATCTTTCCTTCACATATAATAATTTCCAAAGGGAACTACTACACAATTGTTTGCTACAGGGTACTTAATTCAAGCAGAATTCTCCATGCAGATATATGGAAGTTAAAGAGGGAGAAAGCCACTTACTCATTTCAAGATAACTTTGTCATGTTCATGAGGGTTTGAAGACAACATTCGGTAGTTTGGCTCCCTTTCTCCCTTCAATTCTCTCTTGTAGCTTCCTTTTGGGCCTCCTCTAGCAATGCAGATCCTCCTATAGCAGTTCAACTTCTCCTGTAGCTCCTCTTGTAGCACCTACAAACACTATTTGAAGCAAATCGGTGGCACCTTAGTTGGTCTTTGATAACATCTAGCTCGTCCTTTTGTATCTTGATGGGTTTCTCCAACTGTTTCTTGGGAATGAGTAAGTTTGCAAGTCAAATTGAGCCTCGTACTTTTATTCCCTTTTGTGGTAGTGGCTTGGAATGATTTGGTGACTTGGCCGTTGCACAAATTTCCTCTTTTAACCATTGTCCCCTCTCCTCGTAATCATCACCCTTCTTAGTTTTTATTTTCCACACTGCGTGAGTGAGATAGTCAGTTGCACTTAACTGGTTGAGGGTGGTCGTGACTACTGACCCATCAGCGTATAAAACCTCCTCTCTCATGCATTGACAAAAACTTTATAGCTATAATGTGCTCAAGAAAAGAGGTGAAGAATATTGCATACTTGTACCTACCTGATGGTTGTTGGAGATGTATGCATGTTGTTGTTCCACTTCATACCCTGAAGGGTTGAAGGTGTTGATTTCCTTTGTTTTCTTATGTACAAGTCTTCATAGCATGATGATTCTTTGACTGATAAAGTTTTTGTATGTGCAGGCTTCTTCCCAATGTTCAATCTATTGTTGTTGGAGTGGATGGATTATCTGCTGGTGTGCCCCTTCTCACTTCAGAAATGGCTTCATGATGCCCAAGGTGGCTGGATATTTTACTCTATGTTTGGAAAAAATTGATTATGGGATTTTGATGTGACTATACAGGCTCCTACATGAGGAATTTCCCTCTTGTAACAGTCATTTGATTCTTCTTTGAGACCTTATATTTCATTTGAAACTGATGGAAAGTTAGAAAAGGTACATGGATAGGACTAAAATCATTAAGAGGTGGTGTAGGTGGTTGAAAAATTGAAAGCAAAGCTTTTTCTTTGTTTTTTGTGTATGGAAAAATGGAATTTGAAGATGAATGTTAGCTAGATGGAATGGATGGGTGATGAAAGTGGTGTTAGGGGGCCTATTTCAACCTTCACTAAAGAATACATGACCTTTTGATCCCTTCCTCCAATTAGATCTACCTCCCGTAGCATTTTGGCCTCCTCCTGTAGCATTTTGGGCTCCTCCCGTAGCATTTAAGGCTCCTCTTGTAGCATTTCAAGACAATCTCTTGTGGCAAAATTGTTTTATCCGTATCTCTTAAATGGTAGACTAGATTGACCTGATATTTTTTGAGCATATTTCCATCATCCTTATGCACCTCCCCATAAAACATCTTGGCCAATGGATGCACGAATCTCGAGAAAATTTAAAAATGGATGTAGGTGATGGAGGTCAATTTCTTGAAAAGTGTAAACATGAATTTTTTGAACTTTATTGAGCATTTTACCATCATCCATATGCATCTCCACATGAAACAATTCATCTAATGGTTGCACGGGTTTCCAGATATTGTAGAAATAATTTCTTCCCTGTGTATTTTGGTTTTCTATGGCAAAACACAACCCTCCTGTAGCATTTTAGGACAGAGAGGAAAATGAATGAGAAAGGCTTGGAGGTGGATGTTTGAAATGGATGAGGGTAATGGATTGGCATGGCCTTGGTCTTGTTGGAGCATCTAAGCAAAGGAAGAGAAATCCCAAGTTTGACTTCCTTTGATTACATTTTTGACTGACTTTTTATTTTGGTGCAAATAATTTTTCATCAAAGAGATATACATGGAGCAATTTTTTTTTTTCATTTTTTTATTTTTTATTTCTTTTAGGCCTACTAGCTGCCTCAATGAGGTTATCAACTAGTAGGTTTGCCTAGGCAACCTCAAAGGAGGTTTTCACCTAGGATCTTTTATTTTTCTCTTTTTTCTCTTTTTCCAACCCATTTACCGCCTCATGGAGGTTTTCAATAAATGATCCAATCTCAAGCACCTCAAAGGAGGTTTTCACTTGAGATTTTATTTTTCCTCTTATTTTTTCATTTTTTATTTCTTTCTTCTATCCTACTCTACTTGAAAAAACAAAATATCTTTCAATTATAGGAATAGTTTCAATGGAGCCATGTGCACATCAATATGACAAATAAAATAATGTGTAGGCTCGAAATATATGCTTTGGAATGTACTTGAATTTCAGAGACCAAATGCTTTGACTTTGGCAATATCAAGCACATCTGAAGAAGAGAGTGATGCTCCATCTTGTTTATTTTCTGGAACCAAAACTCAATATACCTTTGATGCCCTTGGTTTTCTTACTCATCTGGATCATTATTCATGTCTTCTCCTACCATGACATTCAATTCTTCCTCTTTTTGCAGATTATTCTCTTGAACACATGGAGGATCTGATGGTAAGAATGAGGGAACTTTCTCAATCCCCGATTCTGATCTCTGCTCCTCATCAAGTGCAACCCATGATTCTTTGGTCCTCTCATTTGAATCTTCTTTTCTGAATCTTATCCTTCAATTGCATAAAGAGAATCTCTTTTTTGCAATAATCTTCCTAAGATAATATGAATACCATTGATATCAAGCGGAGATGTTAGGAAGTGTTGTACCTCAAAATTGTAAGTGGGTTGAGCTACTTCCTTGTGTGGGTTTGGAAATGGTGGTAAATGTAGTTGAGTGGGAGTGGATCTTTGAGATGGACGTGTTTGGGGTTATGGTTGTGGTGGAGGTGGATGGTAGGGAGAACATGGAGTTTGGTATGGAGGATATTGAGGAAAATATTGAGGATATTGTGGATTTCTCCCATAAGGTCATTGCCAAGCTTGTTTCAAAGATTTATTTTGGGGTTGAGATGGCCAAGGTTGCCAAGGAAAGGGTGTGTTCCAATTACTTTGATATGGATGTGCATAACCTTAAAATTATGAATTAGGTTCTTGCTGCCATGGTTTTCTTGGAGCTACATAACATAGTTGCTTTGGTGATTGACTTGTTCCATTGTCCTCTTGGTAAACTTCTTTCAACCTCGGTAATGATGGACAATATTTAATAGCATGTGAACTTGCATGGAAAACACAAATATCGTCATCTTCTTCTTTTCTCATTTTGCATTGGTAACATTTCTACTTGTTCACTTAGATTGCTAAGAATTTATATTTTAAATTATCAAGCAAATTTCCAAGTTCAGCTTGACTTACCAATCTTAATGTTGATTTACTTACTATTTCCCTTCCTCTTAATATGTGCTTGCTTGTTTCACAAATTTCTTCAAATGATAATTGGTATAAATCACCTCTACTCATGAGATCAAGGATTTCAATACACTGGTATATAATTGTTCTATGTAAGAGGATTTTTAGTGTCTCAAATCCTAAATGATGTAATTTTTCCCTCTTAACATTATACATAAATCTCTCTATTAAATCCTCAAGGCTCTCATCTTATTTTTGAGTCATTCTAAATATTTCTTCTTTAAGATCATGATCTTTATATTTTTCTAGAAATATAATTTTCATATCATTCCATGATCTTATTGAATTAATCCATAATCTCATGAACCATTTAAGATCTTTATCATTCAATGTTGCCTGAAACAATCTCAACTTTTGAGTATTTAGTAAGTAACCATTGTTGCAAATAATACTGAGAGGGGGGGTGAATCAATATTATCTAATTCTTTTAATAAATCTTCCTTATTTGTTCTTTTAATCAGTTTGCATGTCAGTACCATAAAATAATGAGCATGAACAAAGAAAACAGATAGTCACACCAAAGAACACAAGATGTAAGGTGGAAACCCAATGTGGGTGAAAACCACCTGCTGCAATATGTCTCTATCTTCTTTCAAATTAGAAACTCCTTTTACAATGGTTTTGTACTGGTGCAGTCCTTTACCAGTACGCAGGCTGCAACCTGCACAGAGCTGCAACTCTCTCTCTCTCGTTTTCCAGTCTCTCCTGGAAGGGAGCTACAACCCCCTACTTCTTTTCATAAAGCATCAAATGATCATCAAGTACATAAAAGTTATAGTCCACTACAGTTATCAGATCAACAGAACTAACCCAGAACACCTTATCAACAGAAAAATTCAGTCAACAGAACATTTTAAGATAGATACGCAGTTTTCCCTTCTGTGCCCTGCGTCGCTACGCAGTTCACCTTCTGCTTTCCTGCGTATACCCGCAGGGATCCTTCTACTGAACTGCGTGCCCACGCACTGTTCCTTGAACCGAGCTGCGTACTATTACTGCAGGTACGCACCCAGAGACATTATCGCGCCGCGTACTGTTACTGCAGGGACGCACCCAAAAATACTATTGCGCCGCGTACTTTTACTATGCGGACGCACCTGAACCTTAGTCGCTTTGCGTACCGACGCAATTCTCCTTCTTCTGCTCTGCGTACCGACGCATATCTCCTTCTTCTGCTCTGCGTACCGACGCAGGTCTCCTGTTTCTGCTCTGCGTACCGACGCAGATCTCCTGTTTCTACACTGCGTACCCACACAGTTCTTCTGTTAAACACCTGCGGCCTTCTGATTAGGGCCAAGTAGACAGTCCACCAGAGTGGCACAGTTGCTCAGATCTGATCATGCGCTCGAGAGATCACCCTTCACAGATTCGCCTTCAACTTCCTTTTCATATAGATCAAGCTTTTAAGACCATAACCCAATATTTCAGATCTAAAGATATTCAATTGCAAAAGATGCTTAGCCAAGTGATCTCATTTGCTTTATATAGGCAAGCTCCTCCTAAAATCATGGAACAATACCACGAGTCGACACCATAAAAGCCCAATACCGTCGGCTAAATACCAAGAGTAAAACATAAGAAATCCCACATGTGCTTTTCTCTGCCTTGAAATGCGTGCACTGGGGGGACGCACCTCCTGAACGGCTGGCCTGCGTATCTGGACGCGGTCCCTGCATGGTGTACCTGCGGGTACGCACCTTCTGAACTGATTTCCTGCGTACTTCTTAATTTTCAACAAATTGAGAGCCTTGCCACAGGAGTTGCCATCAAGTACAACATTTGTAACATATAGCCATACCAGAAACATAATGCCAACAATCTCTCCCTTTGGAGTTGATGGCAACCTCACAAACTTCAGCTTCATTCTCCCCCTTTGACATCAAGGGCAAAGGGGTATGCTCCCCCTAAGATCATGCACCCCCTGAAAATGAACCAGATCTGCAACAAAGAACCATAATCCACCATGAAAGAGATAGAGACATATTGCAGCTATTTCCAAGATCTCCTTCTGACCATCCTCCATAATGCCAACAATGCATTATATGCTCCCCCTGAACCTGTACCATCAATTAGAAAAGGTTCAACAATAAGATGATGCATCAATAACCCCCAGCTTTTGCCTGAGGTATTCAAAAGTGTCCCTGGGCAATGGTTTGGTGAGAATATCAGCAACTTGTTCCTTAGAAGGAACATACTCCAACTTGACCTTCTGTTCAAGTACTTGTTCCCGGAGAAAATGGTACTTGATTGGTATGTGCTTGGTTTTTGAATGCATAACAGGATTCTTTGAGATGTTGATTGCACTTGTGTTATCACATAAGATGGGAATTGGTGGTGTACAAGTGATTTGAAAATCCTGCAAAGTCTGCATCATCCAAAGAAGTTGGGTGCAACAAGATGCAGCAACAACATATTCCGCTTCAGCTGTAGACAAGGCAATTGAACTCTGTTTCTTGCTAAACCAAGATACCAGTCTGGAACCCATAAAGAACGCACCACCACTTGTGCTTTTCCTGTCATCCACGCTTCCGGCCCAATCTGCATCTGTATAAGCATGAAGTGTAAGATCTGTATCTCTAGGATACCATAAGCCATAATTTTGAGTCCCTTGAAGATATTTGAAAATTCTCTTCACTGCCTGAAGATGAGTCTCCTTCGGATTTGCCTGAAATCTTCCAACTATTCCAACTGCATGCATGATGTCCGGTCGGGTACCTGTCAAATAAAGTAAACTTCCAATCATAGATCTGTAGGTTGGTTGATGTACTGCTGCAGATTCATCATTTGCACTAAGGCTACATCCTGTGACCATGGGTGTACATACTGGTTTTGCATCTTCCATACCATATTTCTTCAAAATCTGTTTGAGATACTTGGTTTGAGATAAAAAGATTCCTCCTTCCTTTTGTTGGATTTGCAAACCAAGGAAATATGTCAGTTCTCCTAGCAAGGACATTTCAAATTCTTTCTGCATGACTAAGGCAAAGCTTTGACTCATAGCTTCTTCATTGCTCCCAAAAATAATGTCATCTACATACACAACAAGTATTAGCAATTTGTCATTTTCAATTTTTATATAAAGATTGCTATCTGCCGATCCTTTTGAAAAACCTTGTTGATGAAGATATTTGTCCAAACGGTAGTACCAAGCCCTTGGAGCTTGTTTGAGACCATAGAGAGACTTTTTCAATCTGCATACAAGATTTGGATCATTTCCAAGAATGAACCCATCTGGCTGTTCAATGTACACTTCTTCTTCCAAATCTCCATTCAGAAAGGCTGATTTCACGTCCATTTGAAATACTTTGAAGTTTTGAAAACTTGAGAGAGCAAGGAACATTCGGATGGCCTCAAGTCTTGCAACAGGAGCAAAGGTTTCTTCAAAGTCTATTCCTTCTTGCTGCGCATACCCTTTACAAATAAGTCTGGCCTTGTTTCTAATTACTTCTCCATTTTCATTCAATTTATTTTTGAAGACCCATTTTGTTCCGATAACATTCTTATCCTTTGGTCTAGGAACCAGCTCCCAAGTGTTGTTCTTTTCGATCTGCTCAAGTTCTTCATCCATTGCCTTCACCCAACATTCATCTTTGCATGCCTCTTTCACATTTTGTGGTTCAGTAGAGGAGAGTAATGCCAAATAGCTTGAAGCTTCTGCAACTATTCTTCTTGTTTGTACACCTGCTTCTTTCTGCCCCATAATCTGAGATTCTGGATGATTCTTCTGGACATATTTGGATGGAGTCTTTTCTTCTATTCTTGTTTGCTCCTCTGGTTCTTCTTGAGTTTCTTCTTGAGGTTCTTCTTCTTCATCATTCTGTCGTTGGGGGTAGCCTTCATCTTCTTCGATGTCTTCATGATGTACTTGCCTAGGAATGTATCCCTTCTTATCAACCACTACATCAATGCTGTCAACAATTCTGCCAAGTCTTTTATTGTAGCATTTGTATGCTTTGCTATGTGGAGAGTAACCAAGAAGAATGCCTTCATCTGCTCTAGGTTCAAGTTTGCCAAGCTGCTCATCAGTATTCTTGATATAGCATTTGCTCCCAAAGATTTTGAACTGCTTTACCGAAGGAGTCCTACCACTCCAGAGCTCATGAGGAGTTTGAGTGCTGTTCACCCGGACATTTGTTTTGTTGAGAATAACAACCGCAGCATGTGCAGCTTCACCCCAGAAAGTTGCGGGAATTCCTGACTCATCAAGCATAGCACGATCCATTTGTTGGACTGTTCTGTTCATTCTTTCCACAACTCCATTTTGCTGATGAGTTCTTGCTGTAGAGAATTCTCTTCTTATCCCATGTTCTTCACAGAAATCGAAAAATTCATTTGAAGTAAATTCCCCACCTCTGTCGGATCTGAGGGACTTAATTTTGTGACCTGATTCATTTTCAACCAAGGCTTTGAAGGATTTGAATTTTTCGAATGCTTCATCTTTGTGCTTCATAAGTCCTAACCAGACAAACCTGGAGAAATCGTCAATGAATAATATCAAGTATTCTTCTCCTCGAGGTGTTCTTTTCCTGAAAGGGCCGCAGGTATCTGTATGTACTAGCTCAAGAGGCATGCTAGCTGATCCTTCTTTCTCTGGAAAGTTAGTTCTGGTTTGTTTTCCAAACTGACATGATTTGCATATGGTGTTGTCAGGAATTTTGATATCTGGAAGATCGCGAACTGCCTGATATTTGCAAGCTTTCCTTATTTGTGAAAAGCTTAGATGTCCCAACCTCCGGTGCCATAACCATTGCTCATCATCCTTACTCATATAGCATTGTTGTTGTCCTTCTTCAAATATGTACAGATTATTTGGAGTTCTTTTGCCTTTGATCACTGTTTTACCTGTATCAAGATCACGAACAAGACATCCATTTGATCTGAATATGACCTCGGTTCTTTGATCACACATCTGGCTGACACTTAGAAGATTATGCTTCAATCCATCAACATACAAAACATTTCTAGCCTTGACCTTTTCTTTTAACTGAGCAATGCCTTTTCCTTTTATAGTTGCAGGAGTATCATTTCCAAAAGAGACTTTATTTCCTTTTTCTAGTGCAGAATATGACTCAAGTTTTTCTTTATCACCTGTCATATGCTTCGAACATCCACTGTCAATGTACCATAGATTTTCCTGTCCCTCTGCATAAAATGCTATCCCACATCTTTCTGTTTGTGGTTCCTTTATTCTCCATGTTTTGGTGCTTGGGGCTTGTTCCTTTTTCTGCTGAAACCTGCTCCTGCATTCAGAGTCTTCATGACCAAAGTTATTGCAAATAGAACATTCAACTTCATTTTCAAGAACCGAAAAGTTGTTATAGGTCCTTTTTGTAATCCCGGTCATACTTCTTTGTTTTTGAGCTTCCCTAGTCATGATTGTTTTATATGCAACACATTGAGCTGCTTTGTGACCAAAGTTATGGCAAGAAAAGCATTGTCCATTGAAGAAACTTCTGCGGTTATCGAATCTACCAGCCAATTGATAATTTCTATTGTCATCTATTCTTGAATCAAATTGAGAAGATTTTACCTGTGGCTGGTTGTAGCTTTTGTTCACCCTTAAGATGGATTGCCCTTGATAGTTTCTGTTTGTAATTCGTCCCTGCTTTGCCTGATGATCTTCATTGTGCTTTTGCTCATTTCTTCTTGCTGCATCAAGATAACTTTTTGAGGTGGATGCTTGAGAAGTTTCTCCATTATAGCCCAGACCTGTCTTGTTTTGTGAAGACCGCTGCACATTGATAATCTCATCCAAAGTTTCAGATCCTTTGACAAACTTGAGATTAATAGCTTTTGTTTTCTCAATCTCTTTTCTAAGACCAACAATTTCACCTTCTAATTTTTCAAGATGTTTTTCCTTTTCATCAATTTGAAATTGTAGAGTATCAATGATCATGTTCTTTTCTTCTATACATCTCTTGAGTCTAGTAATTTCATCATAAAGGTTATCCACATCTATAGCATCCATATAATCATCATCTTCAAATGCCATTAACAACTTATATTCATTACCTTGTTCATCTTCATCACTGTTTGATAGACCATCACTATCTTCGTGAGTGTAGTAGCTTTTCTTATTTGTGTTCTGTTTCTTGTTCCATCTAGCAGGTTCCTTTCCTTTATCCTTATAAGGACATTTTGCAGCATAATGACCTACTCTTCCACAAGCAAAGCATTTAAAAGGTAACTTACCTCTGAACCTTCCAGAACCCCTTTGAAGATTTCTGACAAAATTTGATTCTTCTTCCTTTTCTTTTGGGACGTGGCTTGCTTCATAATAATCTCCTTTGCCTGATGCCTTGAAAGCAGCTTCTCTTCTGTCTGATGGACCTCCCTTTCTCATTTCATAAGCAGTTAGAATTCCATGTAGCTGAGACATAGTAAGAATTCGTAGATTTTCTTTTTCTTCTATTGCAAATACTTTAGATTCAAACTTGGGGGACAATGATCTTAGAACCTTTTCAACCACAATAGCCTCTTTTATTTCTTCACCCAAATTTTTCATACAATTAACAACCTCATCTACCCGAAGAAAATAGTTAGCCACACTTTCATCATTATACATTTTGAGAGTCTCATACTGAATTCTGAGAGTTTGAAGTTTAGCACGCTTTACCTGTTCATCTCCTTCATAGCTCGTGACAATTTTGTCCCATATCTCTTTTGCGGATTTATAGTGCATTACCTTCATGAATTCTGATTGAGATATACATCCTAATAGAGTACTGACTGCTTTTGCATTTGTTTCATACTTCTTTTTCTCGGCTGCATCTGTAGGAGTAGTTGAAGGAAAAGCGTAGCCTGTCTCTACGATGTCCCAAACTTCTGTACCAAGAGATTGAAGATAGGCAGTAACTCTTACCTTCCAATAATTGATGTTTGTCCCATCAAAAACCGGTGGCCTGATTGATGCTTCTCTCTCGTAGTTGCTCATGATGAACGATCTACCTTCAAGCGATCAAGCTTCTCTGAAGGACTTGCTCTGATACCAATTGTTGTAAATAATACTGAGAGGGGGGGTGAATCAGTATTATCTAATTCTTTTAATAAATCTTCCTTATTTGTTCTTTTAATCAGTTTGCATGTCAGTACCATAAAATAATGAGCATGAACAAAGAAAACAGATAGTCACACCAAAGAACACAAGATGTAAGGTGGAAACCCAATGTGGGTGAAAACCACCTGCTGCAATATGTCTCTATCTTCTTTCAAATTAGAAACTCCTTTTACAATGGTTTTGTACTGGTGCAGTCCTTTACCAGTACGCAGGCTGCAACCTGCACAGAGCTGCAACTCTCTCTCTCTCGTTTTCCAGTCTCTCCTGGAAGGGAGCTACAACCCCCTACTTCTTTTCATAAAGCATCAAATGATCATCAAGTACATAAAAGTTACAGTCCACTACAGTTATCAGATCAACAGAACTAACCCAGAACACCTTATCAACAGAAAAATTCAGTCAACAGAACATTTTAAGACAGATACGCAGTTTTCCCTTCTGTGTCCTGCGTCGCTACGCAGTTCACCTTCTGCTTTCCTGCGTATACCCGCAGGGATCCTTCTGCTGAACTGTCTGCCCACGCACTGTTCCTTGAACCGAGCTGCGTACTATTACTGCAGGTACGCACCCAGAGACATTATCGCGCCGCGTACTGTTACTGCAGGGACGCACCCAAAAATACTATCGCGCTGCGTACTTTTACTATGCAGGGACGCACCCAAAAATACTATCGCGCTGCGTACCGACGCAACTCTCCTTCTTCTGCTCTGCGTACCGACACAGCTCTCCTTCTTCTGCTCTGCGTACCGACGCAGGTCTCCTGTTTCTGCTCTTCGTACCGATGCAGATCTCCTGTTTCTACACTGCGTACCCACGCAGTTCTTCTGTTAAACACCTGCGGCCTTCTGATTAGGGCCAAGTAGACAGTCCACCAGAGTGGCACAATTGCTCAGATCTGATCATGCGCTCGAGAGATCACCCTTCACAAATTCGCCTTCAACTTCCTTTTCATATAGATCAAGCTTTTAAGACCATAACCCAATATTTCAGATCTAAAGATATTCAATTGCAAAAGATGCTTAGCCAAGTGATCTCCTTTGCTTTATATAGGCAAGCTCCTCCTAAAATCATGGAACAATACCACGAGCCGACACCATAAAAACCCAATACCGTCGGCTAAATACCAAGAGTAAAACATAAGAAACCCCACGTGTGCTTTTCTCTGCCTTGAAATGCGTGCACTGGGGGGACGCACCTCCTGAACGGCTGGCCTGCGTATCTGGACGCGGTCCCTGCATGGTGTACCTGCGGGTACGCACCTTCTGAACTGATTTCCTACGTACTTCTTAATTTTCAACAAATTGAGAGCCTTGCCACGGGAGTTGCCATCAAGTACAACATCTGTAACATATAGCCATACCAGAAACATAATGCCAACAATCTCCCCCTTTGGAGTTAATGGCAACCTCACAAACTTCAGCTTCATTCTCCCCCTTTGACATCAAGGGCAAAGGGGTATGCTCCCCCTAAGATCATGCACCCCCTGAAAATGAACCAGATCTGCAACAAAGAACCATAATCCACCATGAAAGAGATAGAGACATATTGCAGCTATTTCCAAGATCTCCTTCTGACCATCCTCCATAATGCCAACAATGCATTATATGCTCCCCCTGAACCTGTACCATCAATTAGAAAAGGTTCAACAATAAGATGATGCATCAATAACCCCCAGCTTTTGCCTGAGGTATTCAAAAGTGTCCCTGGGCAATGGTTTGGTGAGAATATCAGCAACTTGTTCCTTAGAAGGAACATACTCCAACTTGACCTTCTGTTCAAGTACTTGTTCCCGGAGAAAATGGTTTGATTGGTATGTGCTTGGTTTTTGAATGCATAACAGGATTCTTTGAGATGCTGATTGCACTTGTGTTATCACATAAGATGGGAATTGGTGGTGTACAAGTGATTTGAAAATCCTGCAAAGTCTGCATCATCCAAAGAAGTTGGGTGCAACAAGATGCAGCAGCAACATATTCCGCTTCAGCTGTAGACAAGGCAATTGAACTCTGTTTCTTGCTGAACCAAGATACCAGTCTGGAACCCATAAAGAACGCACCACCACTTGTGCTTTTCCTGTCATCCACGCTTCCGGCCCAATCTACATCTGTATAAGCATGAAGTGTAAGATCTGTATCTCTAGGATACCATAAGCCATAATTTTGAGTCCCTTGAAGATATTTGAAAATTCTCTTCACTGCCTGAAGATGAGTCTCCTTCGGATTTGCCTGAAATCTTCCAACTATTCCAACTGCATGCATGATGTCCGGTCGGGTACCTGTCAAATAAAGTAAACTTCCAATCATAGATCTGTAGGTTGGTTGATGTACTGCTGCAGATTCATCATTTGCACTAAGGCTACATCCTGTGACCATGGGTGTACATACTGGTTTTGCATCTTCCATACCATATTTCTTCAAAATCTGTTTGAGATACTTGGTTTGAGATAAAAAGATTCCTCCTTCCTTTTGTTGGATTTGCAAACCAAGGAAATATGTCAGTTCTCCTAGCAAGGACATTTCAAATTCTTTCTGCATGACTAAGGCAAAGCTTTGACTCATAGCTTCTTCATTGCTCCCAAAAATAATGTCATCTACATACACAACAAGTATTAGCAATTTGTCATTTTCAATTTTTATATAAAGATTGCTATCTGCCGATCCTTTTGAAAAACCTTGTTGATGAAGATATTTGTCCAAACGGTAGTACCAAGCCCTTGGAGCTTGTTTGAGACCATAGAGAGCCTTTTTCAATCTGCATACAAGATTTGGATCATTTCCAAGAATGAACCCATCTGGCTGTTCAATGTACACTTCTTCTTCCAAATCTCCATTCAGAAAGGCTGATTTCATGTCCATTTGAAATACTTTGAAGTTTTGAAAACTTGAGAGAGCAAGGAACATTCGGATGGCCTCAAGTCTTGCAACAGGAGCAAAGGTTTCTTCAAAGTCTATTCCTTCTTGCTGCGCATACCCTTTACAAACAAGTCTGACCTTGTTTCTAATTACTTCTCCATTTTCATTCAATTTTTTTTTGAAGACCCATTTTGTTTCGATAACATTCTTATCCTTTGTTCTAGGAACCAGCTCCCAAGTGTTGTTCTTTTCGATCTGCTCAAGTTCTTCATCCATTGCCTTCACCCAACATTCATCTTTGCATGCCTCTTTCACACTTTGTGGTTCAGTAGAGGAGAGTAATGCCAAATAGCTTGAAGCTTCTGCAACTGTTCTTCTTGTTTGTACACCTGCTTCTTTCTGCCCCATAATCTGAGATTCTGGATGATTCTTCTGGACATATCTGGATGGAGTCTTTTCTTCTATTCTTGTTTGCTCCTCTGGTTCTTCTTGAGTTTCTTCTTGAGGTTCTTCTTCTTCATCATTCTGTCGTTGGGGGTAGCCTTCATCTTCTTCGATGTCTTCATGATGTACTTGCCTAGGAATGTATCCCTTCTCATCAACCACTACATCAATGCTGTCAACAATTCTGCCAAGTCTTTTATTGTAGCATTTGTATGCTTTGCTATGTGGAGAGTAACCAAGAAGAATGCCTTCATCTGCTCTAGGTTCAAGTTTGCCAAGCTGCTCATCAGTATTCTTGATATAGCATTTGCTCCCAAAGATTTTGAAGTGCTTTACCGAAGGAGTCCTACCACTCCAGAGCTCATGAGGAGTTTGAGTGCTGTTCACCCGGACATTTGTTTTGTTGAGAATAACAACCGCAGCATGTGCAGCTTCACCCCAGAAAGTTGCGGGAGTTCCTGACTCATCAAGCATAGCACGAGCCATTTGTTGGACTGTTCTGTTCATTCTTTCCACAACTCCATTTTGCTGAGGAGTTCTTGCTGTAGAGAATTCTCTTCTTATCCCATGTTCTTCACAGAAATCGAAAAATTCATTTGAAGTAAATTCCCCACCTCTGTCGGATCTGAGGGACTTAATTTTGTGACCTGATTCATTTTCAACCAAGGCTTTGAAGGATTTGAATTTTTCGAATGCTTCATCTTTGTGCTTCATAAGTCCTAACCAGACAAACCTGGAGAAATCGTCAATGAATAATATCAAGTATTCTTCTCCTCGAGGTGTTCTTTTCCTGAAAGGGCCGCAGGTATCTGTATGTACTAGCTCAAGAGGCATGCTAGCTGATCCTTCTTTCTCTGGAAAGTTAGTTCTGGTTTGTTTTCCAAACTGACATGATTTGCATATGGTGTTGTCAGGAATTTTGATATCTGGAAGATCGCGAACTGCCTGATATTTGCAAGCTTTCCTTATTTGTAAAAAGCTTAGATGTCCCAACCTCCGGTGCCATAACCAGTGCTCATCATCCTTGCTCATATAGCATTGTTGTTGTCCTTCTTCAAATATGTACAGATTATTTGGAGTTCTTTTGCCTTTGATCACTGTTTTACCTGTATCAAGATCACGAACAAGACATCCATTTGATCTGAATATGACCTCGGTTCTTTGATCACACATCTGGCTGACACTTAGAAGATTATGCTTCAATCCATCAACATACAAAACATTTCCAGCCTTGACCTTTTCTTTTAACTGAGCAATGCCTTTTCCTTTTATAGTTGCAGGAGTATCATTTCCAAAAGAGACTTTCTTTCCTTTTTCTAGTGCAGAATATGACTCAAGTTTTTCTTTATCACCTGTCATATGCTTCGAACATCCACTGTCAATGTACCATAGATTTTCCTGTCCCTCTGCATAAAATGCTATCCCACATCTTTCTGTTTGTGGTTCCTTTATTCTCCATGTTTTGGTGCTTGGGGCTTGTTCCTTTTTCTGCTGAAACCTGCTCCTGCATTCAGAGTCTTCATGACCAAAGTTATTGCAAATAGAACATTCAACTTCATTTTCAAGAACCGAAAAGTTGTTATAGGTCCTTTTTGTAATCCCGGTCATACTTCTTTGTTTTTGAGCTTCCCTAGTCATGATTGTTTTATATGCAACACATTGCGCTGCTTTGTGACCAAAGTTATGGCAAGAAAAGCATTGTCCATTGAAGAAACTTCTGCGGTTATCGAATCTACCAGCCAATTGATAATTTCTATTGTCATCTATTCTTGAATCAAATTGAGAAGATTTTACCTGTGGCTGGTTGTAGCTTTTGTTCACCCTTAAGATGGATTGCCCTTGATAGTTTCTGTTTGTAATTCGTCCCTACTTTACCTAATGATCTTCATTGTGCTTTTGCTCATTTCTTCTTGCTGCATCAAGATAACTTTTTGAGGTGGGTGCTTGAGAAGTTTCTCGATTATAGCCCAGACCTGTCTTGTTTTGTGAAGACCGCTGCACATTGATAATCTCATCCAAAGTTTCAGATCCTTTGAAAAACTTGAGATTAATAGCTTTTGTTTTCTCAATCTCTTTTCTAAGACCAACAATTTCACCTTCTAATTTTTCAAGATGTTGTTCCTTTTCATCAATTTGAAATTGTAGAGTATCAATGATCATGTTCTTTTCTTCTATACATCTCTTGAGTCTAGTAATTTCATCATAAAGGTTATCCACATCTATAGCATCCATATAATCATCATCTTCAAATGCCATTAACAACTTATATTCATTACCTTGTTCATCTTCATCACTGTTTGATAGACCATCACTATCTTCATGAGTGTAGTAGCTTTTCTTATTTGCGTTCTATTTCTTGTTCCATCTAGCAGGTTCCTTTCCTTTATCCTTATAAGGACATTTTGCAGCATAATGACCTACTCTTCCACAAGCAAAGCATTTAAAAGGTAACTTACCTCTGAACCTTCCAGAACCCCTTTGAAGATTTCTGACAAAATTTGATTCTTCTTTCTCTTCTTCTGGGACGTGGCTTGCTTCATAATAATCTCCTTTGCCTGATGCCTTGAAAGCAGCTTCTCTTCTGTCTGATGGACCTCCCTTTCTCATTTCATAAGCAGTTAGAATTCCATGTAGCTGAGACATAGTAAGAATTCGTAGATTTTCTTTTTCTTCTATTGCAGATACTTTAGATTCAAACTTGGGGGACAATGATCTTAGAACCTTTTCAACCACAATAGCCTCTTTTATTTCTTCACCCAAATTTTTCATACAATTAACAACCTCATCTACCCGAAGAAAATAGTTAGCCACACTTTCATCATTATACATTTTGAGAGTCTCATACTGAATTCTGAGAGTTTGAATTTTAGCACGCTTTACCTGTTCATCTCCTTCATAGCTCGTGACAATTTTGTCCCATATCTCTTTTGCGGATTTATAGTGCATTACCTTCATGAATTCTGATTGAGATATACATCCCAATAGAGTACTGACTGCTTTCGCATTTGTTTCATACTTCTTTTTCTCGGCTGCATCTGTAGGAGTAGTTGAAGGAAAAGCGTAGCCTGTCTCTACGATGTCCCAAACTTCTGTACCAAGAGATTGAAGATAGGCAGTAACTCTTACCTTCCAATAATTGAAGTTTGTCCCATCAAAAACCGGTGGCCTGATTGATGCTTCTCTCTCGTAGTTTCTCATGATGAATGATCTACCTTCAAGCGATCAAGCTTCTCTGAAGGACCTGCTCTGATACCAATTGTTGCAAATAATACTGAGAGGGGGGGTGAATCAGTATTATCTAATTCTTTTAATAAATCTTCCTTATTTGTTCTTTTAATCAGTTTGCATGTCAGTACCATAAAATAATGAGCATGAACAAAGAAAACAGATAGTCACACCAAAGAACACAAGATGTAAGGTGGAAACCCAATGTGGGTGAAAACCACCTGCTGCAATATGTCTCTATCTTCTTTCAAATTAGAAACTCCTTTTACAATGGTTTTGTACTGGTGCAGTCCTTTACCAGTACGCAGGCTGCAACCTACAGAGAGCTGCAACTCTCTCTCTCTCGTTTTCCAGTCTCTCCTGGAAGGGAGCTACAACCCCCTACTTCTTTTCATAAAGCATCAAATGATCATCAAGTACATAAAAGTTACAGTCCACTACAGTTATCAGATCAACAGAACTAACCCAGAACACCTTATCAACAGAAAAATTCAGTCAACAGAACATTTTAAGACAAATACGCAGTTTTCCCTTCTGTGCCCTGCGTCGCTACGCAGTTTACCTTCTGCTTTCCTGCGTATACCCGCAGGGATCCTTCTGCTGAACTGCGTGCCCACGCACTGTTCCTTGAACCGAGCTGCGTACTATTACTGCAGGTACGCACCCAGAGACATTATCGCGCCGCGTACTGTTACTGCAGGGACGCACCCAAAAATACTATCGCGCCGCGTACTTTTACTATGCGGACGCACCTGAACCTTAGTCGCTCTGCGTACCGACGCAGCTCTCCTTCTTCTGCTCTGCGTACCGACGCAGCTCTCCTTCTTCTGCTCTGCGTACCGACGCAGGTCTCCTGTTTCTGCTCTGCGTACCGACGCAGATCTCCTGTTTCTGCACTGCGTACCCACACAGTTCTTCTGTTAAACACCTGCGGCCTTCTGATTAGGGCCAAGTAGACAGTCCACCAGAGTGGCACAGTTGCTCAGATCTGATCATGCGCTCGAGAGATCACCCTTCACAGATTCGCCTTCAACTTCCTTTTCATATAGATCAAGCTTTTAAGACCATAACCCAATATTTCAGATCTAAAGATATTCAATTGCAAAAGATGCTTAGCCAAGTGATCTCCTTTGCTTTATATAGGCAAGCTCCTCCTAAAATCATGGAACAATACCACGAGCCGACACCATAAAAACCCAATACCGTCGGCTAAATACCAAGAGTAAAACATAAGAAACCCCACGTGTGCTTTTCTCTGCCTTGAAATGCGTGCACTGGGGGGACACACCTCCTGAACAGCTGGCCTGCGTATCTGGACGCGGTCCCTGCATGGTGTACCTGCGGGTACGCACCTTCTGAACTGATTTCCTGCGTACTTCTTAATTTTCAACAAATTGAGAGCCTTGCCACGGGAGTTGCCATCAAGTACAACATCTGTAACATATAGCCATACCAGAAACATAATGCCAAATAAGATATACAAAGGATTTCAAATTCAAAGAGAAAGGTTTCCTGATCTTCTGAACTCATACCATGGAATTTGGGAAGTAAATATGGAGAGATGTTCTTCATACAAACATTGATATCAGTACCTTGAATGGGAAATCCAAGAGGATCTTCTCCATTGTCATCATCTCCATCCATTTCTTCTACCTTTTCTGTCACCTCTTCATCTTCTACCTGCAAAAGTGGATGGTGATGTGGTTCTTACTTTACCATTTGATCAAATGGGGGGTTTGGTGTTGGAGAAGTTTTTTGTTTGTTTTGTTTTGTTTTGTTTTGTTTGTTTGTTTGTTTTGTTTTGTTTTTTTTTTTTTTAATAAAATCGGAATGTTAATGCAGTGCAATTTTTCTGTATTTGAAATGAAATATGCCTAATGAATTTTTTTGTTCTTACATAAAGTAAAAGAAATGAATCAACTATAGAATAAAACATAGTGAATACCTTGACACCTCCCTAGCAACGAAAAAAATAGATGAGCCCCAATATTGCAACAAAAATGTTGCAACTCCCAAGGCTACCAACTTAAATTATCAACCTAGGGTTCGTACAAACTTAAGAGGTATCAGCACTATATGTGCAGCATGATGCAATGAAGTGAATATCATGAAATAAAACACTAGCTTGGTTGCATAATGTAAAATTTTCATTTGAAATACACTAATCCTATTCAAGAACAACAGTTTGTAATTAAAATCCTAAAAGCATAAATTCAAAGAAATTGGCCTAATCTACGTCGTAGAAGGCAAGTTCTAAGTGGTGTTTATTCTTCCCCAATCATGGATTTAGAGCCTAGGGGTCATTATTCAATCCTAAGAGACAAAAACCAAGATTTTGGAGAAAATATGGTCATTTTTACACGTGCTACAAGAGTGCTACAAGAGGTCCTTTTTTGCTACAAGAGGCCCTGGTTTGCTACAGGAGGAGATAACTTATCGACTTCCCAAGTAAATCAAATGAAAATGGGATGGGAATTTTTTATTTATTAAGTAGGATGTCTTAGGACTCCATTCCAAGTGGAATCACTCCAAAATACCGTTGTTAACACATCCTAAAAAATAGCAAAAAACTACTATTCTAAAATCTGGAAATTCAAGAATTAGTGAGCTAATTAACGTACCAAATGCCTAACCTAATCAACTGAAAATGCTATGGGGTAAATTTTTTTTTTAAAATGAATTTTTTTATGACCCAATACAAGTGGAATCAACCCAAATTAAGTTCATTAACATGTTCTAAAAAATAGAATAAAATTACTACTATTTTGTTATAAGGGACTTCCAGAAATTCTAGTTTTGTGAACTAGTAAACCAATCCAGGTAGCTCAATGATAAATATGACTTTTAAAAGATATTATAAGGATGCGTCATGTTTGGGAATTTGTAAATAACCTGCAAAACAACTCACTTCAATCATTCAACCAATGTAACCTACAACAAAAGAAGCATGAATAGTAAATGCAAAAATAAGAGATGCAAATGAAAAAGACATTCACAATACATAAATAAATTATAAAAGAGGGATCTTAGGTTCCTGGGATGGCCAAGCTCAAGGAAACTCAGAGTCCTATGGAGGAAACCAAGATTTAGAGGCTGGAAATAGCACTAAAGTTCATTATTTGAGTCAATCCAAGTACATCCCTGCTAGAAATGAAAGTGGAGCTGCTAAAGAACAAGTTTTCTCCCCAATAAGACTAATAAATACATGCCCCTAGAGGTAAATTCGAATTGGTACTTATACAAATCGATGGGGAAGCATTCTCCTTGAAAGGAGGAAGCTTTCCCCTCTAAAAATCCCTCAAATAGTGGATTTGGTTCCCAACAATAGGAATTTTCATTAAATGACAGGGAACACATTCGTAGATTTTCTCAATTATTAAAGCTTCAGAATTTGTGCAATAATTTCATCATATCTTATTCATTTATTCTCCAATCTTGATCCTCTTGTAGCAGGGAAAAAGTCCCTAGATTATCTCTTCCTCCAAATCTTCATAATCTTCCCAATATTCTCACAATATTCTACAAAAATAAATAATGTTAGGCAAAAATATGAAATCATCTATAAACCTTCCTAATGAACATATTAAAATTAAAAATATGTCATCTAGTGCAAAAAGAGAGGTTTTATGTGTTTAAGGATGGTCATATGGGCCTTAATTTATGTCTAATTTGGAGGTTCGTCAATAACACTATTCTCAAAAATATGTTTTGATCTAGGGTCGTGTCTTAATACTAACCACCAATCCCTATCTAAAACATCTAGGTAAAAAACATCTTGTTGCAGTGTTTTCCTAAAACCTAAGGCTCCCTAGCCTCATGCCACATCTTTCTAGAGTTGATAGATATCATCCCACTATCGTGTTCTTCATTTATATTGTTCCAATAAAAGGTGTCCCACCACTTGCCCCTAAAAATAACACAATGGAACGAAGAGAAGTTCACTTAAATGATCCCTTGTATCTTTCCAATGTAACCTAATGTTTCATGCATTAGGTTTTGATCGCGGTGGCTAGTGCGACTAGATTGGTCGAACTTGACTTCCAATCCACAGTCTTGTGCTTTGCTCTATAATCGGCATCCTCCATGAAAAAATCATGTCCATATGCCCACATAGATGGGAACAAATGCGCCTATAAAAAAGAGAAAAAAAAACTCACAGTTTCATGTGTTTAATAACCCGGACATAATTAAAAATAATATATGTGTGTGTGTGTGTTACAATTCAAAGGTGCAGTACGAAGTTAAAATTGTACAAAAAGAGAATATAATTACGGAGTTGTTGCACCCAATCCCTATGTTTAGCACATCCTCTTCAACACGTGGGTAACGACTATATGTATCATTTTTCTCTCTTACTTAACTAGCCACCCAATTTTTAGGGCATGTCATTGGAATATTTTCTTTTAAATAATCAGGATAAGGCATGCTTCTACCATTCAGCCGATTGAGGTATTTCCTATCACTGTCCCATTTCCTCCTCTTCTCTTCATATAATGAAACCACGGTTGTGTTTCTACCATATTGTAAAGAATGAATTTGTTGATGTATTCAATTTTTGAATTCGTTAGTGATCAAATTAAACCAACATATATATATATATTTAGTATGTATGAGATCAAAATATGATTTAATATGAAATTCAATGTGAATAGTTATTGTGTAGTAATTTGACAAATGATAAGCCTACACTTACTCTTTATCATGCACCTCTTTCCATTTGTTTCGAGAAGCTACCCTTCTCTTTTCTCTTCATCCATTTTGTCGTCCCAAATCGCCGCACCTGGTGTGTTGTCGATCTGCTTGATGTACTCACTAGCATAATAGAAAGACTCATACAATATGTATCCCTCTGCCATATACCCCTTGGGTTTTTCCCTTTGTCGAACAAAACCTTTTCAATTTCTTCATGTACCTCCCTAAGAAGAACATCCAATGACAAGAAACAACCCCAACTAATTCAATATCATCTACTAGATGAATTAGAAGATGAACCTGTAAGTCCATAAAACTCGTCGACAACTTCTTCTCAAACATAAAAAAAAATCTCAGCTATCTCTTGACGCCACCGTGGAATGCTAGCCATATGAATCTCCTTTGATGCAATCTAAAGTAAAAATGTAGATAATTTAGATATGGTACATCATAGGTCTTGGGGTAAGTTATGGTTCACACACGAGTAGAGGATAGTGAGAGCCAATATAAGATGTTCATTCTTCACTGATAACAATGGAGGAATATTGTTATTGATCACTACTACATGACAAATAGAATAATTAGTGTTTTGGAGAGAATATGGGTTGACACCATCCATGGTTATGCTGAATCGTAGACTTCGTACTTCATCCTTGAATTTTTCAAGCCATGTATCCTTTATATGCTTCATGGTTATTGAATCTACTGGGATTCGCATAGCTCCCAACTCACTTATGTGTGAGGCATGCCATCCCTGCAACATAGCTAATTCTTTGCAATGAAAGAGTCTTTGAATCATTGGGATTATAGGCATGTGCCTTAATTTCTTATGAGGAGTACCATGTGATTTACCCCTTTTTTAATTATGGTACCTCTCATGCCCACATCTCAGACATATCACTTTGTTTTCATATTCTCCTCTATATAGAATACAATCATTCACACATGCATGATATGATATGTACTCAACACCCAACATTTTCAACAACTACTTTTCCTCTTTTCAGCTACCCAACAAGATATTATCACTCGGAAGAACCTTATCTTTGAATATCCCATAGTTAGTGGGGGGTATAATTGTACAATGTCAATATTTAACATTCATAAAATGAACCATTTTTAATTTTGATTGTTTGACAAAATATAAGGAACTTGATCGATCATGCAAGTCAATTACCTCAATGTTGTTGAGAAACATGCATTCAACATGCCAAAATTTTCTTTCATGTTGTACAACAACATCGTTTTCCCTAGTTGAGTAGACTTTGACTTGCTGCCGTGTCCAAAGAGAAGGGTGGTGGAAGCATATTTTAGGCTTTCAAATAAGGTATTAGTGATATGAGCATCATCCCCTAGCTCATCATTTTGGAATTCATCTAACATCATTATGTCCATAGCAGTTGTATCCCGTAAATAATCATCCATACCAACCGCCATTTGATTGCCTCCTACATTGCCAACTTGTGATGAAGAATTATTATTGTTGTAGTCATTCCTAATTTGTGAATCTGGACATAGTGGGAATTGAATAGGTGGTTGATTCAACCATTATTTGTATGCTTCCTCTTCAATTATTGCTCTTAATGTAGCCTTCTTTTGAGTTCACATTGTAGTGGAGTGCTTCAGAAGATGGTAGTGGAGTGCTTCGGAAGATGGTAGGTGGGTTTCTCATCATCACTAGAATCCTAATTTCAAAAAAAAAGTGAACGTCATTAGTACAATATCAATGATATTAGTAAGCACGTCTATGCAATTGGTTTGTTGAAATTACATTATACCAAACAATTATTACCTGTGTTGATCCAAGATTATGACTGGAAGATGCCATCTTCCAATTAGTAGGGTGAAGAGGTTTTCCATCTTTATCTACAAATTGCTTGTGATATGTTGCTCCTGATAAGAGCTTCTAACATTTTTGATAATATGGAGTAATATATTTTGCATCTGAACTCGATTCTAAATCAGGTTCCTGCAAATTTGGATACAATTTTATTCAAATTGGCATGGATTAAAAAATAATTTAGATAATAAAAATAAAAATAAAATCATAACTTACTGGAGATGGACAAGGAGAACTCCGTGAAGGAATTTGATCAACAATATGGAACGACTTGGAATTTGAAAAACTCGTCATTTGTAGATATTATTGAGATTTGTTCCCTGCATTTGAGAAAAAACAGAAATAAAAATTTGTGTGCATATCTAAAATTAATATCGAGAACCATATAATCAAAATCTAAATTTCAATATAGTTTTCAAACAAATTTTCAAGAATAAGGCAACTTTAAGCAGAAAATGTATACTATGAACTACTATAAGTCATGTGGATGTATCATAAAGGATAATTTTAAACTAATATTTCATTTTATGTGAAAATAAAAATTCATATAGTTTTAAACCAGATCGGTGTGCTTATCAGAACAAAGTGCACCAATACATTTAAATAATACCATCATCGAGGCGTTTAAATAATACTCGCACCGATTTATGGCAAAATAATAATAATAATAAATAAATAAATAATATGTTATCATATATGTGCTCTTCTACAAAAACACACCAATATGTTTCAAAAAAATAAAACACTGCTACGCACATGTTTCCTGATTTTATTATAAAATAAAAACGAATTCAACCAACTTGATCCTCTTATAACAATTAGAGCATCGATGCTTTTAAATATATGTTGGACCATTGCGTTAAAAAAAATAATCACATAGTTTTGGGATTTCGAAAATAATAAAAATTTATATCATGTCAGTGCATTGAAAAATGTTTCCATCCCGGTAATTTCGGTGTGCCTTTTTTATAAATGCAATGGTGCGCCTGACTATCAAACACACCAACGTGCAGAGAAATTGAAAAAAAATAACACGATTTTTTCTTTTCTTTTTAAAATTAAAAAATGAGAAGCAATTGATTTTTCAAAATCTAATTTCATAAAGTGTTTTAAATAGTAAAAATATATTCACCATTTCATTATTTTACCGAAAATTTCAAGTGAGTAATTTGCAAGAGAGATATACCAGGAGCATTGTGCAGTAGCAGAATTCTCTGGAGTTGCAAAACTATTTAGAAGATCTAGGCTAAAAGGTATGGTGATTCAGTCAAAAACTTGCATAATATTGTTTATTCTACTAATAAAAAAATTTACAATTTCTCTTAGGGTTAAATTAAAAGAGATATCATTTGCATGAGAGCACTCTGAAGCTGCAAATTATTTTGGATCTGCCAAAAGATTTGAAGTTGAAAGGTATGGTAGTTAACTCAAAACCCTCGATAGCAAAAATCTTAAATTTTACTGTTAAAATATTTTACAATTTTTGTTAGATTTATTCACAATTTAGAAACAAAAAATAAATCAATAAAAAAAGCCCTATATATAAAAATAAAAAATTAAAATTATTATATATTTTACTAGTAAAACTTTCTACGATCTGCATTCCTATTTAAATTTAGTTAAAATGCAGACAAAAAATAAAAATAAAAAATCAATATTTTCCTTAAACCCTTGCTTCTTCCTATAAATATTCACCTTAGGCTTTAACTTCCTTTACCGCTTCACAATTAGAGTTTCCAATTTAGGGATTTTATATTTAATGGGTTTGTGTACTTACTATATATAGGGCGTTTGACATGTAAAGTAGGGGAATCAATTATTGAATTAGATCCAAGCCCTATTGTTCGTCTCCCTTTTTTAAATGGCTATATGTTTTGTGGTGTGCCCTCTGTAATATGATGCATCAGTGCTCCCTGAGTAATACAACGCACTGGCATATTAGAACACTCTTGATTATGTCTAGTTTGTTAATCATTGCGTCCGGTGTAATATAACGCACTAGCGCGCATCTTCCAAATAACACTATTAAATCATTTTGGTGCGCTTATCCTTACAAATCGCATCGTAACAATTTAAAATTAATTTTCCATGACGGTGTGTTTGAACAATTAAACATCTAGTGTGTTTAATGTTCTAAATGCACCAGCACGTTTATCTAGGTAAACACGTCGGTTACTAGAGCATTTTGGCTGAAAATTATTTGATTGATTTGTAAAATATATTTAATGACTTTAATATTGAATGTTTCAGATTTTATATTGACAAAAATGTCTCAGAAAGTCACAAGTAACAAAAATATTGATCAACACAGTGATAACACATAAAAAAAAGCAGAGAAGGCAAGTTCTTTGTAAATTCTTTACAAAATTAATATGTTTCAGCTATATGTAAGTTCAACTAATATGTATTGGTTGGTGTGTTTCATGTAGACCAACAAAATGAACAAGGTCGATAAGATTATTTCTAATTTATGTGCAGAAGAGTGTAAAACCCTGATAGAAAAATTGGAGAATGGTGAATTAGGCGAATGAAAAAATACTATTCAATATGAGTTTCTTTTTTTCATTAATAATATACTTAAGAATATTATGTAACATGTTTCAAACAATATATTAATTCATTTATGTTTCAATGATCTACAGGGAGCAACGATGAAGGAAAAGATCAATGTCCTTCTAAGAAATGAAAAATTATAGAACATGTAAATGATGATGAATTCATCCTTAGCTCGTTTGGAGTGGTGCTAGAAGTTAATGAAAGTGGAAAAAAATTACAGAACTACGAGGGATCTAGTGGAATAAACGTATAGACGTACTGTCCACTTACAATACAAAAATTAATCCAGTGATTCCAAGAACCAAATTAATTATATCTAAACTACAATAAGCGTTTCCAGAGCAATGGTCAATGAGACATGTCAGACTTGCAATAACAAAAACATACAACAACAAAAAAGAATCATTCAAAAGATAATATTCCTAATTGTATAAAATGATTTTCTATAATTATATGTATATATTACTACAAACCATTAATTTATTTATATCAATTTTGTTATATTTAGTTTTCATATATCATTATAAAAATTCTAGAGCAATGGTCAATGAGACATGCCAGACTTGCAATAACAAAAACATACAACAACAAAAAGAACCATTCAAAAGGTAATATTCCTAATTGTAAAAAATGATTTTCTATAGTTATATGTATATATTACTACAAACCATTAATTTATTAATATCGATTTTGTTATATTTAGTTTTCATATATCATTATAAAAATAATTTATTACTTTCTTCGGGAAGATTAGGACAATCCCAAATGATCAAAGGGTTGATATGTGAAACATGCTAGTAGGAATGTTCAAAAAAAGCGTACAAGTATATGGTCAAATAAATGGACATAATTGCATCACAGGAGAACCATCCCAATAACAACGTGCTTCAAATATATGTAATCATGATTGGCTTTGTACATACAAAAAAACAATTTAGCATTAAATATTAATTTTCAAGTATTTTCTTTCAGAAAAGAAAATAAGATGGAACTCATTCATCACATAAAAGAAGATGACAAGGAAGAAAAGGGTTGATTTCAATGTTTGTGAGTAATTGTTAATATTTCTTTATAACAACTCAAAGTTTCATTTTTGTATATTTTAATATGTTTTAGAGCAATCATCTTTGAATGTCTTCAAATAGGTGCTAACGTACAAAGAAGAGCTATCAGACGAATTGATTGGCATTAGGTTAAATAATGGTTGTGAGTATATGTTGGCATATAAAAAATCAATTGTGGAATTTGTAAGTATCTATGTTGTTTTACTTCTCGGAGTTTGTAATTAATAGAACAAAAAAACCTCTGTATTAAATATATGATTTATTATGGGGTATAAAACTTGTAGGAAACAAAGTATGGAACTACGCCAACAGAAGAGACGTCGAAAGAAGGCATGAGATTTGGTTTCGAAAGAATGTGTATAATTCACGAGTCACTTCTTGCTATGGTACATTTATTTTTATTTTACGTTGATGTATATTATTTATTTCAATTTTCATTATTCTCACTAATGTAGATACACTCATTACACTTAATTTTGTATGTTTGCAGATGGAATTGCAAGATCAAGAAGATGAAAGCAATCAATATAATCAACAAAAATTTCCTCCAAATAACCCAAGTCATGTAAGTGGCTCGAGCACTGACAAGTGTTCCAGCGAAGAATGATGATCAATTTGGATATCAATGTAACATGTATTTTTTGAAATAATTGTCTATGAAAATCCAACATTGTGTTTAATGTAATGGACATAGTGTCCCAATTGAAAGACAAAGGGGTTACCAATAACAATCCCATTTTGTATGATAAAAAGCCTCTTATTGATATATAATAAAATACATTTTAATTTATTCTATTGCGTTATCCAATGTCACCGTGAAATGTCACACCATTGATTAAATATATGGATGATTAAATATTATAATGAAGAGATGAGAAATTTAATAATATAAAAAATTAATTCAAACATCATATACAAATTCACTAATCAAATTTTAATTTATATGAATACTGTTATATGACATATATCGATTTTTCGATGAATAGCGCATTTAAAAAATTACAATAATTACATTGTCACAGGTCAATCTTTCTAATAAAGAGAAAATCTCATTCAAAAAATTGTTGCATCTATAACATATAAAAGTATTAATGTGTTGTGTTATATAAAATCATTGTGACGACATCTTTTTGCGTGTCTGGTGCCTTTAAATAAAACGAGAGCACCAGTGCGTTTATCCCTTCAAATATCGGTCTTGTTTGAGATTAACGCCCCAGTGCATTGTAATTCTTAACGCACCAGTGATTTGATATAACTAACTTCCTGATCCTACAAAATATTATTTCTGGCCCGGTGCTTTAAGAGAACTAACAGTACCAGTCCTTTTGTATAACTAACGCACTGGGGAATTTGTACTAATGATATGCATCAATGCTACAAGTTTAAATAAAAGCATCGGGATAACAATTATTGTTTGTGTTCCCTCGCGTCATTCCTTAGAAGAACGTCCTGAGGCTTTTGTATCTCTTAGCACAAGTGAAATATATATTACGCACTGGTATTCTTTGTATTCAACACCCCAATGCTTTTAGTTATGTATATTTCATGGTTCTTTTGTGTATGTAGCCCACTGGTGCTACTTATTCCATTAAGTGCAAAAACAAAACAAAAAAACAGAAACAAAAACAAAACAAAACAAAACAAAACAAAAAAACAAAAAGCAAAACAAAAACAAAAACAAAAAAATGCTAGAACCTCTCGTCACCTAGATTTTTTAGTAGTAATGAAGTTCCATAAAAACCTTCTCTATCCCAAACACATGCTTTAATGAATGTTTTTTTGACAATTTTTCCAATTTTATAACACTAAAAACCTTTGTTATAACCTCCACTATAAGTTATTTTCCTTGTAGTGACAGCAAGGTCATTGAGCTCATCCATCTCGGACTCATACTTGGAGACCATATATGTTTCAAACTTTCTCAAGCGTGAGACAATGTCATCCAATTAGCAGAAACATACATTCCAGAGAGGTCGTTTAACATCCTCTTTCCTTGCAAAAATTTTGTAATTATCCACTTGTTTATCTCTAAGAACCATGTGGAAGAGGGTATCCATCTATCAGTGCACTTCCAACGAATGTAGAAAGTGAAGTCTTCACTTTTTGAATTTCCCCGGGTTAAGGATCCATTTGAATCCATCTCCTCCAACCTCAAAATCAAAGAAGTATGGGTAGTCACCAAACTCCTTTGATTCAAGGTGGAGGATTTCCCTCCTGACTTTGAGAGGAACGAAACTAAAATAATTTTCCACCAACTCCAAACCAAACAATTTATGACAATGAGAGGTAGAATGACTCCCACTCCCTCTACAAATGTCCATTCTTTATTGAGGAGGCATAGTTCGCAAAAAGTTGGGAAACACAATAACAAACAGGACAAACAAAAGAATGAACCCTAGGCTCTAGGAATCTGGGCCCAAGAACAAGAAGGTCGTCTCTGAAACTATAAAAGTGGAACCTAATACTAGTACAGGGTGAACTAGCCTGACATACTACAATTAGACTCCCCTCTATATAGACTGTGTATGGTAGCACTATAAGGTGTAAAGCCCACTTTAAATTAAAACAAACCACATACATGGCACCTAAAATCTATAGAGGGATATAACAAAAAGATTGACCTCGGACATGTGGGGCACTCCAATTCCCAACACATGAAGAAACCCAAATTGACAGATACAGGAAACAAAGGACACCTAAAACCCAAAATACATTACCAAAGTGGAATATAAACTACGTCCCTTAGAACCATACGAAGAAATTGCTTCGATACCATACGCCACAAACCAAGACCATAGAATTAAAAGAAATACATGCATAATTGGTCCCTTAGAGTGTCGAGGTGGGTAGAATAACCACTAATTTCAAGGTCGACCCAATCACTATGTTGTGTAAAAAAAAAATGAAAAACATTGAACCACTCCATTGCTCCTAAAATGGAAGAAAAATGGCTTAATGAATTTCGTCTTGCCACCATAACAAGAACTATTGGAAAATTGACTAGGGGAAATAAACAAACATCCTAGAAAACCAGAGAGTACCGTAACTGAGAACCATAAACAACCAGGTGAGGAGACCTCCTCCCCACCACCCCAAGTAATGTCACATTGTCACCACCATTTTAACAATCCCATGCATTTATAATGATAGGACTTGAAGTTATTACCCAAGGCAAGAGAGAATTTTCCAGAACACGCCAATTCCAGGAAGGGACATGTCTTAAACACGACACACATTTTAAAACAAGCATTCCTCCCATAGCTTATGTGCTCATCAATGAGCTCACCGAACCCTATGTCAGGTTATCCAAACGCAAGATCCAATCCACTCAGATATACCTGGTACATTTAAAAAGAAAATTGATAAGTGATGGTGTGAGAAAGTATCAACGTACCTCCTCCAAATTCCAACTATCTCTGAGTATTTATATTGAAGGGACGTGAGTTGGTGACCCAAACCATAGGAACGGTTTTCTTGACACATGATGACGATGGATGGATAGGTGTTGGGCTTCACAGACATTTTGAAATTCAACTTCCAGCTCTAAGCTTGCACCCCCATCAAGGATTATTCAACCACAAGGGTTGTATCCATTTCTAGAAAATTCTAAATGCTTTGCCTCTCTTCCTGCCAATCCTGAAGGAGTTAAGGCACATCCAGATTTGTGTCTTTAAAAGGAAAACCCATATTAGCTAGAACCACTACAATACTTCCTGCTCTTCATGTGTGTTTCATGTGGAAATACTCAAGATGACCCAATAATTATGAGATAATGTTGAAAATGCAGCAAGAAAATCTAGTTTTGACTTTGCCTTTGTCAAACTAGATTAAAATTCAAATTTCAATTTTAGCAGAATACTTGGAGGTAGTTAACTAAGGTGACATGGATCTTGTCACTGAGATAACTTAGTAAATTCGATTTGGAGACACTTGAGTTCATTTATACATGATTTCTTGCTAATTTTTAGCAATCTATTTTAGTTAGTTTGAGTTATTATCAGTTTAAATAGTTCTCACTATGAGAAGAAATAGTTGAAGTCAAGTTGTGCGTGTGTAACGTTTTCCACACTAAGTGATCATCCAGTTAACTGATCAATCAAGCCAAAATAATTGTTACATGTAGAGAATTCGAGTTGCCTAGTTGATATTTGAGATCAAGGGCAATGTACTATCAATTGTAAACTAGTTCAAGTTGTACAAGTGGTGCATGCAATCAAAGAATTGACCTATGGTAATTGTGCAATTCCTTGGTGAGAAATTCCTAAAAAAGTAGAGGAAATTTTCCAAGGGAACAACACAAGGAAATAGGAGCTTGCAGGCTCGAAATTTTGGCTAAGTATTGGCCAAGGTGAGTTAGTTAGGTAGAGGATAGAAGATATAAGTGCCGGTTCAGCTCAATCTTGAGCAGAGCATATTGTATTCATCCAGAGTCTTTGATTAATGCAATACAGATAGTAAGGGATTTTTAGCAGTTTATTTCCACTAAATAAATCTTTTTGTATGTGTGTTGAATCTTGATGCATATTAATGATTTGTGTTCTCGATCATGAATTTATTTCCATAGATCAATATAGTAGCTTCTAGTCTTATAATTTAGAAAATTTCATGAGCAGTTTAGAATCAACACATTAATTTCTACATGGTATCAAAGCTAGATTAACAGTAGAGAAGAGATTTTCAAGTTTTCATTGCAGGAGGTTCGAATTTGAAGATCAGTGTTACAAGTTTTCTCTAGGATTGACAAAATGGCTTTCAATGGAATCAACTCAAGTATTCTTTGGAAGGAACCACAAATTTTGTGGCATGGAAGATCTACATGGAGGCAATGTTGGATGATAATGGGCTGCTAGAATACATCAACATAGATGTAGAAAAAACCCTAGCATTTGATGTCTAGGATCTTGCTTAATGGAAGAAGGATGTGGCTAAAGAGAGGAGGATCGTATTGGCGGGAGTTCAAGATCATATTGTCTCAAATCTCCACGAGAAAGAGACTATGTTCACGATGTGGAAAAAATTGACAGGGTTGTTTGAGAACAATAGTGACCACAGGAAGCTGGTACTTGAGGACAAGATTTGAAGTATTAAGATGCAAAAGAATGAAACAATTATGAAGTACCTAAGTAGGTTTACATGGTGTCATGATGAACTTGGCAGGGTCGGTGTTACTGTCCCTAAATAATATTTGATCGCTCTATCCCTCTTGGGCCTTGCCAAGAGTTAGCATAGTTATCAAGATTCATTAAATGGTAGAGATAAAATACCAAGCCGGGAGCGGTTATGGTCTGATCTAGTGCAGGAAGAAATAAGGTGGAGAAATAGAGATGGGACTCCATCCAAGGGTGAGGATGAAGAGAACTATGCCTTGGTTGGAAAGGAAAAGAAAGGGAAAGGGAATAAATCCCAATCCAAAGTTGAATCTAGTGAAGGGGCAAGAAGAAAGACTTGTTAAAAATCAAGTGCTTTCACTATCATGAACTAAGACACTGTGCCACAAAATTTCCACATAAGTGGGAAATAAAGAAGACCGTGGGAGAAGCAGTGGGTGAAGCCTTGGATTCATAGTTTGAACTTGATTTTACCCTCATTGCATGCATGGCAAGCACATTGATGGGTAATGTTTGGTACCTAGACAATGGTGCCTCATTCCACATGACGAGCAACAAACATTTTTCAGTGAATTGGAGGAGAAGGATCTCCAGATGGACATCAAGATAGGAGATGATGGAAGGTATATCATGAATGGTATTGGTATACTTACTTTTCCAAGGGATTCAGGCTCCCCGCTCAAGCTCAAGGATGTGATGTTTGTACCGGGTCTGAAGAAGAATCTTATTTCTGTAGTTGTGTTGGAGGATCGTGGCTACGATGTGATATTCAGCAAAAGGAAGGATTTCTTGAGACATATCACCATAGGACAAGTGAAGCAGATCGAGGTTCGAGTGAAGAACCTTTGTAAATTATATGTGGAATATTGTGCAACATTGAGCACAAAAGCATAGAAGGTGTAGAGCCGATATGTTGGTGAGTTATGGCATAAAAGACTTGGCCATTTGTATAATGGCACTTTGAAGATCATGCAACATATTTCTACAGGCCTTCCCAATGAAGCACTAGAGCAACGGGATACATGAAAAGGGTGTACCTTGAGGAAGTACACAAAATCCACCTTCAATGATCGAGACATCAAGGTGCATTCAATCCTTTAAAGGATACACTTTGATGTATGTGTACCTTTCTCAACAACGTCCACTTCCAAGCACAGATATTATGTTATATTTGTAGATGATTTCTCACATAAGTGTTAGATCTACTTCATGCATAAGAAAGACCAAACATTCTCCAAATTTTTTGAGTTTAAAGCACTTGTTGAGAAAGGGACTGGCAGGAAAGTGAAGGCTCTCAGGAGAAATAACAGTGGTGAGTACGTGTCGAATGAATTTAAAAAATTATGTGCAAAGGAAGGCATTCAACGGGAGTTGAAAGCACCTCATAACCCACAATAGAATGGGGTGGCTGAGAGAGGAAGAATAGAAGTATTGTGAGAGAATAACAGACAATGTTGCATGACCAAATCCTACCTCTACACTTGTGGGCGAAAGCATGCAACACAACGGTCTATTTGCAGAACAAGAGTCCTCACAGAATTCTTAGCATGAGTACACCAGAGAAAGCCTTTTTAGGGAAGAAACCAGAAGTATCACACTTTAGGATCTTTGGATCATTAGTTTACTACCATTTTTCCAAGGAAGAAAGGAAAAAACTAGAGCCTACAGCAGAGTTGGACATATTTTTTGGGCACACTGATACACCTCACAACTATTGTGTGTACTTGCCATCTCTTAGGATGACAGTGATTAAAAGGGATGTAAAATTTGATGAGGAGAATGAAATGAGGTGTTCTCTTGAGAGGGAGATTCAGTTGCATCATGATAAGGAGATTTTTGCTCCAAAGGAATAACCTCAAGAAGTTGTGGAGCAGCCACAAGTAGAGGAGTAGAGAGTGGAGACATCCACTCAGGCAGAGACATCCAGATATGGAAGGAAGTGAACCTGGGAAGCTGTTATTTTTTTTATGCTTGAGAGAATGTGGGAGCACCCACATCATAGCACAGGCATAGGAGGTAACCAGATCGGTACACTGGCTACATGGCTTTGATTAGTGAGCTGGTGGAGACAGGTCCATCCTATTTTGAGGAAGTTCTAGAGAAACCAGTATGGGTTAATCTATGGTAGAGTAATATGATTCCATTGTCAGAAACAGTGTTTGGGAAGTATTCCCAAGACCAGAAGATAAATAAGTGTTGGTTTGAGATGGCTTTACAAGGTAAATCATGCAGCAGGAGAGAGCATGGAGAAATACAAGGCCATATTTTTTGCCAAGGGGTTCTCTCAGGTGGAGGGAATTGACTATGATGATACCTTTGCTCTACTAGAAAGGTACTCATCAATCAAGTCAATTCTAGCACTTTCAGTGCAGATGGATTGGAAGATCCACCAGATGGATGTGAAGACAACATTCCTCAATGGAGTTATTGAGAAGGAGGTGTATATTGAGAAGCCAAAGGGGTTTGAGACCTTTGACAAAGAATCGTGTGTGTGCAGGCTCAAGCAAGCATTGTATGGACTCAAGAAAGCGCCTCATGCTTGGTACACCAAGATCAATAGCTATCTCACTGGTTTGGGCCTCACCAAAAGTGAAGTAGATGCAAACCTTTATCACATTATGGTAGAAGTTAAATTATTGATTATTGTTTTATATGTCGATGACTTGATCCTTACTAGTGATGAGTCACTGATCAGATCTTCCAAGGAGGACCTTGCAAGAGATCTCAAGATGAAGGACATGGGCCTCATGCACTACTTCCTTGGTTTGGAAGTATTGAAAAGAGATGGGGATATTTTTGTCTCTCAGGGAAAGGTTGCCAACGAGATACTTCATAGGTTCCACATGGATAGTTGCAAACCCATGGAGACTCCTCTAGCAGGAAATTGGAGGAAGGAGGATGCTACTTCAGGTGAAGTAGTAGAGACTACCATTTCTAGGCATCTTGTGGGTTCACTCATGTCTTTGGTGAACACCTGACCAGACATGTGTTATGCAGTTAACCAACTTATTCAAGCAATGGCTAAGCCAACCAAACTATATTTGAAGGTAGCAAAGCATGTGTTGGTCTTTGGTACAAATAGACAAATGGAGTGAAGATGTAAGGCTTCACATATGTGGATTGGGTGGGGAGTCCATCAGACAGGAATAGCACTTCAGGAGGAATTTCCAATGTTGTGTCAACATAAGTTTCTTGGTACAACAGGAATCAGAGACCTGTGGAACTCAGCTTAGCTGAAGCAGAGTACATGGTTGCAAGTCAAGCAACATGTGAGGTTATCTAGATGAGAAAGATTTGTGTTGGGTTATTTGGTTAGAAGATGGATCCTACAATGATTTATTGAGACAATCAAAGTTGTATCAAACTTTCTGAGAATCCAGTGTTTCATGATCGATCCAAGCATATCAACATCTAGTATTACCTTCTACGTGATTATGTGTAGAGGCGGATTATGTTGTTGCAGTACATTCTGACAGAGGAACAAGATGCAAATATTTTGATAATGTTCTTGTCAAGACGGAAATTCAAGTTCCATAGAATTAGGATTGGGGTGTTTGATAATCCCTTTCTTATTGAGAGGGAGCATTGAAAATGCAGCAAGAAAATCTAGTATTGACTTTTCCTTGGTCAAAATAGATTAAAATTTCAATTTCAATTTCAGCAGAATACTTGGAGGTAGTTAATTGGGGCGACATGGCTCTTGTCACTCATTTAAATCAATATATTTGAGTTGGAGACACTTTATTTCACTTCTACGTGATTGATCTCTAATTTGTTGTAAACTATTTCAGTTAATTTGAGTTGTTATCAGTTTAACTAGTTCTCACCATCTGAAGAACTAGTGGAGGTCAAGTTGTGGGTGTGTAACTTTTTCCACACTTAGTGATCATCCAGTTAACTGATCAAACAACCCAAAATAATTGTTGCATGCAGAGAATTCAATTAACCTAATTTACCTTAGAGTTCAAGGGCAATGTACTATCAGTTGTAATCTAGTTCAAGTTGTACAAGTGGTACATGCAGTCAAATAATTGACCTATGGTAATTGCGCAATTCCTTGGTGAGAAATTCCTTAAAAAATAGGGCCAATTTCCCAAAGGAACAGTGCAAGGAAATAAAATCTTGGAGGCTTGACATTTTGGCTAAGTATTGGCCAAGGTCAGTTAGACAGGCAGAGGATAGACGATATAAGTGTAGGTTGAGCTCAAGATTGAGCAGAGCATATTGTATTCATCCAGATTATTTGATTAATGCAATACATATAGTAAGCGGTTTTGATCAGTTGCTTTCCCCTAGATAAATCTTTGTGTTTGTGTGTTGAATCTTGATGCATTTCAATTATTTGTGTTCTTGATCATGAATTTACTTCCACAAATCAGTAGAGTATCTATTAGTCTTGTGATTTAGAAAATTTCATGAGTAGTTTAGAATCTACACATTAATTTCTACAGTTATTAGTCACCACTCCCTATAATCGCTAACTATGTATGGTATTGAGATTTGGTTGGCCATGTAAAAATTTATGGACACTTTGAATAACTAGTAAAGAATCACCATCAATTTGTAGTAGCTTGATACCTTCACAGATAATTATTTGAAGATCTTTTGTTGGCATGTTTGTGTTGCCATTGATGTCACATGTTCAAGTTATCTACTCATGAGTCCCTATGTATCATCTTTAGTTTTTTGTATACTCTTTGAGGGTTTTCATGCTTATGTAAAAAAAATTCATAGTCTTAGAAGGTCTGTAGAAGAAGTTTCATGAGGTAATGGGGCCTCATCTGAAGCTGAGCTACAATTGTGATAGAGGTCTAGTTGATGATGTGTGTGGAGTCTTGATGAGTCGTAATGCTAGTTTTTTAATGTTATGATGGGCTTGGAAGGCTACTTTTTAGGTTGACATGTTCCCCTAAAGCTCTCCTACAAGTTTCAGGGCAAGAAGTCTTGTTTTACCTTATGATTTTCCCCAATCGCTTGGATAAAGGCTTATGGGAGCGACTGAGAAGTTATAATCATTGGTTGGAAGGGTTGTGCGAGTGACCAATCAAATCTGAACAGTCTTGTCCGTGTGACTAAAGAAAGTCATGAACATTTTTGGTGGAGTCTATGGTCGGAATTTTCTAGAAAATGGCTAAGACAAGTCATGGAGCCTCTAGAAGGTGATTAAAGTTGAATTTATCATAAGGCTAGTGGGATAAGTGACTTGATTTAGTCAAGAAGTCTAGCTCAATCAGATTTGATGCATGTGAAAAGGATTTAGGTGAGCTCCATCACCTGTAGAATTAATTGATTTAATCACTTTCATAAATTACAAATATGTGGAGAAAGGCTACTCATTTGGTTGGCTCTCTAGCAGTGTGAGTGAGTGAGTATGCATGTAGAGAAAGTGCCCAAACCAGTGATTACAGCAATGAGTTAATAGCATTAGTATTATAATATGTGCTTCCGAAATTATTCTCCAACAGTGTTTCAAAGTTGTGTGCAAATATTGAAGATCAGTTTGGAGAGTGTGTGTGGAGAGAATTTTTCTCTCATTTGGAGTGTGAAATTGTGGTTGCGTGGGTGTGCTTATTTGATGCTAATTTTGTTTATGCATCAGTGTTTTCAATTCTAAATCATATTTTCTTATAGCATAACTGTTTGTATTTGGAGTGGGCACTTCAAGCTAAGTGCATGTTGATTGTCTATTGTAGGAGTGGGTGCTCCAAGTTGGTTGTGATCAACATTTCTCATTTCAGTCAAGGGGTGGGTGCTCCATTACTAGTTCTGGCTAGGTGATGTAATGTAAATGAGAATATTTTGAAGCAATAGATAATAAAGAAGAAAAAAAAAACATTTCGGTTATTTTTTTTTCCCTAAAGGAGGGTTTTTCCACCTAAAATCCAAGAGTCTGCATGTGATGATTGTTTGTATTTTTCATGTGCATGATCTTGTTATATCCTTCTGAAGTGAATTATTGATCAATTTTATTTGCAAAAAAAATAAAAAAATTATATTTCCGTAATATTTATTCACCCCCCTAGTGTTATTATTGCCTAACAATTGTTATCAGATTCGACTCCCTTGTTGTAGCTTGACTGCTGAAAGGAGAGTTTAAGAAGGGAAAATGGTTGACCATGATGTGAAGGTTCCAATTTTTTATTGTGAGAACTATAATATATGGAAGATGAGAATGGAAGGGCATCTCATGAGTTCAGGTGTTCATGTTTTCTCTATTGTGGTGAATGGATATGTTGTTCCCAATGTTATTCCTTCAAGCCCCGATGGAAAGAATATTCCTCAAAACAATGCCAAAGCCAAAAACGCAGTTATTTCAGCACTTAGTGAGAATGATTTGATAAAAGTCATGCATTGTAAATCAACCAAAGAAGTTTGGGACAAAATTGAGAATAGCTATGAAGGTGATAAGAAGGTGACGAAAGTAAAGCTCCAAACCTCTAGGATGAGGTTTGAGAGCTTGAAAACGAGGAAAGATGAAACTATTACAAAATATTTCTAAAGGGTTGAAGCAGTAACCAATCTAGTCAAGCGCATAGATGAAAAATTTGAAGATGAAATCATTATTTAGAAAATCTTGAGGTCTTTACTAGCAAGACTTAATCAAAAGGTTTATGTTATTGAAGAGATGTTTGATTTGAGCAGTATTACTATGGAGCAATTTCATGGAATTCTTACAGCTTATGAGATGTGCATTGTAGAAGCGAAATATGACTCTAGTCACAAGTTGCATTCAAGGCCTCCAAGAAGGTCAAGGCTATTACCAAAAAGCTCAAGAAACTTCCAAAGAAAATCAAGGAAGAGAAAGAGTATTCTAGTAGTGAATTTGACGAAGAATTTGTTCAATTTTCCAATAAATTAAAGAGACGTTCTAGAAAGTATAAAGGAAATCTTCCTTTCAAGTGTTTCGAATGTGGAGAAGTTGGACATTTTGCTGCAAAATTTCCACACAAAATAAGTGAAAAGGAGGAAAAGAAGAAGGATATGAAGAGAAAGGATAAAACTCAAAAATTTCGAAAATATAAAGCTCAAAAGAGAAGGAGTTGCTACTCCAAAGAAGAAAGTGATATATCAAATGAAAGCAGTGAGAAATCTTCATCAAAAAAATAAGAGCAAAAAGAATGTGTTCTTATGGATTTTGAGTCCAAAGATGATTCATATCTTGACGATGGAGAGATTGATTATGAAGGTAAGCTCATTACTGCACGTGATGAGCTACGAAAAGCTAGAACTAAAAATAAGCTATTGAAAGAGGAAATACGCAAACAAAAGCAGAATAAACCTCCTTTGGTTGATAATTCTTTGTAGAACCAATTGGATGATCTTGAGAAATTCAATGAAAATTTGTTGCAACAACTTTTGGTTCCACAAAATAATATGGTCAAGTTGGAGAAAGAAAATGAATCTTTGAATCAGAATATTGGAGGAGCTCCTATTGCATGCACCCATGAAAAAGACATCATATGTTTAAATAGAGAATTGGAAGAAGAAAAAATGAAAGAAAATGTGCTCACCAATCAGCTAGAAGAATGGAAAGAAAATTGTCACAAACTTAAGGAAGAATTGTATTAATATTGGACTCAAAGCCATAAATTAGATTGAAGATATTTCCTAGAAGAAATGTTGATAGATCAAGAGTTGCTCAAGGACCAAATATTTTGCATGCTAATGGAAATAATTATTTTCTCCACTAATGAATGAGATAAAGTGTTTCATATGAAATAACTTTAGTTACAAAGCTAGTAAGTGCAGATCTAGCTTTCCAAACTCTTTCATGCAACACATTCAAGAGAAATCCAATCAACAAAAAGTTGAGAAAATATGGAAGAAATAAGTTGAAACTGTGAGCTTGCTTTGGTAGCTCATGATCAACATGAACAATGGTTGATTGATAGTGGTTTCTCCAAGCACATGACTAGTGATAAGATCAAATTCTTTCAGCTAAAAGAGTATGAAAAAGCAATGTCAGTTTGGAAATGATGCAGCAATTCCCATCAAAGGCAAAGGAACAGTTAGATTGGACAAGAAGACCAAAGCTAAAAATGTGCTTTATGTTTATGGATTGAAGCACAACCTCCTCAGTGTGATTCAGATGTGTGATAATGGGCATGAGGTGACTTTCATATCTAAAGAGTGTGAGATCATCAATGCTAAATTGGGAAATTTGGTGGCAAAGGACATTAGAAGTGATGACATGTATATTTTTTATGACACAAGACACAGTTGTTGCATGAGAAAAATAGAAGAATCTTGGCTATGGCATAGAAGATTGGGTCATGTAATTTGATAATCTAATCAACATTAGAAATATTGGAGCAGTTATAGGATTACCAAGTTTGGCTAAACCAAATAGCACAATATGCAAGTCATGCCAACTTGGGAAACAAACAAGAGTGAATTTCAAATCCAAGGATTTCACTACAAGTAGACCATTGGAGCTAGTGCGTGCAGATGTATGTGGTCTTAGAAGGAATCAAATTCCAAGCAATGAGAGGTATTTCATATTATTTGTTGATGACTTCACTAAAGCCACATGGATTATGCTCATGAAAGAAATCAGAAGCCTTCAGAAAATTTAAGTATTTTATGGCACTTGTGGAAAATGAAGTTGATTTAAAGATAAAGTGTCTTAGATTTGATAGAGGAGGTGAGTTCATGTCCAAGGAATTTGATTTTTTTTGTGAGGAGCATGGGATCAAGAGGAAATACTCCATAGCTATAACACCACAACAAAATGGTGTAGTGGAGAGGAAAAACAGGTTGGTCCAAGATATGGCATGAGCTATGTTGGATAAAGCTGGTGCGTTAGATACTTTATGGGGAGAAGCAGCTCAAACAACAGTATATTTGTCCAATAGAGTTCTTCTTAGGCTTAACAGTGACAAAAATCCATATGAGTTGTGGAAAGGAAGACCAACAAAAGTTGACCACTTCAAAATATTTGGGAGCAAATGCTACATCAAGAGGACGGAAGACAAACTTGGAAAGTTCAAACCAAGCATTGATGAATGCATACCCTTAGCTATTCCTTCAAGAGCAAGGGATACAAATTCTACAAAAATGGAACCAAAAAGGTAATCGAAGGTATTGATATTGTTCTTGATGAAGACTTGCCTAAAACTATTGATTCCAAAGATGTTGCAGTTGATCATGATTTAATAGAATATGAGGACCAAGAAATTTCTGAAGAAGAGGAAGAAGAGAGAAAGACCTCCACTACAAAGAAGGCTCCACCAAGTCACATCCAAAGGAATAAAAAATAGACAAACATATATCAACATATATATATCAACAAATTTGATATATGCAAAGCTAGACAAACATATACAACAACAAGGCTTCAAAAAGCAATCCCCAGACAACAACTTATATATCAAATTTGAAGGTGATCATTTTCTAATAATTGTTGCATATGTAGATGATATCATTTTTGGGAGCGATTTGGAGAAGATGGGCCAAAATTTTGCACAAGAAATGAAAAAAAAATTGAGTTGTCAATGTTGGGTGAGCTTGCTTTCTTTCTTGGTTTGCAAGTTATTCAAGATGATAAAGGCATTTTCATTTCTCAATCAAACTATCTTAGAGATAAATTAAAACAATTTGGCATGGAATATTACAAACCAGTGTGCTCTCCTATGGTAACGAGTTGTAAATTGAGTAAAGATGATGAATCAACAGAGGTAAATCAGTCCATGTATCATTCCATGATTGGCAGCTTATTGTATCTAACTTCTTCTAGACCTAATATTATGCATGTTGTAGAATTGGTCTTAATATTTCAAGCTAATCCCAAGGAGATCATCTTAATGAAGTAAAAAGGATATTCAAGTACCTTCAAGGCACTCTTTACTATGGATTATGGTATCCCAAAGGAAAACATTTAAATTTGGTTTCTTTTATTGATATTGATTGGGTTGGTAGTATTGATGATAGGAAAAGTACTCCAAGAGCAGCTCACTTTTTGGGATATTGTTTGGTCTCTTGGGCTAGTAAGAAACAAAGTTCTATCTCTTTGTCCACAACTGAAGTTGAATATATAGCTACATGAACTTTTTGTACACACATATTATGGATGACACAAACTCTTCAAGACATGCATGTTGAGTATGAAGAGCCTCTTCCCATCATGTTAGACAACACTAGTGCAATAAGCATCTCCAAAAATACGGTTCTTCATTCCAAGAGAAAACACCTGCCGGTCTTGTTCTTCATTCGAAGACCAAGCCACTTCCAAGGGATAAATTTGAATATCTTAGAGAGCATGTGGGTGTTGTGCCTTTTTGAAAGCATTGAGGAGTTTTTCATGGAGTTAGTTGTTGTCATATGGTTGCTACCAAGAGCACTTTTATATGCAAAATTTGGAGAATGGGTGGTCATTAGTTGTTTGCATGCTTTTCAAGGAACTATGAACCGTTTGCTTGCTTCCTATTTCTTCATTTCAAGATGGATTTCTTCTTCAAGATGGTGTGGTCTCAAATATATTCAAGGGGAGAATGTTCAACATCTCAGGGGGACTAATTCATTTGGCTATCACATTGTTGTTATGTATTTTCTCTTGCCATGTAAAACCCCTTGTCATTGATGTCAAAGGGGGAGAGAGAGTGAGTTGTGTATGTGCTCAACTTCATATTGTTGTATGTAAATGTAATATTTATTTTTAGAAGCTACAAGTTGACATCACTCGCAAAGGGGGAGTTTTTTTGCATGTTTGTGTTGCCATTAATGTCACCTATTGAAGTTATTTAATCATGAGTCCCTATATATCATCTTGAGTATGTTGTATACTTGTTGAGTGCTATCATGATGATGTAAAATGTTGTCATAGCCTCAAAAGGTCTATAGAATAGGTTTCATGAGGTACTGAGGCCTCATCTGAAGCTTAGCTACAATTGTGCTAGAGGTCTACTTGATGATGTGTGTAGTGTCTTGACGAGTCATGCCGCTGGTTTCTTGATGTCATGATGGGCTTGGAAGGCTACTTTGCATGTTAACATGTTCCCCTGAAGCTTTGTTGCAATTTTGAGGGCATTAAGTCTTGTTTTACCTTATGCTCTGTCCTGGTCACTTAGATAAAGGCTTATGGGAGCGACTGAGAAGTTCTAAACGCTGGAGGAAAGGTTGTGCGAGTGATCAGTCAAATTTGAACAGTCTTTCTCGTCTGACTGAAGAAAATCATGAAAAAATATCTGGATTACATGCGCATATTTGGAATTAATTTTTTTTTTTTTTTTTCTATGGAGTCTATGGTTGGAATTTTCTAGAAAATGGTTGAGACAAGTCATGGGGCCTCTAAAAGGTGATTAAAGTTGAATTTATCAAAAGGCTAGTGGGATAAGTGGCTTGATTCTAGATCAATCAAATTTGATGCATGTGAAAAGGATTTGGGTGAGTTACATAACCTGTAGAATTAATTGATTTAATCACTTTAAGAAATTACAAATATGTGGAGAAAGGTTAACAATGTAAACTTTGAAACGAGAATTGATATTGTTACCCATTTCGTAAAGACAACAAAAAAGTGACTCGATTTTGAAAAGGGGTGATGCAGAACACACATGTTTTTTTTAGAGCATAGTTTTTGGCACTTTAAATTTTTTATGTACATTTTGTTTTAGAATGGTAGTGATTTTCATGCTGATTTTAAAAAGTGGTAATTTTGCATCAGGCCCTTTTTTTAAAAGGCCTATTTTTTTTACTTTAAATTTTCTAATATATGAAATGTAAATAATTATTTTCTAAATTTAATAATTTTTGAAGTGGTCTTCTTCTTTATATTTTCTTGTTTTTATTTTAATTTTTGTTTTTTATAGTGAGGTTTTTATTGTTTTGCATATTTAAAGAAGAAGGTTGATATTTTGAATTTTCGATATTCTACATATTTATACATCGTTAATTGAATTTTCAATCCACATGAAATAAATGTCTCTAGAAAACAATAATTTTTAACAATTGACATAAAAATACCATTTTTAGCATAAATATAACTAAAAAACTACATATTTTGATAATTTTTTGTAATTTTTTGCTAGAAATGACATGTCAAATCACAATTTTTATAGGAAAATTTTAACTAAAAATGGTTAAATAATAGTTATTTTTATGAATTTCATGTTTAAAAAATAATAATAATCACTGTTTTTTTCAAAAAATAATGATTGACATAAAAATTAATGCGAAAATCACATAATACAAATATTGAATGCATAACAACCTTAATTGAGCACTTATTCTTCTCATAAAATGTCAAAGTCAAAACATTACAAGTATAGCTAATTAATAGTTACAAAAAATAAGCTTGATTTCCAAGCATAACTTAAATTAAATCAACAACGTCACCTAATCCAAACTCTTCATCCACTAGAGTTTCATCATTGTCTTCTTCCACAATATTTTCTGCTTTATTTTACTCATTTTCCACTTCTAATGGATCTTTGATGTCTACGAATATCCCAATGTATGCCTTTCCAATCATTCTCTATAATGGTGGTTGGGGTTCCTTTACCTTTTTTGCCACACGTGTTTCACTAAAGTCCCCTTTCTTCAACCCAATTTGAAGAGCATTAATTCTTTGCTGAATAAAATTTCACTGTATTGGATCTTTTTCAATGGCAATGCAATTTTTTCCTTTTTGAAGGCAACATGCTAGTGTTGTACCTAATTATCAAGCACAAAAGAAATAATGAAGAAAAATAGTACAATGACATATAAATTAAGAAATAACATATTGAAATTCAATTCCATACAATAAAACTTAACTGAGCCAGAAAATAAATCCAGAACCCAATATCCTTCATTTGAACATATGTCTATAAGATAGTTCATCAATAACTGTGGTTTTTCATAAATGTTAGCTATCTCTCCTCTTGCTTCTTTGTCTTCATATGATAGTTTTCTCACAACATCATCATAAGTTAGTATTTGGCTATGACTCTTTCCATCTACCTGATTAAAAATCATAGACATATAGCTATCATCTTTTGCCCAACTATCAATATGGATGAACTCACAATCATTTATAAATAGTTGATCTTCACGGTTAAGAAGATTTGACTTTTGCGTGTAACATGAAATAGTAAAATTTCAACTAAATTCGACATAAATGAATTTTTTAACATTAATCAAAAATACATTTTAAATGTCTTACCATGTAAGCTACATCCTTGAATTTGTTTTCCCCTTGAAGCTTGATAATAATAATAACCTTGGCAGCCCAATGGCCCGCGGGGGTGGCGGGGCGATTACCAGAATCGCCCCACCACCCCCGCAGGCCGTTGGGATGACGAGGTGAGGCAGAGACTGTCTGCAGCCCTCCGCCCCACCCCGGCAGCCCAACGTCCCACAGGGGTGACGGGGGGATTCCCGGAATCGCCCCACCACCCCCCTTGGTCATTGGGCCGCCGGGGTGGGGCGAAGGTTGTCTGTAGCCCTCCGCCCCACCTCGACGGCCTAGTGACCCACTGGGGTGTCGGGGCGATTCCTGGAATCGCCCCGCCACCCATGCGGGCCATTAGGCTGCCGAGGTGGGCGGAGGCTGTTTGCAGCCCTCTGCCCCACACCAGCGGCCCAACAGCTCGCAGGGGTGGCAGGGTGATTATTGAAATTGCCCCGCCACCGTCATAGGTCGTTGGGGCCGCGGGGTGGGGCAGAGGCTATCTGCAACCCTCCACCCCACCCCGGTGGCCCAACGACCCACGAGAGCAGCGATGTGATTCCCGAAATCACACCACCACCTTCCTGGAATCACACCGCCACCCCCGCAGGCCCTTGGGTTGTCAGGGTGGGGTAGAGGTTTGTGGACAGGCTTCGCCCCACCCCGACGACCCAACAACCAGCGAGGTTGGTGGGGAAATTACCGGAATCGCCCCGCCACCCCTGCGGGCCATTAGACGCTTGTTATAGACATTTTTGTGCCTTACAGCTCTAATCATGAAATGTCCATAAACCAAGGGCTCCTAAGTCCCTAAAAGTGTTGTTCTAACTCCTAAAGGAACAAGGTCAACAAATTACAGCTTCTCCCAGAAGTTCTCCACCAGAAACTGCTCAGAATCAGTCAAATTAGGATCATTTCAGCTGCTCCACTAGCTAGCTGCGTTGCAAAGCACCCAAGTACACTAGCTAGGTGCATTGCAATGCACCTAAATGCACTACCAGGGTGCGTTGAGCGGGAAATGACAAGTGGCAGAGTCATTCCACGAGGTGGAGAGACAATGGAAGCTTCCAGAATCTTCTCCAATGACACTTGCCTCACTGAATTCGACTAAGGATGAGTAAGAGGCTCTTAGTCTCCAAGTGGAAGCAAGAACTGACAGAGAGAAGACACTAGTCAAACCATAAGCTGACTCATCCTCCTTGCATACATCTATATATGGATCCCTCATCCAAGAGATCCAGAGGCTGAAATATTGTACATTGCAGAGAATTGTTGTTGGTTTTGAGATAGATATCAGAGTATTGGGTGATTTATGCTTTGTTGGAGGTGAAGAAGGGGCTTCTATGCTGGGAGGTTGATGCTGGATCAGGAATCAACGGTTGTAACTCCTCCCGGATCTTCTTGTTATATCAATAAAACTATTTGAGTTTCTCCTACATGCTTGTGTATCATTGATGTTTGTTACATTTGTATGTTTAGCTTAAATCTGATCCTAAGCTATTTATGAATATAAATCCATGTCTTTGTGTAGTTTTCTTCTTCTGTGATCTTACTGGAACTTGGTGAAGCTGGGCAAGTAAGGGAGCAGGTAGTTGGAAGCTGTCAAAGAGGAGAGAGATTGGATCAAAGGACTAGCGCAAGACACAGGTTGGTTCATCCTATTCCTCTTCGTTTATAGTTCATAAATAAGAATACGAAAGTAGTTTTCTCTGTTTGTTTCTAAGGTCACTGTCACACCTTAGTGGGATAGGGTCGTTCTGAATAGACACTTTTCCCGTTAACAAAATGGCGACTCTGCTGGGGACAATCGTCTAGTTAGTTTGTTTGTGTTTCTCTTATTGTTTGTTTCATAAACTTAGAAGTAGCAAATCGAACTGCATTTGCCATTAACAAATGCAAAGTAGACATCTGCTGCTTCAATCCATTCACTGGATCTGTTTATGACTTGAACAGCTGATTCACAAATGATCTGATTGCCCTTTGTGATAGCTCTTAGACCTCCTTTAAATCTACCCTCTGATTGTGCATTACTGATGGCTTTTACTCAGCCAAAAACCATAGATTAAACTGCAAACCGTGACCCAGAACCCGGATAGAATTCTCGTTTCTACCCCAGCGCAGGTACTGTGAAGAGTTCCTGCATTTCAGCGCAGTTCCTGAGAGGGCAACCTGCGTTGCAATCCAGTTTCTCTGTGTAGCAGGTGTGTTGATCAGCCCAGCCTTGTGCAGCTGAGGTTCTTTGCTCAATTTTTTCAGCTTTGTCTTTGATTTTTGCAGCCTGTGATCAGTGTGTGTGTCTGTTTAAAAACCCCTTTTCTTTGCTGATATTCTGCCTCAGTTGTATAAAAGAAACTGTAGATGTTTTTGTGTGTTTGTTACGTCATTTACAGTTTTCCATTGCAAAAGTAGAATAGTCATACTGTCGTCCTTTGATCTAGATCTGTCGCAAGTGTCGATTTTCATCATAGGAGAAAGTTTATTTGCTGTTGACAGTTGATTATGCTTTTACTTTTGCCTTTGGTCTGAATTTATGACTTTCTAGTGTCGAGATGAGTGTTTATTTCAAAATCATAAAGTGTCGTAATCATCTCTACCTTTTGATTTTGAAAAGAAGCTTGTTTGTGTTTTCCACTTGAAAGCGAATTCAGATTTGTACAACCACTTTCTTTTTAGGCATCAATATTAAGAAAGTGAAAAACAAAACACATGCATGTGCATTTGCATATTGACAGTCTGTTTGGCTTGATTTAGGAAAAGTGCATTTACAGTGTGCTCTTTGCTCTTTGGGAAAAGATTGTGTCTTTCTTTTCCCTTGTAGCTAGGATTTTCATTGCTGAAAAGAGATAAAAGTTTGTTTATCATATTTAGATTGCATTTTAGGAATTACATCTACATCTCGTGGTGATCCCAAAAGGCAAACTTCATAAGAAAGATCAACTTAAAATAAATTCAATGAACTTAACAACGCTTTGGAACTTAACGCACAACATTTAGAGGTTTAGGCTAGAGACGTATTTCGGCGTCGTAAAGCCTGGTAACTGTTGTCCTCACTGATGGTTGGGTGATTCCTCCACTTTGAGACGATAAGTGCTAGTACGGACTTGTGATCCCACGTACCGTCGAGTATATATTGGGAGACCCCTATAGGCTTAAAACCTTTTATCCATAGGAAGCCGTGTCGGCCGCCCTACTGATCGCAATGCACCGAACACAGCATGCGGGAAGATTGACTGCCGTACCGTAAAAAGTATTCTGCAGTTTTGCGATTGGTTTGGTACTCCCTCTACCTAGACCTCCAGAGTAGTCCCTTTCGTTCCTTTTCAGACTCCTTAACGGAAAAGGTCCATCTGAGCACTTGTCACTTCAGGTTCATTAAAAATCGAAGGAGACTAGAGTCATCTTTTGTTTTTTCTCGACTCTTTAAAACTGAAAAAACAAGTTGTGTCAAAGCGTGTTAAAAATTATTTTAAACGGAATATTCATACCCTTTCCCTACGTTGATCTTCAAGTTAAGAAAATGGAGCCTACCAACCAAGGAATTCCCCTTGGTGGAAATCCTAGTCCCTTCTCCTCTTGGGGAGATGTTGGTGCGCCCCATATGGCCACATTGTCGCTTCCAGGACTGACAATTGGCTTGCCAGTATGGCTCTTCTCAACCAATGTCGTTCAGAACACCACTATTCCTAAACAATCGAATCAGCAATTAGACGAGTCCAGAGTTACCCACCAGCCTTCTACTTCCTCTAATTCTTCCTCTCCTCCTTCCTCTTCGCTTGACGGGACTGGTAAAGCTAAAAGCCAAGTCCCTAAGGAGAAGAAGGGAAAGAAGAAGAAAGAGAAAAAGAAGAAAGAGCCAAAGGCGAAATGGGGTAAAACGAGTGTCGTCTAACGAAAATCCACACACAGCACCGACCAGGCCTAAATCGCCATGTGTCATTTGCAAAGGAGACCACTTTCACAGAGATTGTCCTTGCATCCCCCGGATACTAAGGGACTGGTCTCCTCGTTTGCACAATCCGGTGTCATCAACCTCTGGAGATCATGTTGAAAGCACACCGTCGACTAGTGAAAGTGAAGCCCCAGGACAAAAAGGGAAAGCTAGATTTCCTTGTAAATTGTGCGAAGGCGACCATGCCCTCCACCGTTTTCCCTTCTTAGATGAAGCTAAAAGAGTTTTGGATGATCGTCCGGTTTCACCATTGCGACTTCCTCCTGGATATAAAAAACTCTTGCCGAGTCCATCACTAGTTGAGAATCCAGCTGGCCCGCTCAGATGGTCGGCTGAAGCGCCTATCACTGAAGATAAACCAACTGAATCCATACCAGACGAAAGTCAAAAGGTCGAGGCGGCAGTTGACCCGGTCTTGCCTTCAGAGGTTTTATCTTCGAATGATACAGTCACTGAAGAGAACAAGGATGACACCGTCCAAATTCTCTTCATCAACACAGACTCCGACGAACATGGGGCAATCTACCCATTCCTTTACCGCAGGAAGGAAGTTCGTCAGAGCCATACCCGGCCGTCTACTCGGTCCCACCTCCAAGCAACCTAGTTGTCTCCTTCGACTGGAATCAACTAGGCAGACCCCGCCTACCAGCAAGCGTACCATTCCGAATTATCGTTCAAATATATAGAATGGTCATGGCTGGTACCATCATAGATGAGGGGGCTTCTGTGAGTATCCTTTCCTCTATTGCTTGGAAAGCGCTTGGTTCGCCATCGCTGTCGCCTGAGATGAGAAATCTGACAGGCTTTGATAAAGGAACCAGTCGACCTTTAGGGATCCTTCCTGATGTGCCCATAACATTGAGAAGGAAGAAAGTTTGCATGAACGTCATGGTAGTTCAAGGACCCTTGGATTATAACCTACTCCTTGGACGAGACTATATTTATTGCATGGGAGCCATCGTCTCCTCACTCTTTAGAGTAATGTGTTTTCCGCACGAAGGAAGAGTGGTCAAGCTCGTGGACCAGCTTTCATTTCCCGGATCACGCATAGCAAATAGTCATATACCGTCCCTAAATGGTCTTTTCACGCAAGAAATGTCTCAATCCCCAGTCCGTCCCCCCGATGAGTGTGAGTAATTCGGAGAGATATGACTGAAACCCAAGGGGCATGCATCCTGGTCTGCTTCGGCAAGAAAACTTCGGGTATAGGGTAGGTTTCCGCGGGAGAATATGACTAGTTTGTACCTCGTCCGTCGGTGGAAGAGAGGTTATTCTAGAATAAGATTCTCTTGTCAAAGTTATGTGAGTTGGCAGACGTCGTCACTCACCCTTGTTTATCTCGGTAGACATCGCCAAAGAAGTGTTGTGTTTGCACCGCGAATAGAACAATCTTTGGGTAACCTGTAAGAGGTAGGCCTCTCCTGATAGAACAAATGTTTTGTCTGCAAATTGAGGGGTAACCTTGAAACCATATTTTATACCTGGGGGCATGCAAACCTTTTGGAGTGCAAGCAAAGGGCGACTATTTATTTTTTAAATTTTTAGGTCCTCCATTTAAACCCGTAGGCTAACCCTTTAAACTCGTAGGATTAGTCGTCACCTAACTTGCATAAAGAAAGGATGTGGGGCAAAAATCTAAAAGTTGCCATTTTTATATGAGACATTCTTATCATATGACTGGATAATCGAGCAGTTTTAGCACATAGTTCAAGCTCGTTAAAAAATAAACATAAGACCGAGCAAATTTTCCCACCCGCGTTTAAGCTCGTTAAAAAATGAACTATTCCCCGGTAAATAACCACCGTGAATGAAGCATTTCAGCCATTAAAGCCTTGGTCGTGTTTGCACCGTCACCTCCACTTTTCCATTGGCCGATCATTCACCTCCATTTGATTGTTTACCCATTTTGAGGAATAGTTGCGAAGAGTGATTTCACTAGCCATCCTTGTGACACTGCCGTGATTGGAAAATTCCAAACCTTACCTGGAATCAGCTGCTACCCATTTTATCACTCGTTCCTCAAAAGACGAGTCTTCTTTAAGCTCTTTTCAACTGACTCGTAAAATATGAAAAGATTGCCGAGTTTTGGCCTTCCAGCTCGTTAAAGCGACCGGAAGTGCTATCCCTCCTATAGATTTTAATCTTTTTGGACCTGAGGGATTATTGCACAAAAAGATCGAGCGCTTGTTTTGTTCGACTCGTTAAAACTATCGAAAATTCATCCCTTCTGTATTGTTTTATACTTTTTCAGACTTAAGGGATTAGATGACGAAAAAGGAATTCCGAAGTTACCTTTACGTACCTTTTCAGACTCTCTAAAAATGAAAAGGACCGAGTTATCTTTGTCGTTAGACTCTTTAAAAAGATTAAATAGCGACAAACTTGTCTTTAGACGAGAACGAGTTTCACTATCGCTAGGCTCGTTAAAACATAGCGATGGGTTTTCCCGAAGGGAAAATTATAGAACAAGCATATGTTATCCTCCTCAAGCTTGACAAAAATAAAGAGGTACTGGTCAGTAATGACTGGGGAAAAATTGGGAAGAAAACTCAAAGAAACTTTATTGGTAGCAAGTCGCTCTTGAACATAACACTTCCACTCTGTGCCTGAGTCGGGTTGGGTTGTTTCATTCACTGGTCACATCGCCATGGTCTCACCGTACCATCCACATTTGGGGTAAATGCTACCAATCCATCACATAAGTGTCGCCGACATGTTCAAGAGAAGTCACCTGTGTCCCGTCCACTACCATACATCATACTTCATTCTTTCATGACCGCCACCCTGAACCATATATCATCAGATCGTTTTCACCTCCATCAAAATAATTTGCTCCGTTCAGTGTCATTGATGTGGGATTCATTAAGGCCCTCCTTTGACGGATCGCTTCTTGTCGACATCAGCTCATTATCCAAGAAGTTGATCTAGGAACACCCCATTCAGTACTTTGAAACTTGCATGCCTCAATGGCAAGTTTCTCACTTCCGGCGACAGGTATACATCAATGACCTTCGACCGAAAGATTTTGCGTGGTGTTCGACGCCAAGTCCTTTATTCACACCACGTGAATTGTACTGCAGTACCTTGAGGGTCATTATCATTATCGGTGATTCCTCTCGCGCTTGTTAACAGTTTACATCATTGACTGGTAATCAAGCGATGTCTTTCCATGTTCGACTTCAAAACATTTCTCACATGGATCGACTTGTACTTCGAGTGAAGATCAGACGAGATTGAAGACCCGGATCTAGTTTCATCCATCCGGGTTGCGATATATATTCAGGAAAATAAAGACATTGAAATGTACAGCATTGCAGCACAGATAATCATCCTACCAAAAGGATGATGGCTCTATCAGAACCATCAGTCTACCATCAGACGATTGTCTGTCCTATGTACATGAAAATGAATTTATAAAAGCTGAGCATGGGAATGCCCGCCTCAGCTAGATCATGAAAACAGTATGAAGATAATGTATTGTATTGTATCTTATTACAGGTCTCCTCCCAACATTGAAAGAACTTCGGATCCTCCTAATAAAGCATTTCACCCGATAAACGGCCTCATACTTTAGGGGGCAACTGTTATAGACATTTTTGTGCCTTACAGCTCTAAGCATGAAATGTCCATAAACCAAGGGCTCCTAAGTCCCTAAAAGTGTTGTTGTAACTCCTAAAGGAACAAGGTCAACAAATTACAGCTTCTCCCAGAAGTTCTCCACCAGAAACTGCTTAGAACCAGTCAAATCAGGATCATTTCAGCTGCTCCACTAGCTAGCTGCGTTGCAAAGCACCCAAGTACACTAGCTAGGTGCGTTGCAACGCACCTAAATGCACTACCAGGGTGCGTTGAGTGGGAAATGACAAGTGGCAGAGTCATTCCACGAGGTGGAGAGACAATGGAAGCTTCCAGAATCTTCTCCAATGACACTTGCCTCACTGAATTCGACTAGGGATGAGTAAGAGGCTCTCAGTCTCCAAGTGGAAGCAAGAACTGACAGAGAGAAGACACTAGTCAAATCATAAGCTGACTCATCCTCCTTGCATACATCTATATATGGATCCCTCATCTAAGAGATCCAGAGGCTGGAATATTGTACATTGCAGAGAATTGCTGTTGGTTTTGAGATAGATATCAGAGTATTGGGTGATTTATGCTTTGTTGGAGGTGAAGAAGGGGCTTTTATGCTGGGAGGTTGATGCTGGATCAGGAATCATCGGTTGTCACTCCTCCCGGATCTTCTTGTTATATCAATAAAACTATTTGAGTTTCTCCTACATGCTTGTGTATCATTGATGTTTGTTACATTTGTATGTTTAGCTTAAATCTGATCCTAAGCTATTTATGAATATAAATCCATGTCTTTGTGTAGTTTTATTCTTCTGTGATCTTACAGGAACTTGGTGAAGCTGGGCAAGTAAGGGAGCAGGTAGTTGGAAGCTGTCAAAGAGGAGAGAGATTGGATCAAAGGATTAGCGCAAGACACAGGTTGGTTCATCCTATTCCTCTTCGTTTATAGTTCATAAAGAAGAATACGAAAGTAGTTTTCTCTGTTTGTTTCTAAGGTCACTGTCACACCTTAGTGGAATAGGGTCATTCTGAATAGACACTTTTCTCGTTAACAACGCTGAGGTGGGGCAGAGGTTTTCCGTAGCCCTCCACCCCACCTCGGCAGCCCAACGGCTTGCGGTGGTGGCGAGGTGATTCCTAGAATCACCTTGCCACCCCCGCGGGTCGTTGGGCTGCTGGGGTGGGGCGGAGGGTGGGGTGATTCCAGGAATCACCCCGCCACCCCCAGAGGTCGTTGGGCTACTTGGGTGGGGTGAAGAGCTGCGGACAACCTCCGCCCCACCCCAGCGGCAAAACGGACCACGAGGGTGGTGGGGAAATTTCGGGAATCACCCTGCCACCCCCGCAGGTCGTTGGGCTGCCGGGATGGGGCGGAGGGCTGCGAACAACCTCCGCCCCACCCCAGGAAATTTCAGGAATCACCCTGCCACCCCCGCGGGTCGTTGGGCTGCCGGGATGGGGCGAAGGGCTACGGACAACCTCTGCCCCACCCCGGTGGCCCAAAGGCCCGCGGGGGTGGCAGGGTGATTCTGGGAATGACCCCGCCACCACCGCAGGCCATTGGGCCACCAGGGTGGGGTGAAGGGCAGGGTGATTCTAGGAATCACTCGGCCACCCCCATTGCGGACAGCCTCCGGCCCACCCGGCGGCCCAACAGCGGGCGGGGGTGGTGGGGTGATTCCCAGAATTACCCTTCCACCCTCGCGGGTCGTTGGGCTGCCTGGGTGGGGCGGAGGCTGTCCGCAGCCCTCTGCCCCACCCCGGTGGGCCAAAGACCCATGACGGTGGCTCCGTTATTCCCGAAATCGTCCTTCCACCCCCGCGGGCCATTGGGCCGTCGGCGTGGGGTGGAGGGCTATCTGCGGCCCTCTTCCCCACCCCGGTGACCCAACAACTCGCAGGGGTGGTGGGGTGATTCCTGACATCTCCCCGCCACCCCTGCAAGTCTTTGGGCCGTCGGGGTGGGTCGAAGGTTATCCTCAACGGACAACCTTCGCCCCACCCTGGCGGCCCAACGACCAGCAGGGGTGGTGGGGATATTCCTGGAATCGCCCCACCACCCCCGCAGGCCATTGGGCCACCGAGGTGGGGTGGAGCCTATCCACAGCCCTCTGCCCCACCCCTACGGTCCAACAGCTCGCAGGGGTGGCGAGGTGATTCCCGGAACCGCCCCACCACCCCCGCGAGCCGTTGGGCCGCTGGGGTCAGGCGGAGGTTTAGTTCACTTCGGAAAGTTTTTCGTAGTGAACTAAGCCTCCAAACATCTGCCTGATTGTCTGAGTGGTAGTCCCCAAGTATGTCAATGTAATTGAGCTCATCCTACTCTATCACAACAGTCTTTCTACCAAGAAAGTCCCTTTTTATCCCATCCTCAAGCTTCTTTACTTCTGCTTCTTCCATGGTGCTTTTCTCCCTCAACCGAACTCTTCCATCCATGAGTTCTTGGAGTCTAAGATTACCCTGCCAGATCTCTTCATCAAGTCCCTTGAGCTTATCAGTGCCCATATGAAGATCGTTCAATTCTTCCAGCAAATATGCTATGTTTCTCCCAACATGCATCAAAGGTTCCCAACTTCGCACAACAACTTCATAACGATTCTGTGTTTCTTCTTTCCAACAATCACTCATGTTTTTCAGCTTTTGAAATGTCCCTTCGACCATCTTCATCTGTTTGGAAAGTATTTGATACCCACTTTACCTTCAACAGCCATCAGCCTTCAAACCTGAAACACCAACTGAAATCACCTACAAACCTGAATCACCTGTCAACTTTTTCTTCTGCAATCTGAATCACCAAAGCCCGCAGAATATGGAGCTCTGATACTTTCTATACTTAGTTTATCTTCCAATCTTCTAAGTACAATATATTATTTAACACAACTGAAACTTTCACATTACATTCATATACACATTATCATTATCATTAACCATGAGTCCATAGTGGATATTAACTCGGGAGGGGAAACTCCCTGCAAATAGAGTTTGCCCGAATAATAATGACAATATTTCAATTTTTACAAATTTACAACAACCTGCAAATTTTCACAGTTCGGCTTGCACCACTGTGCAACCTCACCCATTCACCAGGTGGAGGTTCCCACCGACTACCTCAACCAACACTTCGTTCAGAATCGGCGCCCTGTCGTTTGGCTGTTGTGTAGCCCTGTCGGGTCATGTCGCCCACCTGACGCACACTCATAGTTCGTCTGCCCGACACTCTTCGTCCGCGCTCCTTCATTTCAACCGTTGCACGAACCTTCGCACGACTTGTCGTTCACGTTTCACCGACGCCACAACTCGTCATTCAACTGCTAGCCCCCATCGTCGTCGCGTTCGAACTCGTTGAATGAACCACCATTCAAACCGTCATGCTACCAACCTATGTCGCCTTGCCAGACCGGCTCGCCTCACCACCATTAACATTTGCACGGGCACCCCAACTTGTCCACCCGAGTCACCACAACCACCCGTCCATTTCGTCCATCGAACGCCGACTCATTTCACCCATCACATATTCAACCACCCGAACAATACTCCGCCCATGCTCGTTCCCCCAAATGCTCTGAACAATAACTAGTTCAGCCACCCGTTCAACCAAACGCTCGAACGAAAACTCGTTCAGCTGTCCACCCGAACAATATTTCATTTCACTATCCACCTGAACGCCTCGAAGGATATTTTGTTCAGCCTATCCACCCGAACACCCTCGAACAAAATCCTGTTCAGCTCGCCCAACCGTCGTTTCAACCTGCACCTGCCCAGCTCTCCAGTTCACCAACCCGACCTGCCCATTCAGTCTTACTTGAACACTTCGGCCCAACTACGGTTCCTCTTTCAACCTACGGCCTTCGAATGTTACCCGGTTCTGTGGCTAAGGTGGGGCGGAGGTTGTTCGTAGTGAACTAAGCCTCTGAACATCTCCCTAATTTTCTTAGTGGTAGTCCCTAAGTCTATCAATGTAATTGAGCTCATCCTGCTCTATCACAACAGTCTTTCCAACAAGAAAGTCCCTTTTTATCCCATCCTCAAGCTTCTTGACTTCTGCTTCCGCCATGGTGCTTTTCTCCCTCAACCGAACTCTTTCATCCATGAGTTCTTGGAGTCTAAGATCACCCTGTTGGATCTCTTCATCAAGTCCCTTGAGCTTATCAGTTCCCACATGAAGATCGTTCAAGTCTTCCCGCAAATCTACTATGTTTCTCCCAACATGCATCAAAGGTGCCCACCTTCACACAATGTTTTCATAATGTTTCTGCGTTTTTTCTTTCCAACAATCGCTCATGTTTTTCAGCTTTTGAAATGTCCCTTCGACCATCTTCATCTGTTCGACAAGTATTTGTTACCCGCTTTACCTTCAACAGTCATTAGGCTTCAAACCTGAAACTCCAACTGAAATCACCTGCAAACCTAAATCACCTGTCAAGTTTTTCTTCTTCAATCTGAATCACCAAAGCCCGCAGAATACGAAGCTCTAATACTTTCTATACTTAGTTTATTTTCCAATATTCTAAGTAAAAACTTTTATTTAACACATCGAAAACTTTCACATTACATTCATATACACATTATCATTATCATTAACCATGAGTGCACAACAAATATTAACTCGGGAGGGGCAACTCCCTGCGAATAGAGTATGCTCAAAAAATAATGACAATCTTTCAATTTTTACAAATTTACAACAACCTACAAATTTTCACAGTTCGTCTTGCACCACGGTGCATCCTCACCCGTTCACTAGGTGGAGGTGCCCACTGGCCACCTCAAACAACACTTTGTTCAGAATTGGCACCCCATCGTTCAACTGTCATGTAGCCCTATGTTGTGATGTACAACAACCCCCCATTTCATAAAATTTTTATTTTCAAAACTATAATATGAAATGGGTCCCTTTTAGATTAAATTGGTATCAACTTATCATTTCTCAAAAGGTCCGAAAAGAAATAAAACATTATAAACCTTTTTCATAAAGCACATAATCGGTCTTATAACAAAAAATGAATAATCCTTTATTATTGCGATAAAGCGATTGCAAGATCACATATCGCAATAACAAAGGATGCATGACAAAAGACCCATTGGTTTTCCCCGATGCGACAATGCACGAATAACTATCGGATATCGGGAAGACAAGCGATCATAACAAAAGGACCCTCTCTTTTCTCCGATGCGATATCGCTATCGACGATCGGGGAATGTAGCATGCATGCATCTAAAAGCCCTCGTTTAAAAAACTCCCGATGCGAATTGGCGATATCGCTATCGGCGATCGGGGATTCCAAAAGGACACCAATATAACAACTCAAGCGTTCCCCCTAATCGCCGATTGCGATAAAGCTAGGCGCAGATTTCAAAAGAGATTGATAAGGCCGGGATATATTATGGTTAATTAGTATTAAAGGCCTTTCTCTTCCCGATAGTGATTCACTTACGCTCAACCGCCAAAACATCAAAGCCGCACTTAAATGAATTATTCGGCCAATAAATGATATGATGAGCATTTAAAGGATTGACAGGTTTAAACGGCCATTTAATGGAACAGTAAGGCCAAAATCTCTTCAGAGATTGTATCCGCAGCCACCTTAAGTTAATCCTCCATCATTCATTGATTAATATACCTCATTCATATTTGGTTTGCGCCACCTATTCTCCGCATTACGTTCATTTTATCTCCTGTGCAGAGCTCCTCCGAAGCAGCAAATTCAGGCCAAATGGGGAAGAAGTCTAAGAAATCTGGAACAGCTTCAGCTTCCGCAGTAACAGGACAACACATTGCCGATCCGGGACCAAGCAAAAAGGGATTGATCTCGGACACCACATGTCTAGGACTTGGTAAAACTACTTGGCTGAGCATCTATAATCTGATTGAGGCCGAAGAGCCTCAGGTAACAACAGTGCAAGCCACAGCAGACCCGACCCGGAAGTCTGATGCTTCTCTAAAAGATTTGGCCGACCCTTACCTTCATCGGATAGCAGCCCGAGAGAAAATTCTTCCATATACAGATGTAGTAAGATGGGCAATTGAGGAAATCCCAATTACAAACAGAACATTTTGCACCATCGACGGGAGAGTGTTCGGCTCGTTTCAACCCGATGATTTGAGGCAAATGTACCATTTGCCTGCACTGGAGAAGAAGTACAACAAAGCATTTATGGAGAAGTTCAGAAATGAAAATGACATTGAATCAGAACCTATACGAGATTGGAGACAAAACCCAGCGAAACACAAGCATGAGTCTTCGGGTAAGTACTCTGTCGATTCCTTGTGTTCTCCTTATTGTTATGCCAGAGTAATGATGTGTAGGATTTGGGGGTTGCATGATTCCTCAAACTTCACTATAGAGATGGTACCTTTAATGGAAGCAGCATGCAATAGCGAAATAATGGATTGGGGGAATATACTGTCTAATAAGTTAGCAACAACTGTTCTTGAATTCAGAAACAAATCCCGCGTTACTGAAAGGTTCATTCCTCCATTTTACTATAGTACCTACATCTTGGATACTCCCTGTTTTAATTCCGAATTTCCTGTGCTGGGGTGGAGATGGACTCCACAGGACCCCATGCCCATTCACATATACCACCAGAGGTTGTGGAAAGCCCACTATAAACACCACCTATATCAAGTTTTTAATGGATTTATGTTACCCATTCACTATGCCATTTTTGACAAACCTGCTCCTAAGATTTCCTCACAAGCAGAGATTGACTTGACAGCCATAGGGAGATGGTTCGGAGAAGAAAAATTCACATGTGTAAGAGTTTTCAACAGTCATGCCAAGCCTCATGTCCTCTCCTTGTATACACCCGACAAACTGTTGGCTCGAGAGATAGCATATCAGCTTACATCCGAAGGAGTTACACAGACTCTAAGGAATAAAAAGAAGCAGGTTTGGCCTCCTTTTCCTCTAAGGTGTGGCGTTTACGCTTTGCATGACTATAAACATGCAAAGAAAGAAGCAGAGAAGATTAATACACTAAATCTCGCCACTCTTCCTAACAGGCGATTTGATCCAAACAAAGTCGCCTATAATGCACTTGAACAGGCGAAACTCACTAAATTTGAACATAAAGATGATGAGTTTGATGACCTGTTCTCCTCGGCCGAGTCGTTATTTCAGGTTCAAATGCTAGCCAGAATGAGATATCACGACGACGGGTTAGTCGAATTTAACAGACTTAGAGAGTAGAGGTTGCAAACTCTGCCTCTAGATCTGTTAGAAATGGCCCCGATAACACAGTTAAGCGAGCTTGAACAACGACTTACCAATGAACCTCCTGCTACATCAAAAATTGCTGGAGAAATCCAAACAAGAGAGCAAGAGGAACTCCAGAGGAAAGAACAGGAGGAAGTGTAGAGGAAAGAACAGGAGGAAGTGCAGAGGAAAGAGCAGGAGCAGGGCAGCACGGACATGAATATCGATGCCCAGATTGACCCGAAGTTGCTCCAGGAATGGCAGCAATTCGATTCAATCATAAGCAATATTGAAAGCTCAAAGGAAGCCGATACATCCAAAGCGGCTGATACACAAGGTACAACATCAAAAGAGATTCCAAGTGGAACCAACGTCCTACCCCCTACTACAGAAATAGAAATAATTCCCAAAGATCCTTCGGATCATATCATTTTTCAAGTGGAGGATATACCTTCATTGGATGTCTTTTATAGCCCAAAGCACAGGGCTGTAGTAAAGCGACAATGGAAAAGGAGAAGGATTGATCAACCTTCCCTATTCCCTGAACAAACAGTGACAGCCAACGTGGTTTGGAAAGAGGAGTTTGATCCTTCTGATGACCTAAAAAAATTGTCCCAATATGCCGGAGCCTATTCGGCGGCCACCATGGACAAGGCATCAGAAGTGAGTAATCTGTTAAGAGAAAAGGACCAAGCAATCGCTTCACTACAAGCACAGTTATCAGAGGCACAACAGAAAGCAGAACAACTCGAACAACAATTGTCCACGCAGCAACAAATAAATAATCAATTGAATAAACAGTTGCAGGAAGAGAAACAAAGGATTGATTCAAGTGCAATTCAAAAGCAGAAAGAGTTGTCGGAAGCATTGGCAAAATTGAAAGCAGTGAATGAACAGATGGTGAGGACGAAAGATGAGCAAATTTCTCAATTATCAGGTCAAATAGAGAAGTCCAAGAATCTTCCGCAGCCTGCCGAGTTCAGAGCAGAGGCACTACAGATTAACAAGGCATTGGTAACACAAATAAGACTATTATGTCAGAAAATTGCTCAAGCAGAACCCCTATGTGACATAACAGCATCAATAATCGATAAATCAGTTGATGCTAGAACAGACTTAGAGCAGGCCGATGAGACCTTGACAAATTTTCTTGATTGGCAGGACACTGATGAGGGACAGGCAGCTAATTTGCCAAAAATCTTAGAATCCCATAAAGAAATCCTATTTATGGAATGGCAGTCCCAGTTAATGAAGGCAGAGAGAGCAGTTTCTAGATGCAAATTAACCACAAGTAATTTGGTTGAATTAATTAATGATACTCTCTACTTATCTAATATGATCTCTCAATGTACACCAGGTAAATTACTATTGGCTAAAACATTGGAGCAATCATGTTATCAAGAGCTGGAAAATAATGGGAGATTTATTGCAGGTACTAACAATTTAACTTGGGACACCTATTGGTTGTTCCTAGTAAAACCATACAGCCAGAGAGCCGCCCTCAAGTGCCTAACAGATGCAATCGGGTGTATCATTCCGATATACAAGATGCCACCTATGCTGCTCAACTCAATTCTCGTCTCAGCCGCCCTCAAGAAGTGGAACCAATGCTAGAAATATGCCAACTCAGGCAAACAGCCAGAGTGATGAATCATGCTGCCGACTGCCAGATTGCTATGAGGAAGATACTCCAGATCAAGTTGTACCAATTAAGTAGCATTTTAATTTTATAGATAGTTAGTTTTAATCAAGTATTTATAGACCCTTTCAATGCATTGGAAAGGGTTGTAAGTTTTTTGTATATAACATAAACCTGAAGTTGCACTACTGTACTTCAGGCATATTTTTTATAAAGACTGGACCAATTATTCCAATTTTGATAACGAAGCTTTTATGTGGATGTGAACTACTGCCTTTATTTAAAAGTATTTCTGAGTCCAAAAAAGGAATTCAAATAGCGATTGATGTTGGGAATGATTTGCAGCTCATATGATACTACTATCTATGTCTGAGTTCATTCTTTGTATGTGAATTGTTGTTTGATCGCTCTTGCTATTATTGGATATATGCATGTGTTTTTAACAGCATTCTTTATACTTTCCACTACTGGATGTTTACAACATGCTTTTCTTTTAATCATACATGTATCGGTAATATAAAAGGATAAGTGTAACAATGTTTTGTTAATTACTTTGTTCAACTATTTGAACAAAGCAATCATTAAGTGAATGAATGTCTATGTTTATTGAATAGAGTCATCTATATGCCTATCGATGAATAGAGATCATTAAGCGTTGCACTTAAAAGAATAGAAGCTTCCCGGGATAGAATAGTCATTTGTATTTTCGTTGTTAGATTAGGTCATCCACTCATTATCATTTATTAGAAAACCAATCACTCATCCATCCCCTTTTTATTCATTATTAGGAAACTGGTCCCATTATATCCAATCAGAGCCACCATCCCAAACGGAAAAGGAGTTGTATTAAGGTCTGGATCGGGTGGTTATTCCCCGATGTTGATGCAATGATTTTCGAGGTAGCAACACTTTTGGCGCTAGAAGGAGGGTTGAACTATGAATGGTGAGCAAATCCAAATCTACAGACCATTCTGAGAGTAAATATCCCTCCACATCACCTCGTACTTCCCAATTTCATGTTGGTTCTCCAGTATCCAAGCGAGAAGAAGAGGAATCAACTACCACTTCTCAAACCCACAATACTCTAGAACGATTAAGTCCTGAGTCCCTGAAGTTCAGTTACTCATCCATAAACTTCAAGGCTTATCGATATCACCATAGAAATCTAAGTTATCCCAAAGCAGTGAGACTTCGCAATTCAATCTACCTCATCCTCTCACTAGACTTCAGAGCGGAAAGCTCGGTATTGAACCTACTGAGCTGCCCTTACCTAGAAGGAAAAGGGCAAAGAAGAACACTGAAGGATCTGACATTGAAGCATTTTCATCCACATCCTCCATCTCATCTTCCCCAGTGCGAAGTCAACCATCCACTCCCTCATTACATATTGTTGTTCATCAGGGAATAGGAACTTCAACATCCCAACCGGCTCAATCCTCCATATCAATTCCCTCCCAAACATCTGGAATTTCATCAGCAATCTCATCCACTACCGGTGTTTCAATGGCAAATCCATGGAATAGACCTGGTGCGGTCAACATGCCTGCACCATTACATGCATTGCCTGATGCTCCTGAAAAATGGCTACCCAATTTTAACCCAGATGATCGAATACAAGCTGAGGAACATATTAATAGCTTCATGTTATCAGTTAATTTGAAAGGAGTAACAGAGGAAGATGTTGTCGTTAGGCTTTTCCCTTATACTTTGCAAGGATGAGCGGGATCCTGGTATTTTTCCCTGCCTTCTGGATCCATTACCAGTTGGAACACTTGCCAAGAACAGTTTCTCACTAAGTATGGTGATGATAGATCTTTAGCCACATTATGAATGATCTCTCCAATCTTAGGATAGATTATAGGGAACCGATTAAAGAATTCAATGCGTGATTCAATAAACTCTTGAATAAAATCCCAATGGCCTCCAAACCAAGTGAGCAAATCAGAAGCGAATGGTATATAACTGCCCTACCTGCCAATATAGCTATCTTCGTAGACAGGGCTGGAAAACCAACTTTAGCTGAAAACATGAAAGAAGCACTTGCTGTGGAGAAACGTATTAATGCTCTAGAAAAGAAAGCTGCTCTTGAAGATAGAAAATCCAAAAAAGTTTCTTTTAAAGATGATTCAAAGAAGAAAACCCCTAAAGATCCATATGATATGGAGGGTCTACAAAAGGTCCTCAAGACTTTGTCAAATGAAATGGTTGAAATCAAAAAACAAGTAGCGGAAACCTCAACAAAAAGGCCCTTTAGAAATTTCAAGAAAACCGAATCAAAACCACCAAATGTTATATCTAATGCAGATTCAGATCCTGAAGAAGAAGAAGAAGAGGAAACAATTTCACCAATTGATGAAGAAGAGGAAGTTGTTGAATGCCATGGAATGTGGGACTTCATATTGCCTAACTCCGATACAGAAAATGAACAAGAAGCTTTTCCTGTCACTACTAGGAGTAAAGGTGCCCCTTAACCCGTCCAGGCAAGTTCAAAGAAAAGAAGTGTAGGTGCTACTACTACAAAGGAAAAGGTATCCACAAAGAAGCCAGCTGCAACAGTACCACAAAACCAACCTTCATCCTCAAATATACCTTCGACATCTAAAACGTTGGTACTATCGGATTCAATGGATTACAATATTGTTGATGATATGAAGAAGACTAAGGCAAACATTACCATGTTTGAACTTAGCAAGCTAAAACATCAGCAGAAATTGCTTCTCAAGGAATTGAATGTTGTTCCTTCTTCACCTCTTCCCAGTGCTAAAGTTGCAAATGATTCAGGTCAACCACCTTCTGGAAGGATTGAAGCTACTGATACGATTCTGATTGGAGACAGATCAAATTCCCATACTCCTCCTTTCCTCTTAACCTACAAGATTTATAATCGAAATCTACACAATTGTTTGATTGACTCAGGGGCATTCTCTAATATAATGCCAACTTCGGTTTGTTCCAAACTGAACATTGAGCCCCAAAAGTCCGAAATTCACATTGTGTAGTTAGATAGAACCAAGGTCCAAGTTTTATGAGAAATTAACTCTGTAACTATCAGGTTATCGGCTGATCCACGAGTAGTTCAAAGAATTGATATCTTAATCGCCGATATACCTGAGTTTTATGGTTTAATCTTGAGTAGGGATTGGTCTGAGAAGCTCCATGGGTATATTTCTACCGATTGGTCCCATATGTGGCTACCCTACAAGGGAAAGCCAAATCAAATAAAAATCAATCGGGAGAAACACATGACCCATACTGTTACAGAATTTGAACAGGAAAATCAACCAATAGCATTTAATAACAATATCTTGGGGAATTATTCATCTGAATCATTCTTTGGCAACTTCACAACCCAACCATCTCCTTTCTCAGTAAACAATTTTACATCTCAGATCGAAAATTATTCACAAACAGATAGATCAAGATGTTTTAACAATACTGAGGAAACTGTAAATAAAATTCTTGATAAATCTTTATTCTGGTCACTATATTTTGATGGGTCTAAGTCTAGCGAAGGTTCGGGAGCAGGATGTATTCTAGTTAGCCCTCAAGGAGAAAAAATGATGTTGTCCTGTAGGTTGGAGTTTGAATGCACGAATAATACAGCTGAGTACGAAGCCTTAGTTCAAGGACTATACAAAGCGATTGGCCTCAAGGTTCAATATTTGAAAGTGTTTGGTGATTCCGAAATTATTATTAAACAGGTGAGAAATACGATTCATTGTCTTTCTAGCCATCTCAAACATTATCAGTCGTTGGTACAAGAACTCACCTCTCAATTTTTAGCATTCAATATTTCTTCCATCCCTAGGTCTCAAAATTCAGTAGCTGACTTACTAGCCAATGTTGCTTCCAAACTCCTAGCTTCCGAATATTATAGCCCAGATAGATTTTCAGTAGAGTTACTTTTTAGACCATCAATTCCTGACAATGTCACTAATTGGCAAGTGTTCAATCACGATGAAGACATCTTGCATTTTTTGACTTCCGAAAAGTCCTACGATGATCAGATCATTGAGGAAAGCGAGCATGATCTTTAGATGAAAGAAAAGCACGAGGAAAACTCAATACCAAAGCCTGTGGTTAAGCTTGAGGATCTTTACGATATTAAAGACAGGTTTAAACCAGTGACCAATACAAAGCTCCAAAGTTCCACCTTAAGATTTGAATTGATAAATCTTGGCACTGAGCAGAATCCTCAAAACATTAATTTGGGATTAGGACTTTCTGTGGAAGAAAAGATAGCATTCATTGGATTATTAAGAAAAAATAAACATGTCTTCGCTTGGAAATACGACGATTTAAAAACATACGATGCATCTATCATCCAGCATACCATTCCAATGCTTTCCAAACAAAAACCAGTTCAACAAAAGTTGAGGAAAATACATCCGAACTTAGAGAGTCAAATAAAATCATAACTCAATAAACTCTTGAAAGCTAAGATTATTTTTCCCATTCGGCACTCAAACTGGGTCTCCAATATGGTGCCTGTTAGGAAGAAGAATGGCGACATCAGGATTTGTATAGATTTCAGAAATCTGAATAAGGCAAGCCAAAAAGATAATTTCCCATTACCTACTATGGAGCAGATACTCCATTCAGTAGCAGGTTTTGAGTTAATGTCCTTTTTAGATGGTTTTTTAGGATATAACCAAGTTTTAGTCCATCCTGATGACAGACTCAAAACTACCTTCAGAACGAAATGGGGAACGTATGCTTGTCAGAAAATGCCTTTTGGACTTATTAATGCAGGAGCCACGTTCCAAAGAGTGATGGATATAGCTTTCAAAGGATTGATCAACAAAATAGTAGTTGTCTACTTAGATGATATTACTGTATTTTCTAAGAAGAGATCCAATCATTTGCATGATTTAAATCAAATCTTTGAATGTTGCAGAAGGTATGGTATTTCACTCGATCCCAAAAAATCCTTCTTCGCTCTTAATCAAGGAAAACTCTTGGGCTTTATTGTTTCCAAAGTTGGTATTTATATTGATCCAGATAGGATTAAAGAAATCTCTGAAATTCCTTTTCCTCATAATAAAAAATCCATGCAGTCATTTTTAGGCCAAATTAATTTTGTCAAGAGATTTGTTCCTGACTTTTCTCACATCATTTTACCATTACAAACTATGATTAAGAAAAATTCAGTGTTTAGATGGGGATCTGCAGAAAAGGAAGCATTTGATTCAATCAAACAATCAATAATCAATGCCCCCGCTTTAAACACTCCTAATTTTTCTAATCATTTCACATTGTATACTATCGCATCCGATTCATCTTATGCAGCAGTACTCACTCAGATTAATGATCACAACTTGGAAGCACCGATTTCATTTTATAGTTCAAACCTGCAGGGTGTTGAACTGAATTATTCCAAAGTTGAAAAACAAGCCTTTGCTGTGTATAAAGCTGTCAAACATTACAGACCCTTCCTTTTAAAAGCCCATACAAAAGTTATAGTTCCTTTTCCTGCAGTAAGGCAATTACTAATCCAAAGGGAATTAGGTGAAAAAAGGGCAAACTGGGTTACAGCACTTCAAGAATATGACTTGGAAATCAAGCCAGCAAGATTGTTAGAGGCCAAGATTTTTTGCAGGTTATTAGCAGGAGCATCCAACATTCAAGAACCAGGGGATACAGAACATATTGAAGAAATCAACCAAATAAGTATTACTGTTCTGAATCACAATATGCAGACTTGATCTTTTATTTGAAAAATGAATATGCACCTCCTGACCTGTCTTATAAAAACAAAAGGGCCATTAGATTAAAAGCAAAAAACTTCACAATCATTGATGATGTACTTTTTAGGCAAAATTATGATACAATTTTATTAAGATGCCTAGAAAAACCTGAAGCACAAAAGGTTTTACAGGAACTACATGATGGACCAGCAGGAGGACATTTTGGAGCTGACACAACAGCCCACAAAATAATTCATGCTGGATACTATTGGCCCACCTTATTCAGAGATGCTCATGAATATGTAAGGAAATGCCGAAGTTGTCAAACTTCCAGTGGAAGACAAAGAAAGCCAGCTTTCCCTTTGCAACCAGTCAACATTGAACAACCATTTGAACAATGGGGATTGGACATCATTGGGGAAATCACTCCACATTCATCCAAACAGCATAAGTATATCCTTACTGCCACTGATTACTTTACTAAGTGGGTTGAAGCGATTCCTTTAAAGACAACAAATTCTGAGGCAATTATGGAATTCATAGATCAATTCATCATTACCAAGTTTGGTGTCCCAAATGCTCTTGTTTTCGATAATGCATCTTATTTCTCTGGAAATGCTATGTTTGAGTTTGCTATTAAAAGAGGGTTTAAATTGAAATATTCTGCAAATTACTATCCCCAAGGTAATGGTTTAGCAGAATCTACCAATAAAAATCTAGTTAAAATTATTAAGCGAACTATCGAACAGAATCATAAAAACTAGCACAAATATTTAATATTCGCACTATGGGCTGATAGGATAACACAGAAGGCTTCCATAGGTTCTTCTCCATTCAATCTTGTATATGGGAAAGAAGCAGTGCTACCAACGAATCTTGTCCTTCCTTCTCTAGCCCTAGTTCAGTTTATTGAAGAAAGCCCCTCTTCTTCTATTCAACTTAGACATGATCAAATCTTAAAATTAGAGGAAGAAAGAGAAAAGGCCAAAATTACTCATGCAAAACATCAGCAAATTATCAAGTCATCCTTTGATTCAACTTCATCCAGTTCAAAACAGTTGCAAGTTGGTGATCTAGTTCTGAAATGGGACAAAGCCCATGAGGATAAAGGAAAACACACCAAGTTCCAGAAAATGTGGCTTGGACCATTTCAAATCTGTGAGAAGATAGGCCATTCGACATTCATATTACAAGATTTATCAGGTAAGAGAGATTCTCTTTCTGTTAATGGCCTCATCTTAAAGAAATTCTTCAATTGAGGAGGTAACCCCTTCTCCCTTTTTAGTTCAGTAGAATTTGCAGTTTGTAGGACCATTAGGAAATAAAGTTGTAAGGTATCTTCCATTGGCCTTTGCTGTATTGAAAAGTTGCTCAAAGAAGTAGTTTTGATATTTACTTTTAAATAATAGAAGCCTTAAACAAAAAGGACAATTTCTAGGAAATTAGGTATATTCACATTCTGAAACCCCATTTCATTTTTTGTGAAATCTTCTCAAGATTTAGAAGTATTGTAAATCATTTTATGGTTTTCAAATTGGTCACAAAAAGGTTATCAATATCAAAACAGAAACTAATTCAACTTCAGCATCTTCAACTCTTACCCTGTCATCCATTCACTCTTAAGGAGAAAATTGTCCATCCCATTCATCAAAATTTATGATTACTCAGAGTGTAATTCTAAAATATTTGATATAAAAGATAAGGGGTCTTATTACAAGCCTGCTTACCATGATCATTGGGAAATAGTTTAACCGACATTACCAACACTACATACCTAAATAGAGTAATGGCTTATAATCATAAGACAAGGGGTCTCATCACGAGCCAGCTTGTTCGGTTAGAGTACTACCAGTGAATGGCATTGTTAAACAGCTGGCCACCAAACCAGGACAATGGCTTTTTATCTTACAAAATAATAGAAAAGCAAAAAGAGATACAAAATATGAAAGCATGTTTTGAATTCATTCTTTTAATCATACTCTGAAATGGATGGGATAATGGACAGTAAAATGGTTAAAAGGTATCCCTGTCGAAACTATGAACATTTGCTGGCAGCAGAGGCTCTACCTATGACAAAGGAGTCAATTAAAAAGGCTGAGTTGGAAAGGTTTTCTGTTTTATCATTATCAACCAATAGAGGCCAATTTAAAACTTAGAATGTATCTAATTTTAACGAGAGAAGAAATTAGCAAAAATAGCTTTTATTTTATTCAGAATGTATATATACCTAGTTATATTAGAATTCTCCTCTTTGATAAGATTCCTATTCAAAGAAAGTCTAAGTATTTCAATATTTCTCAGAGATAACTATTTCTCCTAGAGAATCGCCAATTGTTGTACTGTACAACAACCCCCCATTTCGTAAAATTTTTATTTTCAAAACTATAATATGAAATGGGTCCCTTTTAGATTAAATTGGTATCAACTTATCATTTCTCAAAAGGTACGAAAAGAAATAAAACATTATAAACCTTTTTGATAAAGCACATAATCGGTCGTATAATAAAAAATGAATAATCCTTTATTATTGCGATAAAGTGATTGCAAGATCGCATATTGCAATAACAAAGGATGCATGACAAAAGACCCATTGATTTTCCCCGATGCGACAATGCACGAATAACTATCGGATATTGGGAAGACAAGCGATCATAACAAAAGGCCCCTCTCTTTGCTCTGATGTGATATCGCTATCGGCGATCGGGGAATGTAGCATGCATGCATCTAAAAGCCCTCGTTTAAAAAACTCCCGATGCGAATTGGCGATATTGCTATCGACAATCGGGGATTCTGAAAAGACACCAATATAACAACTTAAGCATTCCCCCCAATCGCCGATTGCGATAAAGCTAGGCATAGATATCAAAAAAGATTGATAAGGCTGGGATATATTATGGTTAATTAGTATTAAAGGCCTTTCTCTTCCCGATAGTGATTCACTTACGCTCAACCGCCAAAACATCAAAGCCGCACTTAAATGAATTATTCGGCCAATAAACGATATGATGAGCATTTAAAGGATTGACAGGTTTAAACGGCCATGTAATGGAACAATAAGGCCAAAATCTCTTCAGAGATTGTATCCGCAGCCACCTTAAGTTAATCCTCCATCATTCATTGATTAATATACCTCATTCATATTTGGTTTGCGCCACCTATTCTCCGCATTACATTCATTTTATCTCCTGTGCAGAGCTCCTCTGAAGCAGCAAATTCAGGCCAAATGGGGAAGAAGTCTAAGAAATCCGGAACAGCTTCAGCTTCCGCAATAACAGGACAACACATTGCCGATCCGGGACCAAGCAAAAATGGATTGATCTCGGACACCACATGTCTAGGACTCAGTAAAACTACTTGGCTGAGCATCTATAATTTGATTGAGGCCGAAGAGCCTCAGGTAACAACAGTGCAAGCCACAGCAGACCCGACCCGGAAGTCTGATGCTACTCTAAAGGATTTGGCCGACTCTTACCTTCATCGGATAGCAGCCCGAGAGCAAATTCTTCCATATACAGATGTAGTAAGATGGGCAATTGAGGAAATCCCAATTACAAACAGAAAATTTTGCACCATCGACGGGAGAGTGTTCGGCTCGTTTCAACCCGATGATTTGAGGCAAATGTACCATTTGCCTGCACTGGAGAAGAAGTACAACAAAGCATTTATGGAGAAGTTCATAAATGAAAATGACATTGAATCAGAACCTATACGGGATTGGAAACAAAACCCAACGAAACACAAGCATGAGTCTTCGGGTAAGTACTCTGTCGATTCCTTGTGTTCTCCTTATTGTTATGTCGGAGTAATGATGTGTAGGATTTGGGGGTTGCATGATTCCTCAAACTTCACTATAGAGATGGTACCTTTAATGGAAGCAGCATGCAATAGCGAAATAATGGATTGGGGGAATATACTATCTGATAAGTTAGCAACAGTTGTTCTTGAATTCAGAAACAAATCCCGCGTTACTGAAAGGTTCATTCCTCCATTTTACTATAGTGCCTACATCTTGGATACTCTCTGTTTTAATTCCGAATTTCCTGTGCTGGGGTGGAGATGGACTCCACAGGACCCCATGCCCATTCATATATACCACCAGAAGTTGTGGAAAGCCCACTATAAACACCACCTATATCAAGTTTGCAATGGATTTATGTTACCCATTCACTATGCCATTTTTGACAAACCTGCTCCTAAGATTTCCTCACAAGCAGAGATTGACTTGACAGCCATAGGGAGATGGTTCGGAGAAGAAAAATTCACATATGTAAGAGTTTTCGGCAGTCATGCCAAGCCTCATGTCCTCCCCTTGTATACACCCAACAAACTGTTGGCTCGAGAGATAGCATATCAGCTTACATCCGAAGGAGTTACACAGACTCTAAGGAATAAAAAGAAGCAGGTTTGGCCTCCTTTTCCTCTAAGGTGTGGCGTTTACGCTCTGCATGACTATAAACATGTAGAGAAAGAAGCAGAGAAGATTAATACACTTAATCTCGCCACTCTTCCTAACATGCGATTTGATCCAAACAAAGTCGCCTATAATGCACTTGAACAGGCGAAACTCACTAAATTTGAACATAAAGATGATGAGTTTGATGACCTGTTCTCCTCGGCCGAGTCGTTATTTCAGGTTCAAACACTAGCCAGAATGAGATATCACGACGACGGGTTAGTCGAATTTAACAGACTTAGAGAGTAGAGGTTGCAAACTCTGCCTCTAGATCTGTTAGCAACGGCCCTGATGACACAGTCAAGCGAGCCTGAACAACGACTTACCAATGAACCTCCTGCTACATCAGAAATTGCTTGAGAAATCCAAACAAGAGAGCAGGAGGAACTCCAGAGGAAAGAAGAGGATGAAGTGCAGAGGAAAGAGGAGGAGCAGGGCAGCACGGACGTGAATGTCGATGCCCAGATTGACCCAAAGTTGCTCCAGGAATGGCAGCAATTCGATTCAATCATAAGCAATCTTGAAAGCTCAAAGGAAGCCGATACATCCAAAGCAGCTGATACATAGGATACAACATCAAAAGAGGTTCCAAGTGGAACCAGCGGCCTACCCCCTACTACAGACATAGAAATAATTCCCAAAGATCCTTCGGATCAGATCATTTTGCAAGTGGAGGATATACCTCCATTGGATGTCTTTTACAGCCCAAAGCACAGGGCTGTAGTAAAGCGACAGCGGAAAAGGAGAAGGATTGATCAACCTTCCCTATTCCCTGAACAAACAGTGACAGCCAACGTGGTTTGGAAAGAGGAGTTTGATCCTTCTGATGACCTAACAAAATTGTCCCAATATGCCGAAGCCTATTCGGTGGCCACCATGGACAAGGCATCAGAAGTGAGTAATATGTTAATAGAAAAGGACCAAGCAATCGCTTCGCTACAAGCACAGTTATCGGAGGCACAACAGAAAGCAGAACAACTCGAACAGCAATTTTCCACGCAGCAACAAATAAATAATCAATTGAATAAACAGTTGCAGGAAGAGAAACAAAGGATTGATTCAAGTGCAATTCAAAAGCAGAAAGAGCTATCGGAAGCATTGGAAAAATTGAAAGCAATGAATGAACAGATGGTGAGGACGAAAGATGAGCAAATTGCTCAATTATCAGGTCAAATAGAGAAGTCCAAGAATCTTCCGCAGCCTGCCGAGTTCAGAGCAGAGGCACTACAGATTAACAAGGCATTGGTAACACAAATAAGACTATTATGTCAAAAAATTGCTCAAGCAGAACCCCTATGTGACATAACAACATCAATAATTGATAAATCAGTTGATGCTAAAACAGACTTAGAGCAGGCCGATGACACCTTGACAAATTTTCTTGATTGGCAGGACACTGATGAGGGACAGGCAGCTAATCTGCCAAAAATCTTAGAATCCCATAAAGAAATCCTATTTATGGAATGGCAGTCCCAGTTAATGAACGTAGAGAGAGCAGTTTCTAGATGAAAATTAACCGCAAGTAATTTGGTTGAATTAATTAATGATACTCTCTACTTATCTAATATGATCTCTCAATGTACACCAGGTAAATTACTATCGACTAAAACATTGGAGCAATCATGTTATCAAGAGCTGGAAAAGAATGGGAGATTGATCGCAGGTATTAAAAGTTTAACCTGGGACACCTATTGGTTGTTCCTAGTAAAACCATACAGCCAGAGAGCCGCCCTCAAGTGCCTAACAGATGCAACCGGGTGTATCTTTCCCGATATACAAGATGCCACCTATGTTGTTCAACTCAATTCTCGTCTCAACCGATCTCAAGAAGTGGAACCAATGCTAGCAATATGCCAACTCAGGTCAAAAGGCAAACAGCGAGAGTGATGAATCATGCTGCCGACTGCCAGATTGCTATGAGGAAGATACTCCAGATCAAGTTGTACCAATTAAGTAGCATTTTAATTTTATAGATAGTTAGTTTTAATCAAGTATTTATAGACCCTTTCAATGCATTGGAAAGGGTCGTAAGTTTTTTGTATATGACATAAACCTGAAGTTGCACTACTATACTCCAGGCATATTTTTTATAAAGACTGGGCCAATTATTCCAATTTTGATAACGAACCTTTTATGTGGATGTGCACTACTGCCTTTATTTAAAAGTATTTCTGAGTCGGAAGAAGGAATTCAAATAGCGATTGATGTTGGGAATGATTTGCAGCTCATATGGTACTACTATCTATGTCTGAGTTCATTCATTTTATGTGAATTGTTGTTTGATCGCTCTTGCTATTATCGGATATATGCATGTGTTTTTAACAGCATTCTTTATACTTTCCACTACTGGATGTTTACAGCATGCTTTTATTTTAATCATACATGTATCGGTAATATAAAAGGATAAGTGTAACAATGTTTTGTTAATTACTTTGTTCAACTATTTGAACAAAGCAATCATTAAGTGAATGAATCTCTATGTTTATTGAGTAGAGTCATCTATATGCCTATCGATGAACAGAGATCATCAAGCGTTGCACTTAAAAGAATAGAAGCCTCCCAAGATAGAATAGTCATTTGTATTTTCGTTGTTAGATTAATTCATCCACTCATTATCATTTATTAGAAAACCAATCACTCATCCATCCCCTTTTTATTCATTATTGGGAAACTGGTCCCATTATATCCAGTCGGAGCCACCATCCCAAACGGAAAAGGAGCTGTATTAAGGTCCGGACCGGGTGGTTATCCCCCGATGTTGATGCAACGATTTTCGGGGCATCAAAACCCTATCGGGTTGTGTCTCCCACCCAATGCACACCCGCAGCTCCTCTACCTAACGCTCTTCGTCCACTCTGCTTCGTTTCACCCATCGCATGAATCTTCGCACAACTCGTTGTTCATGCTTCACCGACGCCGCAGCTCGTCGTTCAATTGCACGCACCCATCGTCGTGGCATTCCAACTCGTCGAACGAACCAATGTTCAACTCGTCGTGCTGCCAACTCATTTTGCCTTGCCCAACCGACTCGCCTCACCACCGTTCACGTTTGCACGGGCGCCCTAACTCGTCCACTCGAGTCACCACAGCCGCCCATCTTTTTCGTCAACCAAACTCCAACTCATTTCACCCTTCGCACGTTCAACCACCCGAACGATACTCTGCCCATGCCCGTTCAGTCGTTCGCCCAAACACTTCCAACGATAACTCGTTCAACCACCCGTTCAACCAATTGCCCAAACACTCGAACGAAAACTCATTCAGCTCTCTGCCCAAATGATATTCTGTTCGATTGTCCACCCAAACACCCCTACAAATATTTCATCCAACCTGTCCACCCGAACTCCCTTGAACAAAATCTCGTTCAGCTTGCCCAACCGTCGTTTCAACCTACGCCTTCATGTGCCCGCCCAACTCGCCCCTTCACCGACACGACCTACCCATTCAGCCTTACCTGAATGCTTCAGCCCATCTGTGATTCTTCGTTCAACCTGCAGCCTTCAACTGTTACCTGGTTTTGCAGCTAAGGTGCTTCGGCCCTTAGTTCCACCTGCACCTTCACCCTTTGTTTCAGACCTCCAAACTCTAAATTCACACTTCTTGCTTGTAGATCACTTAGAACTCCATGATCAAACTGGATGCCCCTTCTCCAACTCTGCCTTATAGTCGAAGGTAGGGGCTTCAGCCTATGGCCAAGACGACCCACACTTAGAGCGTTTTGTCATATTTCACTATCAGCCATGGTGAGGGTGCCCACACTCGGGACCACCTCACCATATAAATCTGCCACCAAACTTTCCAACACTTAGTCGATTTTCGCGTTTCCTATTACTCGTCGCACTATTTTGGCATGCCCAACTCGCTGGTTGGCCCAGCTCGTCATCCGCTTGCCCATCACCAAACGATCCGCAACTCAAGGGCATTACATCCTCCCCCACTCCAAGCCATTGTTGTCCTCGACAATTCTCCATCCCAGCAACCATTTGTTGCCAAGACTGCCAATCAACCACTGTCACAAAGTGCTACCAGCTCCAACATCCAAAGATACTCATACTGCCTACCTTCACTCCAATGCCACAAAAACCATCGGTCTATGCCTCCATAATCAGGAACTCTTCTTGATCCATGACTTCAATCAGTCCATATATTGCAAACATCCCTGCAACATATGTAATACAACTATCTCCACCATGTGTCGTTTCATCATGTGAATCTCTGCATAATAATCCAGCCAACACAACATCTCAGTCGAAACCAAGACATCTATCTGACACAAACTCAGTGCACTGCATGCCCCCATATCATCGAACTAGTTGGGTAGTTAATCCAACCGTAATGCTCAATGTTGGATAGGTAAATCCCCTCTGCGGACAGAGGCGATCCCACTAGCCTAAAACAGAACTAGCCACAATCAATTCACGCTGCCACGCAAGTTCCTAGTTGTACATTAAAGGTGAATTAAGAAGACCAACCTGGAATCCAATGCTATAGTCGAGGCAGAGTTGGTATTCCCGCTTCCTCGCTCCGGCAGGTCACAATCCTTGCGATCCTTGCAAACGGACACCTGCACATGCAAAGGAAGAAACAAATACAAGCATAAAATCCACCAAGGCACAACTATATTTCAGTCAGAAAGGAAATAAATAAAACATCACTATAATAGACAATGAGATTGGAACTATAATAGCAGTCGTTCATTAATGAATAATAGACAGGAAAAGTTACAACCAAGGTTCTGACGTTGAACCTCTCCTCTGGCTGGGCGAGCAACTATATGTGTCTTGCAATGTACCTCCTCTCCGGCAGCATAACCTCTCTATGCTTCACTATCACTCACGACAAGCGTAATCACAACTAGCATTCCTCCAAAAACTAGCTTGTCTAATGCATGAGGACAGATATTTATAGATGGAGAAGGGAGAAAGATTCGATGAACCAAGACACCCATTGTGGATTGGCATTATCTCTGAAAAGCCACTGTGGATAGATGTCAAGGATAGATGATGACTCTCGACCTCTATCAGATGGATTTTACCCTCAAAAGACTTCGTGATCTGAAGGGAAAAAACAGATGGGCGTGCGTTTGTCAAAAATCATTACCAAACTGGGCTGGCGCGGGTGTTGTTCTGTGACAGAGCGCCAATGGTCGCGCCCTCTTTTGAGGATCTCAGTGATTGGCGCGGGTAAGATACTGTGGACCTGCGCCAATGGAAAAAGAGTACTTTTTAGGGAGAATTTGTAGAAGGTGTCTTCAGGGAACATGAAGTACATACTCAGGGGAACATAATGCAAGTGTTTTTGGGTTATGTCACTGCTCACAGGTCCCGGAATGCGTCCTCCAATGTATGGAAACAGGGCGATAGGGACGGTGACCAATGGTGACAAATTACTGTGTAACAGATGCCCCCTAAAGCATGAAGTCCGAGAGGGAGAGAGAGGGGTGAAATGCTTTATAGGAACACACAAGAACACATATAGCTGCTGCCGAGGATCTGCATTGAGAGACACGACTGATAGTTCAATTACATGATGTACGTGGTATGGTCGCAGCCATCCATAAGAGAGTACATAAATAATCTAGATCCATAGTATGGACGCAGCCATCTGGTTAGGATCAATGAATAGACTCAGGCATGGTCGCAGCCATCCAGTGAATGAGTCATGTATCAAGAATCACGCCTGGATTACAACAGACACAATCCAGGGTCTTGCGCTCCATCTCGACCCGAACAAGAGTACAAGTTCAAGCATGCGAATATATGAGCTGAAGTCGAACATGCATGAACATCGTCTGATTACCAGTCAATAGTGGAAACTGTTAACAGACGCGAGAGGTACCACCAATGATGACAATGGCCCTCAAGGTGCTATAGGTACAATCTACGGCGTGCGAATTAATGAGCTGGCGTCGAACACCCGTAGAATCATTCGATCGGAGGCCAATGATGAAAACCTCACGTCGAACACGAAGAACCTGCCATTGAGGCATGCAGGCTCCAAGGCACCGGAAGGGAGTCTCTAGATCAGCTTCCTGGATAATGAGCTGAAGTCGACAGGAAGTGACCTTGATCGAAGGTGGGCCATAATGTTTCCCACATCATCGACACGAGACAGAGAGATAATGTTGTGAATCAAGATCATGTGAACTATCAGATGGAGGTTGTTTCTTTTCAGAGGTCAACTTCTCTTGAACATATCGGCGGCACGATAGTGGAATTGGCAGTATTTGACATCGATGGATCAAAGGTCATGATGACGAGGCAATGAGTAGATGAGAGGTCAAATAGGGTACCCAAGTCCATGGAAGCAAGTGAAAAATATGAGATGAGATATCCCCACCCTGGACACGAAAGCAGAGAAGTGCCATGTTCAAGAGCGACATACTGCCGACACGACGGTAATTATGGTTCCTTTTTTCCCCCGCCATTTCTGGCGAGTACCCCAATTATTTTTAACAAGCTTGATGGGGATAGCATATGCTTGTGGTACGTCATTTCGACAAAATCCGATGTCATCAGGTTTTAACGAGTCTGACAAAGGAAAAACTCGGCGTCTTTTCATGTTTAGAGAGTTTGAAAAGACAGCAGAAAAGGAAGCTCCAGGGGTGTCCTTTTTCGTAAAGTTGTGTCTCTCGGGCCCGAAAAAGCATAAAATAATGCCCGAAAGAACTGCCCAACCATTACGATCGAGGAGTACTTTTCATAAATAGTGATTTCGACCTGAAAAAGTAAAAAAGTGATCAAAATCACGTCGTTTCATGACCATTAACGAGTTTGAAATGACAAAACCCAGTAATCTTTTTATGTTTTAACAGTCGACAAAAAGAACTTAAAATGACCGCCCCTTATTAATGTTTAACGAGTCAAGAGGAGCGACTCGGCAATCTTTTCTTCTTTAAAAGGTCAGAAGAAGAGCTAAAAGCGGACCTCCATTTTTATTCTCTTTAACGAGTCAAAAAGGAAAAAATACTCGGCAATCTTTTCATATTTTACGAGTCAGAAAAGAGCGTAAAGGCGACTCGTCTTGTGGGAACGAGTGGTATAAAAGGTAGCAACTGGTTCCGATAATGGTGGAACTACTCAAAACATGTAATGGTCAAGAGGCTGGCTAATAAAACCACTCATCGTTGCGGTTCCTCAGGAAAGGAAAAACAACCAAGTGAAAGCGTATGATCAGCCAAAGAGATGGTGGCGATGGAATGAAAACAACCAAGGCTCATCTAACAAAATTTAGCGGATAGGCGGCAATCACAAGATGTGAATCAGGTATGGGTTCATTTTTACACAAGCTTGAACCATGGAGAACTTTGCTTGGATTCGGTTTCATGTTTACACAAGCTTGAAACGAAAAACTATGCTTGTTATAAATTTGCATGCCCCCAGCATGATAATTCAAATCGAGGTACATGCCCCCCAAGCTTCATGGCATTCACGGAGTGGATGGAATGAAGGTTCACTTGGAAAGACTCGATTTTGAAAAGGAGGATGCATGCCCCCCGGGCTTCAGTCACGCGCCCGGGTCAGCTGCCGTCATCAGGATGACGGACTGGATGTTGAGGCATTTCCTGTGGAAATAAGACCATTTAGGAATGGTAGATGACTATATGTGAAGTGTGAACCGGGGAACGAAATTTGGTCTACGATCTTGATCGTCCTTCCTTCGTGCGGAAAACACATCACTCTGAAGAGTGAGGACACAATTGCACGTATGCGATAAACATAGTCTCGCCCAAGGAGTAAATTGTAATCTAACGGACCTTGGACTACCATGACACCCATTTGAACGGTCTTCCCTTCTAATGTGATAGGTAGATTGGGAAGAATTCCTAAAGGTCGACTGGTTTCTCGATGAAAACCTGTAAGGTTTCTCATCTCAGGCAGAAGCAGTGGCGAACCAAGTGCTTCCCAAGCTGTTGAAGAAAGGATGCTCACAGGAGATCCCTCATCAATAATGGTACCGGCCATAATCATTCGGTAGACTTGGACTATAATTCGAAATGGTATGGAAGCTGGTAACCGAGGATTGCCTAGTTGATCCCAATTGAAGGAAACAACTAGGTTGCTTGGAGGTGGGACCGGATAAACGGCCGGATATGACTCTGATGAACTTCCTTCCTGCTGCGAAGGAATGAGAGGGATGCTCACTTGATCATTAGAGTCTGTGTTTATGAATAGAATTTGGACGGTGTGGTCTTCATTCTTTACAGCGATAATATCATCTGAGGATGGAACTTCTGAAGGCAAAACCGGGTCAACTGTCATCTGGACCTCTTGAAAGACCGGGTCAACTGTCATCTGGACCTTTGGACTTTCGTCTGGTTTGGATTCAGATGGTTCATCCTTGATGATAAACACTCCCGGAACAAAGTGGTGCATAGACGATGAACGTAAATCAACACTCTTTCCGACCAGGGACTGGTCTGGAACAGGCTGAGCACAGCCAGGTTCGGGAAGAGAAGGCTGGACCAAAGAGGAATCATGCTTGATCTCTTGGTTAGTGGAGAGATGATCTGCAGTTGCAAAAAGACGCTGATATCCAGCGGGTAGTTGAGGTAAGGGAGCTGACAGACTTTCCAAAAGACAGGAGGCTTCATCCATAAGTGGACAAAGGCGAAGGAGATGATTACCTTCACAAAGTCGACAAGGGAAACGAACCTTCCCTTTTCCCTTACCAGCTGATAAGGTATCGTCAATCTGCGACGACGAGGGGCGAGTCGGGTCACGGGACCATATATCTAGGACCCTGGGAATACCAGGACAATCAGTAAGAAAATGGTCCTCCTTGCATAATTGACAAGGAAACTTAGCCTTCCGCGGAGGAGCAGAAGGTGGCTCTACTTGAGGTATACTCGAGGTAGATGCGACCTTTCCCTTGGGAGACTTCTTCTTTTTGGTCTTCTTCTTCTTCTTCTTAGCCACCTGGTTACTTAAATCCAGAGTTTCACCAGGCGAAGTAGAAGATGAGGACGCAACAATAGGCGAAGAAGGGGAGGGGTCCACCTTGGAATCAACATGATGTTGTTCGGGTGGAGGAGGTGGTGGTGGAACAAGAGTTATCACACTTGAGATCACCGAGTTTGAAAACAACCATACGGGGCAAACCGATGGTTAACCCAGGCAAAGACAAAGTTGCGATATACTGAACACCGACATTTCCAACAGAAGGAAATGGACTAGGGTTTCCATCAGGGGGAACACCTTGGCCGGTGGACTCAGGGAAGGATGCCATTGAGCGAGAAAGAATCCTACTCAAGCTAACGCAAACAAAATCTAATTGGGTAAATGTTATCGTGGCCAATAAATTTTAGGACGCAAAGACACAACTTGACCTTTTCATGTTTTAAGAGTCGAGAAAAGGACAAAAGATGACTCTAGTCTCCTTCGAATGTTTAATGAGCACGAAGTGACAAGAAGCTCACAGGCACCTTTTCTTTTAAGGAGTCCGAAAAGGATCAAAAGTGACTACTCTGGAGACTCTAGGCAAAAAGGTTTACCAAACAATCCGCAAAACTACTTATACACCTCGGCAATCAGATGAAAACCAAGGACTTCCCGTACTGCAGTCAATCTTCCCGAATGCTGTGTTCAGTGCATTACGGCTTGTAAGGCGGCAGACTCGGATTCCTATGGATAAAAGGTTTTAATCCTATAGGGGTCCCCCAATATATACGCGACGGTACGTGGGAGCACAGTCCGTATTGGCACCTATCGTTTCACCGTGGAGGAATCACCCAACCACTCGACGATAATCTACCAGGTTTAAAGACGTCCGAACACGTCTCTAACCTAGACCTCTAGAATGTTTGCGTTAGATTCCAATGCGTTGTTATGTTCATTGAGTTTATTTTAAAGTTTATCTTCAATTATGTTTCAGTTTTTTGGTCCTACCGTATGTGATATCTCAAAAACTTCTTAAATGCGAACTACATGCCAAAACTATATCATTTCATTCAATGAATTCTATCTACAGGAAGGTTGAGATCTTTACACAAACAAAATGATCACTCAGCAAACAGCAAAGATCCTAATGCAGCTAATAACAAGAAATGAAAATTTTTTCTTTTTCTTTTTAATAGCAACAAATAACAATAAACGCTAACTAATATGATGCAAAAGATCTTTTGTTTTTCTTTCCTTTAAGATGGCATGATGCATTTAAACAAATCTTAAGAGATATTCACAAGTATAAACAAACCAAGTTCACTCGATGAAATGGAACCAATTCTGAAACACCAAGATGAACTATCCAAGCAAGGAGAAACACCAAGACTTTCAATGAACCATGTAATCTAAGTTCAAATGAAGTCGAGCAAAATCCAGAGAAGCTAGAAGTGAATCACCCAAAGCATAGAAGACCAAGCTTTAACAAACCACTAGATAGGTGCGGAACACAACCAACAAGTTGACTGGAAAATCAAAAGACCGTAACTTCCCACAGAAGGCTAGACACGCGAAGCCAATAGATGTTCTAGGGCTAGGACGAAAATCAATAGAAATAAGCAAACAACTGAAGGATAAAGTCAAAACCAGTCAAACAAAGATTCAACACACTTCCAGAGGCTGTAAAAGATATAAAAAGATAAAAATCTGAGTTGAAAGAGCTTCCAACCAACACACAGGAAAAATTCACAGGGCTGGCGCGACTGTCAGCCTGCAACTTGCGCTACCAAAATATTGGCGCGGGTTGCTGTTGGGCAACATGCGCCAACTGGCGCGACTATCAGAATAAAAACCGCGCCAACAAAGCTTGCCGGCTTAAAAAATAAATAACACGACCCCAGGTCGGGCTGACAGTGTTTAGATGGATCAAACAGTAAAGAACAATCTCAAAACTGACCCAGAAAAGCTCATTCACTCAAGCAAGCAAGAGAAAATGAACATGCAAGACAAGTTCCAAATAGCTTCTCCCCAGCAGAGTCGCCAAATTGTTGGATAGGTAAATCCCCTCTGCGGACAGAGGCGATCCCACTAGCCTGAAACAGAACTAGCCACAATCAATTCACACTGCCACGCAAGTTCCTAGTTGTACATTAAAGGTGAATTAAGAAGACCAACCAGGAATCCAATGCTATAGTCGAGGCAGAGTTGGTATTCCCGCTCCCTCGCTCCGGCAGGTCACAATCCTTTCGATCCTTGCAAACGGACACCTGCACATGCAAAGGAAGAAACAAATACAAGCATAAAATCCACCAAGGCACAACTATATTTCAGTCAGAAAGGAAATAAATCAAACATCACTATAATAGACAATGAGATTGGAACTATAATAGCAGTCGTTCATTAATGAATAATAGACAGGAAAAGTTACAACCAAGGTTCTGACGTTGAACCTCTCCTCTGGTTGGGCGAGCAACTATATGTGTCTTGCAATGTACCTCCTCTCCGGCAGCATAACCTCTCTATGCTTCACTATCACTCACGACAAGCGTAATCACAACTAGCATTCCTCCAAAAACTAGCTTGTCTAATGCATGAGGACAGATATTTATAGATGGAGAAGGGAGAAAGATTCGATGAACCAGGACACCCATTGTGGATTGGCATTATCTCTGAAAAGCCACTGTGGATAGATGTCAAGGATAGATGATGACTCTCGACCTCTATCAGAAGGATTTTACCCTCAAAAGAATTCGTGATCTGAAGGGAAAAAACAGATGGGCGTGCGTTTGTCAAAAATCATTACCAAACTGGGCTGGCGCGGGTGTTGTTCTGTGACAGAGCGCCAATGGTCGCGCCCTCTTTTGAGGATCTCAGTGATTGGCGCGGGTAAGATACTGTGGACCTGCGCCAATGGAAAAAGAGTACTTTTTAGGGAGAATTTGCAGAAGGTGTCTTCACGGAACATGAAGTACATACTCAGGGGAACATAATGCAAGTGTTTTTGGGTTATGTCACTGCTCACAGGTCCCAGAATGCGTCCTCCAATGTATGGAAACAGGGCGATAGGGACGGTGACCAATGGTGACAAATTACTGTGTAACACTCAACCAATGAGAATGTACCTTCTCCATGCCACCGTCGGTTGTTTCTTCAACATCTTGTCACAATCTCAAACTCGATCAAAATCTGTCCAAAATAAGCCATGCTAAGGTCCATGGTATGCCCATCCTATCTTAAACATGTTTTCCATGATGCTAATGCCAAAATGCTGCTATGCAATCGCATTCATTCAGGGATCATTCACCTGTCAATATGAAGAAGCCTCCTCTCAAGGCTCCTTGTCAAGGTGGTGCAACCCTTCCCAAACAAGGTCACTGCACCAACCTACCTCCAAGGTTGTCTATCAAGAAAAGAGGGCCAGGACGTTCCCTCCCTGACTCTCATCAACCCATGTATCATATTGATTTTGTGTTCTCAAGTATCTATGCACATCCTCAACATCCTCACATGTACACCCAAGCTTTTCAAGCTTGTCTTTCATCAAATGAAAGTCATATATGCCCATGGCATATATGCAAAACTCCAGTAGGTTTTAACCCCATACAAAAATTACCCGCATACAAATTCTAAAACACAGAAAATAAACAATGCGAGAGCATAACACATAAAACACATATACATAGAGATTTTCCCCTGGATCCCAAAACCAGGACTACCAGTTTGATTTTTTTATTATGTTCCTTTCAATGTTACAATACATATTTATACATGTTGAAGCATCCAATACCATGGACTGAAAACCATCACATCTAAAACCATGGACCGAAAACCATTGCGTCCAAAACCATGTGCAAAAAATCATGCAAAAAACCACAGGTAGGTCCGCCCAACCTAATATAGGGTCCAAAAACAAAATTTTCTGGGGTGTTGCCCCGGACCCCATAGAGTGGAGTTACCTGCACCCCTCAAACCCCCTGTGACTCCCCCCGCTACACAATCGGCACAATGAAGGGGGGGCTCCGCCCCCCTTCTAACCCCTAGGTTAACTACGTGGGCTAGTCGTGGAAAGAATATAACATAACCCAACACTATGCTAGTCAAATCTCTGCCTTCATAATCTTCACCAACCACTACCACTAAATAAGTATTTGAAATTCCTTCATCTGCAACTCCATCATGAAGTTCTTTGGTAGAAGATGCTCCTGCCATGTGTCTCAAGATATGTGAAAATGATTTTCCACCTCCATCTTTCCCTCTAGCTCTTGCAACGAAGTCTACTAACTTCCCTTCCTTCGTTGTTCGAGTCATACTCCCAAGTCCTCTTTACTCCACATCCACATGCTTCACATTCATATATTTGGGATACAAAGTCATAGAAGCCATCCTTGGTCTATACCCCAAGCAACTTCTTCTATTCATCTGAACCAATAAGGTCCTTTCTTCAACTGTAATCAAGAGAATGTCCTAGTCCACCACTGGTATGGCTTGTGCAATCTTCAAAAAGTCTGGCCCCGGTACCATAGAATGATCATCCAAGTCCACGATCCTCAAGTCCAACTTTCCAAACCAAGAGCCCACTCTCACCTGAGTGTCCTCCATCACACCAGTCACAGCTTTCATGGTAGATTTTACTGCTTTGAAAGCACTCCACTCTCTCCCCATTTCAACCTTCCTCCCAAAAGACTTGTTGCTTTCCTACTCAGGAAACTATGATTAGCTCCCATCTCCACCAAAGCTGCAAATCTCTTGCCACATACGGTCACCTGCAAAAAACTCAGCTTCAAGGCATCAACATCCTCTTTCGGCTTGATCTTGCATCTTACTTTAGCAACCTTCTTCAACAACTCGACCTCAGAAGAGTCTATTGAACTGTGCTTCAACCTGACTTCCTTCTTAAGGTATTTCACCTCCTTGCTTGGCTCTTCTAAGCAACTCGATCCTGGTTTTTCTTGAATACCTTCAAGCTTATCCTCCATCGTTCCTTACTTAAGTGCACCAATCAAGTACCCATTGACTCCTTCCATTCATAGTGAACTAAGCCTCCAAACATCTCCCTGATTGTCTCGGTGGTAATCCCCAAGTTTGTCAATGTAATTGAGCTCATCTTGCTCTATCACAATATTCCTTTTACCAAGAAAGTCCCTTTTTATCCCATCCTCAAGCTTCTTGACTTCTGCTTCTGCCATGGTGCTTTTCTCCCTCAACTGAACCCTTTCATCCATGAGTTCATGGAATCTAAGATCACCCTGCTGGATCTCTTCATCAACTCCCTTGAGCTTATCAGTTCCCACATGAAGATTGTCCAAGTATTCCTACAAATCTGCTATGTTGCTCCCAACATGAATGAAAGGTTCCCACCTTTGCATAATAGCTTCATAACATTTCTACGTTTCTTCTTTCCAACAATCACTCATGTTTTACAGCTTTTGAAATGTCCCTTAGACAATCTTCATCTATTCGACAAGTATTTGTTACATGCTTTACCTTCAACAGTCATCAACCTTCAAACCTGAAACTCCAGCTGAAATCACCTGTAAACCTGAATCACTTGTCAAGTTTTTCTTCTTCAATCTGAATCACCAAAGCCCGCAGAATATGGAGCTTTGATACTTTCCATACTTGGTTTATTTTCCAATCTTCTAAGTACAATATTTGATTTAACATAGTGGAAACTTTCACATTACATTCATGTACACATTATCATTATCATTAACCATGAGTGCACAACGGATATTAACTCGGGAGGGGAAACTCCCTACAAATAGAGTCTTCCCGAATAATAATGACAATCTTTCAATTTTTACAAATTTACACCAACCTGCAAATTTTCACAGTTCGGCTTGCACCACCATGAAGCCTCACCCATTCACCAGGCAGAGGTGCCCACCAGCTACCTCAACCAACACTTCGTTCATAATCGGTGCCCCATCGTTTGGCTGTCGTGCAGCCCTGTTGGGTCGTGTCGCCCACCCAGCGCACACCCGTAGCTCGTCTTTCCAACACTCTTCATCTGCGCTCCTTCGTTTCACCCGTCGCACGAACCTTCACACAACTCGTCATTCACATTTCAACGACGCCACATCTCGCCGTTCAACTGCATGTGCCCACCATCATGGCGTTCCGACTCATTGAACGAACTACCATTCAACTTGATGTGTTGCCAACTCATGTCGCCTTGCCCGACCGACTCACCTCACCGCCATTCACGTTTTCACGAGCGCCCTGACTTGTCCACTCGAGTCACCACAACCGCCCATCTGTTTCATCCACCAAACGCTAGCTCATTTCACCCATTGCACGTTCAACCACCCAAACAATACTCTGTCGGTGCCCGTTCAACCGTTCGCCCAAACGCTTCCAACAATAACTTGTTCAGCCACCCGTTCAACTGACTGCCCGAACGCTCGAACGAAAACTCATTAAGCTCTCTGCTTGAACAATATTCCGTTCGACTGTCTGCCTGAACACCCCTAAAAATATTTCGTTCAACCTGTCCACTCGAACGCCCTTGAACGAAATCTTGTTCAGCTCGCCCAACCGTCATTTCAACTTGCGCCTTTGTGCACACGCCCAGCTCGCCCCTTCACCGAAATGACCTACCCATTCAGCCTTACTCAAACACTTTGGCCCACCTACTGTTCTTCGTTCAGCTTGTGGCCTTCGACTGTTACCCAGTTTTGTGGTTAAGGTGCTTCGGCCCTTAGCTCCACCTGCACCCTCACCCTTTGTTTCAGACCTCCAAACTCTAACTTCACACTTCTTGCTTGTAGATCGCTTAGAACTCCATGATCAAACTAGATGCCCCTTCTCCAACTCTCCCTTACATATATATATATGATGGTCGCCAAAGGTAGGGGCTTCAACCTATGGCCAAGACGATCCACACTTAGAGCGTTTTGTCATATTTCACCGTCGACCATGGTGAGGGTGTCCACACTCGCAACTGCCTCACCATATAAGTCTGCCATCGAACTTTCCAACACTTAGTCGATTTTCGCATTTCCTCTTACTCGTCGCATTGTTCGGGCATTCCCAACTCGCCCGAATGCTCCAAACGATAACTCGTTCAGCCACCTGTTCAACCAAACGCTCGAATGAAAACTCGTTCAGCTCTCCGCCCGAACAATATTTCGTTCGACTGTCCGCCCAAATGCCCCGAAAGATATTTCATTCATCCTCTCCACCCAAACGCCCTCGAACAAAATCCCATTCATCTCGCCCAATCGTCTTTTCATCCTGTGCCTTCGTGCGCCCTCGTAGCTCGCCCGTTCACCGACTCGACCTGCTTGTTCAGCCTTACCTGAACACTTCGGCACACCTGCTGTTCTTTGTTCAGCCTACGGCCTTCGACTGTTACATGGTTCTGTAGCTAAGGTGCTTCGGCCTTAGCTCCGCCTGCACCCTCGCACCTTGTTTCAGACCTCCAAACTCTAACTTCGCACTTCTTGCTTGTAGATCGCTTAGAACTCCATGATCGAATTGGATGCCCCTTCTCCAACTCTCCCTCAGGTATATATATGATGGTCGCCCAAGGTAGGGGCTTCTGCCTATGGCCAAGCTGACCCACACTTAGAGCGTTTTGCCATATTTCACCATCGTCCATAGTGAGGGTGGCCACACCCGAGATTGCCTCACCATATAAGTCTGCCATCGAACTTTCCAACGCTTAGTCAATTTTCGTGTTTCCTCTTACTCGTCGCATTGTTTTGGTGTGCCCAACTCGCAGGTTGGCCCAGCTCGTCGCCCTCTTGCCCGTCGCGTGCTAATCACCAAAAGATCTGCAACTCGAGGGCATTACACCGGTGGCACAACGGCCCGTGGGGGTGTCAGGGTGATTCCGAGAATCACCCTGCCACCCCCGTGAGCCATTCGGCCGCCTAGTTGGGGCAGAGGGCTACAGACAGCCTCCACCCCACCCCAGCGGCCCAACTACCCGCGGGGGTGGCGGGGCGATTCTGGAATCGCCTTGCCACCGTCGCGGGCCATTGGGTCGTCGGGGTAGGGCAAAGGGTTGCAGATGGCCTCCGCCCCTCCCTCTCAGCCCAATGGCCCACGAGGGTAGCGGGGTGATTCTGAGAATCACCCCGTTGGGCCGCACGGGTGGGGCGGAGGGCTGCAGACAACCTCTGCCCCACCCTGACGGCCCAACAGTCATTGGGGTGACGGGGTTATTATGGGAATCACCCCGCCCTCTACTCCATCACGACGATCCAACGCCTATGGGGGTGACAGGGTGATTCTCAGAATCTCCCTACCACCCCCACGAGCCATTGTGCCACAAGGGTGGGGCGGAGGGCTGCGAACAGACCTCCTCCCCACCCCGGTGGCCCAACGGCTTGCAGGGGAATCACCCCGCCACCCCCAGCCTCCACCCCACCCGGCGGCCCAACTTCCCGCTGGGGGGGCAGGGTGATTCCGATTCCGGGAATCGCCCCGCCACCCCTAGCATCCGCCCCACCCCGGCCGCCCAATGACCTGTAGGTGTGGCAAGGTGATTTCGGGAATCACCCTGCCACCCCAGCGAGTCGTTGGGCTGCCGAGGTGGGGCGGAGGGTTGCAAACAACCTCCGTGTCACCCAGGTGGCCCAACAGCCCGCAGCCCTCCGCCCCACCCCGGCAGCCCAACGGCCCGCGGGGGAATCACCCTGCCACCCCCAGCCTCCACCCCACCCCGGTGGCCTAACTTCCCGTGGGGGGCGGGGTGATTCTGATTCCAGGAATCACCCCGCCACCCCCAGCATTCGCTCCACCCCGGTGGCCCAACGACCTGCGGGTCTGGCAAGGTGATTCCGGGAATCACCCCGCCACCCTCGAGAGCCGTTGGGCCACCGAGGTGGGGCAGAGGGCTGCGAACAACCTCCGCCCCACCCAAGCGGCCCAACAACCCGCGAGGTTGGTGGGGTGATTCCCGGAAAAGAAGAAGGAGATGAAGAGAAAGGATTAAACTCAAAAATTTCGAAAATATAAAGCTCAAAAGAAAAGGAGTTGCTACTCCAAAGAAGAAAGTGATATGTCAAATGAAAGCAATGAGAAATCTTCATCAAAAGAAGAAGAGCACAAAGAATGTGTTCTTATGGCTTTTGAGTCAAAAGATGATTCATATCTTGATGATGGAGAGATTGATTATAAAGGTGAGCTCATTATTTCACGTGATGAGCTAAGCAAAGCTAGAAACAAAAATAAGCTATTGAAAGAGGAAATACGCAAACAAAAGTAGAATAAACCTCCTTTGGTTGATAATTCTTTGAAGAACCAGTTGGGTGATCTTGAGAAATTCAAGGAAATTTTGTTGCAATAAGTTGTTGTTCAACAAAATAATATGGTCGAGTTGGAGAAAGAAAATGAATCTTTGAATCAGAATATTGGAGGAGCTCCTATTGCTTGCACCCATGAAAAAGACATCATATGCTTAAATAGATAATTGGAAGAAGAAAAAATGAAAGAAAATGTGCTCACCAATCAGCTAGAAGAATGGAAAGAAAATTGTCACAAACTTGAGGAAGAAATTGTTGCATTAAGGGCCAATCTATCAAAAGCAGAAACTAAAGCATGTCTAAATTAGAAATTTGTCAAGGGATCTAAAACCTTGCAAAATATTCTCAACATGCAAATGTCATCGAGGAAAAAACTGGTTTGGGGTTCAAGCCTCCTCTACAAAATGTCAAAGATCAACCAAGTACCAGTTATGCAGATGCTTTGAAAGGAAAAGAAAATCAAGCAAATATTGTTGCAACTAGCAAGAATGTGCAAAAGAATGAAACTAAAATCAAATTAGTAGAAAATCAGCAAGTGAAGCAAGCAAGATCCTCAAATTTCACTCCTCCATCATGGCAACAAAAAGTTAGGTATCCTACATTATTTTATGGTTATTATTTTACATGTATCAATTTTGGACTCAAAGCCATAAATTGTAGGTTGAAGATGTTTCCTAGAAGAAATGTTTATAGATCAAGAGTTGCTCGGGGACCAAATATTTTGCATGTTAATGGAAATAATTATTTTGCTCCACTAATGAATGAGATCAAGTGTTGTATATACAATAACTTTAGTTACAAAGCTAGTGAGTGCAGATCTAGCTTTCCAAACCCTTTCATGCAACACACTCAAGAGAATTCCAATCAACAAAAAGTCGAGAAAAGATGGAAGGAATAAGTTGAAAACTATGAGCTTGATTTGGTAGCTCATGATCAACATGAACAATGGTTGATTGATAGTGGTTTCTCCAAGCACATGACTAGTGATAATATCATTTTCTTGCAACTAAGAGAGTATGAAAAAGGCAATGTCAGTTTTGGAAATTATGCAACAATTCCCATCAAAGGCAAAGGAACAGTTAGATTGGACAAGAAGACCAAAGCTGAAAATGTGCTTTATATTTATGGATTGAAGCACAACCTCCTCAATGTGATTCAGATGTGTGATAATGGGCATGAGGTGACTTTCATATCTAAAGAGTGTGAGATCATCAATGCCAAATCGGGAAATTTGGTGGCAAAGGACATTAGAAGTGACAACATGTATATTTTTTATGACACTAGACACAGTTGTTGCATGATAAAAATAGAAGAATCTTGGCCATGGCATATAAGATTGGGTCATGTAATTTGATAATCTAATCAAGATTAGAAATATTGGAGCAGTTAGAGGATTATCAAGGTTGGCTAAACCAGATAGCACAATATGCAAGTCATGCCAACTTAGGAAAAAAACAAGAGTGAATTTCAAATCCAAGGATTTCAGTACAAGCATACCATTGGAGCTAGTGCATGCAGATGTATGTGGTCTTAGAAGGAATCAAAGTCCAAGCAATGAGAGATATTTCATATTATTTGTTGCTAACTTCACTAGAGCCACATGGATTATGCTCATGAAAGAAATCAGAAGCTTTCAGAAAATTTAAGTATTTTAAGGCACTTGTGGAAAATGAAGCTAATTTAAAGATAAAGTATCTTAGATTTGATAGAGGAGGTGAGTTCATGTCCAAGGAATTTGATTTTTTTTGTGAGGAGCATGGGATCAAGAGGAAATACTCCATAGCTAGAACACCACAACAAAATGGTGTAGTGGAGAGGAAAAATAGGTTGGTCCAAGATATGGCACGAGCTATGTTGGATGAAGTTGGTGTGTTAGATACTTTTTGGGGAGAAGAAGCTCAAAAAACAGTATATTTGGCCAATAGAGTTCTTCTTAGGCCTAACAATGACAAAAATCCATATGAGTTGTGCAAAGGAAGACCAGCAAAAGTTTACCACTTCAAAATATTTGGGAGCAAATGCTACATCAAGAGGATGGAAGACAAACTTGGAAAGTTCAAACCAAGCACTGATGAATGCGTACCCTTAGCTATTCCTTCAAGAGAAAGGGATACAAATTCTCAAAAATGGAACCAAAAAGGTAATCGAAGGTGTTGATATTGTTGTTGATGAAGACTTGCCTAAATCTAATGATTCCAAAGATGTTGTAGTTGATCATGATTTCATAGAATATGAGGACCAAGAAATTTCTGAAGAAGAGGAAGAAGAGAGAAAGACCTCCACTACAAAGAAGGCTCCACCAAGTCACATCCAAAAGAAGAAACTGGAAATTCAAATTCTTGGAAGCAAAGAGCTTGGAGTTATAACAAGGAGAAAGTTGTTGGATAGCTCCAATCAAACACATTTTTCACTATTGTCTCAAATAGAGCTCAAAAGCTTCAATGAGGCTAGAGAAGATCAACTTTGGGTCAAAGAAATGAATGAATAATTAGATCAGATTGAGAAGAACAATACATGGGAGCTTATGCCAAGGCCAAAGGACCAGAACATCATTGGAACTAGGTGGGTGTTCAAGAACAAGCTAGGTGAAGAAGGAAAAGTGGTAAGGAACAAAGCAAGACTTGTGTGCAAAGGGTATACTCAGGTAGAAGGTATTGATTTTGATGAAACTTTTGCACCTATAGCTAGATTAGATGTTATAAGAATTTTTTTGGCCTTTGCATGCTACAAGAAAATTAAAGTTTATCAAATGGATGTAAAATCAGTTTTCTTGAATGGTGATCTAGAAGAAGAGGTTTATATAGAGCATCCTGGAGGATTTTTATTGGGTGATGATGAGAATCTAGTGTGAAAGTTGAAAAAGACTCTTTATGTCTTCAAGCAAGCTCTAAGAACATATACAACAACAAGGCTCAAAAAACAATCCACATATAACAACTTATATATAAAATTTGAAGGTGATCATTTTCTAATAATTGTTGTGTATGTAGATGATATTATTTTTTGGAGCGATTTGGAGAAGATGGGCCAAAATTTTGCACAAGAAATGAAAAAAATAAATAAATTGAGATGCCAATGTTTGGTGAGCTTACTTTCTTTCTTGGTTTGCAAGTTATTCAAGATGATAAAGGCATTTTCATTTCTCAATCAAAGTATATTAGAGAGAAATTAAAACAATTTGGCATGGAAGATTGCAAACCAGTGTGCACTCCTATGGTAACCAGTTGTAAATTGAGTAAAGAAGATGGATCAATAGAGGTAAATCAGTCCATGTATCGTTCCATGATTGGTAGCTTATTGTATCTAACTTCTTCTAGACCTAATATTATGCAAGTTGTAGAATTGGTCTCAAGATTTCAAGCTAATCCCAAGGAGACTCATCTTAATGAAGTAAAAAGGATATTCAAGTACCTTCAAGGCACTCTTTACTATGGATTATGGTATCCCAAAGGCAAACATTTAAATTTGGTTTCTTTTATTGATATTGATTGGGTTGGTAGTATTGATGACAGGAAAAGTACTCCAGGAGTAGCTCACGTTTTCGGATATTTTTTGGTACCTTGGGCTAGTAAGAAACAAAGCTTTATCTCTTTGTCCACAACTGAAGCTGAATATATAGCTGCATGAAATTTTTGTACACACATATTATGGATGATGCAAACTCTTCAAGACATGCATGTTGAGTATGAAGGGCCTCTTCCCATCATGTTAGACAACACAAGTGCAATAAGCATCTCCAAAAATGCAGTTCTCCAATCCAAGAGCAAACACATACCGTTCTTGTTCTTCATTCAAAGACCAAGCCACTTCCAAGGGAGAAATTTGAATATCTTAGAGAGAATGTGGGTGTTGTGCCTTTTCGAAAGCATTGAGAAGTTTTTCATGGAGTTAGTTGTTGTCATATGGCTGCCACCAAGAGCACTTTTAGATGCAAAATTTGGATAATGGGTGGTGATTGGTTGTTTGCATGATTTTCAAGGAATTACGAACCATTTGCTTGCTTCTTATTTCTTCATTGAAACATGGATTGCTTCTTCAAGATGGTGTGGTCTCAAATATATTCAATGGGAGAATGTTTAGCATCACAAGGGGACTAGCTCATTTTTGGCTATCACATTGTCGTTATGTATTTTCTCTTGCCATGTAAAACCCCTTGCCATTGATGTCAAAGGGGGAGAGATTGTGAGTTGTGTATGTGCTCAACTTCATATAGTTCTATGTAAATGTAATATTTATTTTTAGAAGTTACAGGTTGACATCACTCGCAGAGGGGGAGTTTTTTAGCATGTTTGTGTTGCCATTGATGTCACCTATTGAAGTTATGTAATCATGAGTCCCTATATATCATCTTGAGTATGGTGTATAATTGTTAAGGGCTTTCATGATGATGTAAAATGTTGTCATAGTCTCAAAAGGTCTATAGAAGAGGTTTCATGAGGTAATAAGGCCTCATCCAAAGCTAAGCTACAATTGTGCTAGAGGTCTAGTTGATGATGTGTGTAGTGTCTTGATGAGTCATACCGCTAGTTTCTTGATGTCATGATGGGCTTGGAAGGATACTGTGTAGGTTAACATGTTGCCCTGAAGATTTGTTGCAATTTTGAGGGCATTTAGTCTTGTTTTACCTTATGCGTTGCCCTAGTCGCTTAGATAAAGGCTTATGGGAGTGACTGAGCAATTCCAGACGCTGGAGGAAAGGTTGTGCGAGTGATCAGTCAAATTTGAATAGTCTTGTTCATGCGACCGAAGAAAATCATGAAAAAATATCTGGATTACAAACGCATATTTGGAATTAATTTGTTTTTTACAGATTCTATGGTTGGAATTTTCTAGAAAACGGTTGAGAGAAGTCATGGGGCCTCTAGAAGGTGGAAAGTTGAATTTATCAAAAGGCTAGTGGGATAAGTGGCTTGATTTAGTAAAGAATTCTAGATCAATCAAATGTGATGCATGTGAAAAGGTTTTGGGTGAGTTCCATAACCTGTAGAATTAATTGATTTAATCACTTTAAGAAATTACAAATATGTGGAGAAAGGTTAACAATGTAAAATTGAAACAGGAACTGATACTGTTACCCATTTCGTGGAGATAGCAAAAAAGTGACCCGATTTTGAAAAGGGGTGATGCAGAACACACATGTTTTTTTAGAGCATAGTTTTTGACACTTTAAATTTTTTTTTATGTACATTGTGTTTTAGAATGGTAGTGATTTTCGTGTTGATTTTAAAAAGTGGTAATTCTGCATCAAGCCCTTTTTTTAAAAGACCTATTTTTTGACTTCAAATTTTCTAATGTATGAAATGTAAATAATTATTTTCTAAATTTAATAATTTTTGAAGTGGTCTTCTTCTTCATATTTTCTTGCTTTCTTTTTCTTTTTCTTTTTATTTTTTTTTCTTTTTTTTCTTGTAGTGAGGTTTTTACTGTTTTGCATATTTAAAGAAGAAGGTCGATATTTTGAATTTTCGATACTCTACATATTTATACATTTTTAATTAATTTTTCAATCCACATGAAATAAATGTCTCTAAAAAACAATAATTTTTAACAATTCACATAAAAATAACCATTTTTAACATAAATATAACTAAAAAACAACACGTTTTGATAATTTTTTTGCTAGAAATGACATGTCAAAATCACAATTTTTACAGGAAAATTTTAACTAAAAATGGTTAAATAATAGTTTTTTTATGAATTTCATGTCAAAAAAATAATAATAATCATTGTTTTTTTCAAAAAATAATGATTGACATAAAAATTAATGCGAAAATCACATAATACAAATATTGAATGCATAACAACCTTAATTGAGTGCTTATTCTTCTCATAAAATGTCAAAGTCAAAACATTACAAGTATAACTAATTAATAGTTACAAAAAATGAGCTTGATTTCCAAGCAGAACTTAAACTTAATCAACAATGTCACGTAATCCAAACTCTTCGTCCTGTAGAGTTTCATCATTATCTTCTTCCACAAAATTTTCTGCTTCATTTTGCTCATTTTCCTCTTCTAATGGATCTTTGATGTCTACGAATATCCCAATGTATGTCTTTCCAATCATTCTGTGTAATGGTGGTTGGGGTTCCTTTTCCTTTTTTGCCACAAGTGTTTCACTAAAGTCCCCTTTCTTCAACCCAATTTCTTGCATTGCATCTGGAAGAAATTGAAGAGAATTAATTCTTTGCTGAATAATATTGCACTATATTGGATCTTTTTCATTGGCAATGCAATTTCTTCCTTTTTGAAGGCAACATGCTAGTGTTGTACCTAATTATCAAGCACAAAAGAAATAATGAAGTAAATTAGTACAATGACATATAAATTAAGAAATAACATATTGAAATTCAATTCCATATAATAAAACTTACCTGAGCCAGAAAATAAATCCAAAACCCAATCTCCTTCATTTGAACATATGTCTATAAGATAATTAATCAATAACTGTGGTTTTTCATAAATGTTAACTATCTCTCCTTTTGCTTCTTTGTCTTCATATGTTAGTTTTCTCACAACATCATCATAAGTAAGTATTTGGTTATGACTCTTTCCATCTACCTGATTAAAAATCATAGACATATAGCTATCATCTTTTGCCCAACTATCAATATGGATGAACTCACAATCATTTATAAATAGTTGATCTTCACGGTTAAGAAGATTTGACTTTTGCTTGTGACATGAAATAGTAAAAGTTCAATTAACTTCTACATAAATGAATTTTTTAACATTAATCAAATATACATTTTAAACGTCTTCCCATGTAAGCTGCATCCTTGAATTTTTTTCCCCTTGAAGCTTGATAATAACAACAACCCCAGTGGCCCAACGACCTGCAGGGGTGGCGGGTCGATTATTGAAATCACCCCGCCACCCCCGCGGGCCGTTGGGCTGCCAAGGTGGGGTGGAGGGCAGGGTGATTCCGAGAATCACCCCGCCACCCCCACTGCGGATAGCCTCCAACCCACCCCGATGACCCAACGGCGCGCGAGGGTGGCGGAGTGATTCCCATAATAACCCTGCCACCCTCGCGGGCCGTTGAGCCATCGAGGTGGGGCAGACGTTATCCGCAGCTCTCCGCCCCAGCCAACGGCCCAACATCTGGGGTGAGGCAGAGGCTTTTTGCAGCCCTCCACCCCACCCCGGTGGCCCAATGGCTCGCGGGGGTGGCGAGGTGATTCCTAGAAGAATCACCCTGCCACTCCCGTGGACCGTTGGGCCACCAAGGTGATCACCCCCCTGGGTCGTTAGGCCGCCGGGGTCGAGTGAAGATGGAGGCTTAGTTCACTTCAGACAGTTGTTCGTAGTGAACTAAGCCTCTAAACATCTGCCTGATTGTCTTGATGGTAGTCTCCAAGTCTGTCAAAGTAATTGAGCTCATCCTGCTCTATCACAATGGTCTTTCTACCAAGAAAGTCCCTTTTTATCCCATCATCAAGCTTCTTGATTTCTACTTCCACCATGGTTCTTTTCTCCCTCAACCGAACTCTTTCATCCATGAGTTCTTGGAGTTTAAGATCATCCTGTTGGATCTCTTCATCAAATCCCTTGAGCTTATCAGTTCCCACATGAAGATCATTCAATTCTTCCCTCAAATCTGCAATGTTGCTCCCAACATGCATCAAAGGTTCCCACCTTCGCACAACAACTTCATAATGATTACGCATTTCTTCTTTCCAACAATCGCTCATGTTTTTCAGATTTTGAAATGTCCCTTCGACCATATTCATCTGTTCGGCAAGTATTTGTTACCCGCTTTACCTTCAACAGTCATCAACCTTCAAACCTGAAACTCCAACTGAAATCACCTACAAACCTCAATCACCTGTCAAGTTTTTCTTCTTCAATCTGTATCACCAAAGCCCGCAAAATACGGAGCTCTAATACTTTCTATACTTAGTTTATTTTCCAATCTTCTAAGTATAATCTTTTATTTAACACAGCGGAAACTTTCACATTACATTCATATACGCATTATCATTATCATTAACCATGAGTGCACAGTGGATATTAACTTGGGAGGGACAACTCCATGCAAATAGAGTCTGAGCGAATAATAATGACAATTTTTCAACTTTTACAAATTTACAACAACTTGCAAATTTTCACAGTTCGGCTTGCACCAAAGTGCAGCCTCACCTATTCACCAGGCGGAGGTGCCCATCGTCTACCTCAACCAACACTTCATTCAGAATTGGCGCCCCGTCGTTTGCTTGTCGCACAACCCTGCCAGGTCGTGTCTCCCACCTGACGCACATCCGCAGCTCGTCTCCCCGAAGCTCTTCACCCACGCTCCTTCATTTCACCCATCGCACGAGCCTTCGCATGACTCGTCGTCCATGTTTCACCGATGTCGCAGCTCGTCGTTCAACCGCACACACCCATCGTCGTGGCGTTCCAACTTGTCGAACGAACCACCGTTCAACTCGTTGTGCTGCCAACTCGTGTCGCCTTTCCCGACCGACTCGCCTCACCGCCGTTCACGTTTGCGCAGGCGCCCCGAATTGTCCACCCGAGTCACCACAACCGCCCCTCTGTTTCGTCCACCAAACGCTGACTCATTTCTCCCATCGCACATTCAATCGCCCGAATGATACTTCGCCCGCATCCGTTCAGTCGTTCACCCAAACGCTCTGAACAATAACTCGTTTAGCCACCTGTTCAACTAACCGCTCGAACGCTCGAACGAAAACTCATTTAGCTCTCCACCTGAACAATATTTCGTTTGATTGTCCGCCTGAATGCCCCGAACGATATTTCATTCAGCCTATCCACCCAAACGCCCTTGAACGAAATCTCGTTCACCTTGCCTAACCATCATTTCAGCCTGCGCCTTCGTCCGCCTACCCAGCTCGCCTGTTCACCGACCCGACCTGCCCGTTCAGCATTACCCGAGCACTTTGGCCCACCTGTGGTTCTTCGTTCAACTTGCGGCCTTCGATTGTTACCCTGTTCTGTAGCTAAGGTCGGGCGGAGGCTGTTTGTAGTGAACTAAGCCTCCAAACATCTGCCTAATTGTCTCTCGGTGGTAGTCCCCAAGTTTGTCAATGTAATTGAGGTCATCCTACTCTATCACAACGGTCTTTCTACTAAGAAAGTCCCTATCTATCCCATCCTCAAGCTTCTTGACTTCTGCTTCCGCAATGGTGCTTTTCTCCCTCAACCGAACTCTTTCATCCATGAGTTCTAGGAGTATAAGATCACCCTGTTGGATCTCTTCATCAAGTCCCTTGAGCTTATCAGTTCCCACATGAAGATTGTTCAAGTCTTCCCACAAATCTACTATGTTTCTCCCAACATGCATCAAAGGTTCATACCTTCGCACAACAGCTTCATAACGTTTCTGCGTTTTTTCTTTCCAACAATCACTCATGTTTTTTAGATTTTGAAATGTCCCTTTGACCATCTTCAATTGTTCGACAAGTATTTGTTACCTGCTTTACCTTCAACAGTGATCAAACTTCAAACCTGAAACTCCAACCAAAATCACCTGCAAACCTGAATCACTTGTCAAGTTTTTCTTCTTCAATCTAAATCACCAAAGCCCATAGAATACAGAGCTCTGATACTTTCTATACTTAGTTTATTTTCCAATATTCTAAGTACAATATTTTATTTAACACAACTGAAACTTTCACATTACATTCATATACACATTATCATTATCATTAACCATGAGTGCACAACGGATATTAACTCGGGAGGGGCAACTCCCTGCGAATATAGTCTGCTCGAATAATACTGACAATCTTTCAATTTTTACAAATTTAAAACAACCTGCAATTTTCACAGTTCGTCTTTCACCACCATGCAGCCTCACCCGTTCACCAGGCGGAGGTGCCCACCGGCTACCTCAAGCAACACTTCGTTCAGAATCGGCACCCCATCGTCCGGCTATCGTGCAGCCCTGTCGGGTCGTGTCGCCCACCCGGTGCACACCTGCAGCTCCTCTGCCCGACGCTCTTCGCCCCGCCACCCCCTTGGTTCATTGGGCCGCCGAGATGGGGCGGAGGTTGTCCGCAGCCCTCCGCCCCACCCCGGTGGCCCAACGGCTTGCGGGGGTGGCGGGGAGATTCCCAGAATCACACTGCCACCCCGTAGGTCATTGGGCCACCGGGGTGGGGCGGAGGCTGGGGGTGATTCCCATAATCACCCCGCCACACCTGCGGGCTGTTCTGCCGCCGGGGTGGGGCGGAGGCTATCCGCAGCCCTCTGCCCCACCATGGCGGCCCAATGGCCCGCGAGGGTAGCAAGGTGATTCTAGGGTAATAGAATTTTAATGTATTTCAAATCCCATTATTTTATCTTTATGGTCATTATTAAAAAATGTTGAATTTATACTTAGGAAAGAAAAATGTTATTCTACCAAAAACATTAGTGTGTTTTTTTCCTCATAAACAACTGTTTTTTTGCACATAAAAATTCAGTTTTACTAGCATTTTTTAAAAATGTTGAAAATTGACCCGACATATTAAAAAAACAACAACAACAACAACAACAACAACAACAAAACAAAACAAACAAACAAAAAAAACTAGTATCAACACTTCTCGTTTTGAGGGTGTCTTTTGCACGAAAAATTTGTTTCCACTGCCATTTTTAAAACATGTTCAAAATTGACCCTAAAAAAAAACCATCCTTCTAGTATACACACTTTTCGTTTTTAGCACTGTTTTTTATGTTTTTTCAGGGTTTTTTGGCGAAAGTTCCCCTTTTGAGTTTATATTTCCTGTTTCAAAGTTTACATTGTTGGTTTCTCATTTGGTTGGTTCTCTAGCAGTGTGAGTGAGTGAGTGTGCATGTAGAGAAAGTTCAAAAACCAGTTATTGTAGCAGTGAGTTCAGAGCTTCAGTATTGCAGTGTGTGCTCTTCATAAATTATTCTTCAAAAAAATTTCAGAGTTGTGTGCAAAAATTTGAAGATTAGTTTAGAGAGTGTGTGTGGAGAGAATTGTTCTGTCATTTGGAGTGTGAAATTGTCACTGCATGAGTGTGCTTATTTGTTGCTAATTTTGTTTATGCAGCCATATTTTCAATTTTGAATCATATTTTCTTGTAGCATAATTGTTTGTACTTGGAGTGGGGGCTTCAAGCTAAGTGCATGTTGATTTTCTATTGTAGGAGTGGGTGCTGGAAGTTTTTTGTGGACAACATTTCTCATTTCATTCAAGGGGTGGGTGCTCCATTTCTAGTGGTGTTCAGTTGATGTAATGTAAATGAGAATATTTTGAAGTAATATATAATAAAGAAGAAGGAGCAAACAATTCAGTGGTTTTTTCCCTAGAGAGGGGTTTTTCCACCTAAAATTCAAGTGTCTACATGTGATTATTGTTTGTATTTTTCATGTGCATGATCTTCTTATATCTTTCTAAAGTGAATTTCTAAATAAGTTTTATTTGCATAAATAATTTTTATATTTTCGTAATACTGATTCACCCCACCCTCTCAGTATTACTATTTTCTAATACCTTTCTCTAAAGCCAAGAACTTTGTCAAGTTGTTGCTTTTGATACCAGGAATCTATTGCATAAACTCATACAACGACAAATTTTTCATCCCTAAAAATGCCGCAAAACCCCACAGGACACAGGTTTCCCTTGGAGACATTGTCAAAACTCAATTTGACAAAATTTGGTGGAGGAACTTATAACGTGAGTCTGCACTTAAATATTAGTTTTCGATAGACTTAATAGGACAAGGGAACATTGGTTTTTCTAGTTGGAGGTTCTATAGAATCATAGCCTCAGTCTCATCCATATCCCAATCAGCCAAGGACCATTGCAATATAATAATTTTCTCTCTTAAGTTTGAGAAAAATAGATCCTTGAGCAGTCGAGAATTTCGTTCTTTCTGCCTAAAATTCGTGTTATTGTGCTCCTTCCATAAGTGCCATAATATAAAACCAAAGACGATACTCCATGGTCTACTAATGATTGGATTGTTAACTTAATATTGGACCATTGATTCACTACAAAGTTGAGATTATGATGGTTTGGTCTAGGGTGGCCAAAAAGAGTAAAAAGAAGCTCCCATACATCTGATGCAAAAACACATGAAAGGAGGAGGTGGTATGTTGTTTCCTTTGCATGCCAACAAAGAAAGCGAAGAGAAAGTCCTCAAAGCCTTTCTTTCTTATTTTATCCCATGTAAGCAGACGATTCCATGCAATTAGCCATAAAAAGGTCAAAATTTTCGGCCACCATATTCTAGACTAGATCCATCATCAAGTTCTCGTTCTTTCCAACTGTAAATAACCCACTACAATAGAGAAAGAATTTACTGAGAAAGAACCACGCAGGAGTTTACCCCATCTCAAAATATATGCGCTAGTAGAGTATCTAATCATCCTTTGTCATAATCCCTGGGACAGAGATTCCCATGGAAGACATTGTGAGGATTAAGGCCAATTATTTTTATGCTTCCAAAGCCTCCAAAAAGAGGGATTGACCCAATGTTTCCAGTAATCAAACACATGGACCACTCCCAAATGTTCTAAAAAAGGTATTATCTCCTTAAGGTTTTCATTTTCATTCAAACGTGGCATCTGTTTCCAAGCATCCTCCCAAAAATTGGCTTTGTCCCCTCCTTTAATTTCCCAAAGTGCATTTTGTCGCACCAAAGTTTTAAAATTTTGAGTTCATTTCCATAGGAAAGATCCTCCAAAGTTCAAATCAAAACGTAGGCTCTCCTCCTTTTTCATCAAAGGAACATACTTTTGTGTCCATATTTTGTTTCCGTAGTTCGCTACCTCCTTTCACCCACTACCATCATAATTTGGCTCCAAATGTGATGCTCATGATGTATGGGCCATGTAAACCTAAAACTCCTGAGAGTTTAGGTAATACAAGTTTCTCCCAACCCACTAACGACCAACGGTTGGCTTTGTTTGAGCCTTGCCAAAGAAAATCACCCCACAAATATCTAAGTTGGCATCCAACAATTTTTGGAAGTGGCATAGCCGCTAATTGATACACAGGATAGCCTCCAAAGCTGACTTTGTAAAAACCAACCTGTGTGCCAAATTTAGAGCTCTAGAAGTCCAATTTTGAACCTCGGTAGATAGTTTGGTCAACAAGTCTTTCCAACACGCAATTCAATTTGGATATAACACTAGTGGAACTCCCAAATACTTAGTTGGGAACTGGCCTCTACGAAATTCCAGAACACAAGTTAAGTGGGTCTGAATAGATTCTTTACAGTTAAAGAAAAATATGCTCGTTTTCTCTTTATTAATAATAGTGCTAGAGGCAGCTACAAAGGTTTGAAAGACCGCTTGGATGCCTTTCATTTCGCGAAGAGTGGGTGTTCCAAACAAACAGATATCATCAACATATTCTTGATTTGTGGTCAACAAATCCTACCCATATAGCTTTAGACCTTTGATAGAACCCTATAATCAAGACCATAATAAAAAACTTCCAAAGCCATTCATAGCCAGAATGAACAAAAAGGGGGATAAAGGATCACCTTGATGCAATCCTTGAGACGAGTTGAAAGTAGAAGATGGGGATGCACTAACTAGGATGGAGAAAAAAGGTGAAGATATGAGTGAAAATATCTAAGAGATCCAATGCTAAGAAAAACCAAAGGCATCAAGAACCTGAAGCAAATAGTCCCAATTGAGACAGTCATATGCTTTAGATAGGTCCAATTTAATCAACATACTTGGTTTCTTTAGAGTTCGAAGCGAATGGATAATTTCTTAGGCTATAAAAATATCCTCTATAATATGTCGTCCTTCCACAAACCCAGTTTGTTCTGGTGAAATAAGAATGAAAAGCAAAGGTTTTAAATGGTGTACCATGACAGTAGATATCACTTTATATATAACATTGCATAAGGATATGGGGCAAAAATTGCTAGGATCCTCTGAACTATCGACGTTAGGCACTAAAGTAATAAAAGTCAGATTGAGTCCCTTCCATATTGGTTGTGTTTGTGAGGATTCCTCTACTAATTCAAATATCTTGTATCCAAGAAAAGACCATCATGCTTTGATAAAAATACGAAGTGAACCCATCTGGCCCTGGTGCTTTATTTTTGGGCATACCATCACTACGATTTCAACTTCTGAAAATAAGATAAGGCGTATTCGGCCTATCTCTTTATGCAACACCACCTTCAAAATAATGTCAAAGATCATCACTCAAAGGCTGAAAGGTAAATTATCAGATACAATATCAAAGGAACAGTTTGGTTTTCTTAAGGGTTGGAGCATCCATGATGCAGCAGCTGTAACTCAGGAGGCATTATTTTCTATACACGCCAAGAAAAGTGAAGCGGTCTTACTTAAAGTTGACCTGAGGAAAGCATATGATTGTATTGATTGGGCCTAAATCAAGTGTTTATTGGCTAAAATTGGGCTGAAGAGCAACATGATTAAGTGGATCATGGCGTGTATCGATCCTGTGGATTACGCTATAATCATAAATGGCTTTCTGACTCCCTTCTTCAGTGCTGAGAGGGGGCTTCGCCAAGGATGTGCTCTGTCCCCATTATTATTTATTTTGGCCATTGACTCCCTCAGTTTACACATCCATAAGGCAGTTGAAGAGAAAGCATGGTATCCTCTCAAAATTTGCAGGGACATATCTCTGTCTCATAATTTATTCGTAGACGACATATTATTATTTGCCATGTTTTGCAGGTCTACTTGGATGCATCTTCATATGATTTTGAATAAATTTCAAAGGGCCACGGGACTTCAGGTAAATCTGGACAAATCAACTATAATCCATTCTGATCTAAAGTTGGATGATGTAGCTTGGCTATCTGATCTTTTTGGTGTTAAAGCTTTCCATATCAGCAATGGCATTAAATATCTGGGCTTCCGAATCAAAGCGACTGGCTATTCCAGAGCCGATTGGTCCTGGCTGGTGGACAGATTCTATAGGAGAATCTCGGGATGGGAATTTCGTTGTCTTTCATTGGCTGGGAGAATTGTTTTAGTTCAATCTATACTAAATCAATTGTTTGTTTATTGGGCTCACCTTTTTCACCTACCAGCGAGCATTATCAACAGCATGAACAGTTTGTCTGCAAATTTCATATGGGGGGGTCGCGCAGAAAAGCATAAATATCACCTTATAAAGCTCTCTGGCATCTCTATTCCTAAGTCATTGGGTGGATGGGGTTTATTAAATCTGAGAATCTTCGGCAGAGCCCTCCTATGCAAATCGTTATGGAGAGCTATTCAAGGGGATGGTCTGTGGAGCCAGCTGATTAAATCTAAATATCTTGCCAATAAGGATTTTCATGTATGGTATCGTAGAGGCAAAATAGGCGTATCATATGGATCTCCCATTTGGCGTAGCTTTCGGAAAGCTGAGGCTATCGTTCTGGAGCATCTGATATGGCATTTTCAAAAGGGCAATAAAATCATTATAGGCAAAGACCTCTTTAGGTGCGGATCAGAGGTAATTGATATCCCTATCTCTCTTCTTAATCATTTCCATAGAGGCGGTATTTTTTTCTGGGATAAATTGATCGCTGCCTGGGAGGGTCCTATGCCGCGTTGGAAAGATTCTTCGGTTCTGAACATTCCCAAAAATTATGAGCAGCAGTGGTACAGCATAATCCGTAGACTACATAAAGGGGGTCTCACCTGCACAAGAGAATCGGACTTTTTATCCTGGGACATCTCTAGTGATTCAGAAAATATAACAATCAAAGGAATATATCAACTGCTGATTGGGCAGCACTTCTCCTGGTCCCCGATTTTTCCACTCATTTTCTGGAAGGATGGTTGTCCTATGAAGATGGTCCTTTTCGTTTGGCTCACTTTCCATAATCGGAATCTGACTTGGGAAAACTTATTGAAAAGAGGATGGTCTGGTCCTAATGTTTGTTCTTTATGCAGGGAAGAGGCGGAATCGAACCTTCACATTTTTCTTAAATGCAAGCATTCACTTCAAATTTGGCAAGATTTAGAAAGAGCCTATGGCTTCAAACTTGATATGCAGGTTTCAATTCAGGAGTGGCTCGTTGATTGCAGCAAGAAACAGATTTTATAGCGTAGAATATGCATCATATCCATATGGTTTATTTGGAAATGGCGTAACTCTTGTATCTTTAACCATTCCAATTATTCCCCAACTAAAGTTTTTGATTTAATCTCTGCTTATGTAGACTCGCTCCCACAAAAGAAAGTGCAGAATTCAAACACATCCCCAGCCAGGTTTTCTATAGCTCATCTTCATCAGCCATCAGCTTTTTTCGACGGGGTAGCTCAAAAGGGCCAATGTGGATGTGGTTTCCACTTAAAGATATCTGCTAACTCTCACTTCTCTGATTTCTGGCATGGGGGTCAGGGATCCAATAATCTGGCTGAAGCCATGGCTCTCTCAGGTCTTTTAAAATTTTGTATATTCCTAGACATTCAACAAGTGGCTTTTTATGGTGATTCAAAGCTATGGGTTGATTCAGTAAATCAAAAAAACTTCATTCTGGCTCAACATCTGTCTCGATGGAGAGATAGGATACACTACTACTGGACCTGCCTGGAGAATTGCTCTATTCAGCACATCAATAGGGACGAAAACATTACGGCAGACAATCTTTCAAAAAAGGGTCTTTCTTCTACTTCTGAATATTGGCATCTCGAGATTGTATCTGATGACTCCCATTATCAGATATCTGATTTTTCCCTTCCAGACCTTTAATGCTTTACACATAAGACAATCTCATATATTTTTTGAGTTTTTGATATCAGAAATTATCAGTTTAGATATCACGACATTATATAGTTCTATAGATTATAGGCTTTTATTTCCTCATATCCTTATGGGATCATAGCTCTGTTCTGCATAATCAGAAATAGTATGTATCATCAGTTCTTATATCTCTCATATAATACATATAGCTTTTTTTCTATGAAAAAAAAAAAGAATTTTATTGTAATTGATAAATTAGCTTCTCAACAAAAATAGTTGGCATTGATGAGTAGGAAAAAAAAAAAGGATGCATGAGCCTCATGAGAAGTTTGAAAGCATGAAAAGAATTTTTGATCCTTCGGATTATTTTCTTCAAGATGGATCTCTATTTTCGAAAAAGTAATAGTTTGGATTTAAGAAATAGTTTAATCCAAAAATCACCAAATGGAAAATTGAGTCGTCATTTTAACGCGACAAAACCCAAGGCCTTTTCGTAGAGAAAAATCATAATGAAAACACTATACGGTATGGCTCATTCTTTGTGCCAATTGAACCATCTGAAAAGAGATCCATAAATTTTGTTTTAACTTTGTTTAAAAAAATAGTCATTAAATAATTTTACTTTTGTGGTTGGAGAGGGATTTACAAATCTTGCATATTACCTCGTTCCATGTTTGGAGATAAATGATGTCACAAAGAGTACAGATATTTTACTAATTAGTTTTAAAAGAAAATGCCAGGGTAGAGTTATTTCACCACATTCCATGTTGGGAGATAAATGATGTCGCAAAGAGTTGTTATTTTTCCAATTATTTTTAAATGAAATTGTTAGGTTAGAGCTATTTAATAGTTATTTTTAAGAAATTGTAAAGTGAGAATATTTATTTAGTTATTATACCTATATTATGTATTTAATCTTTTTTATGGTTTATTAGTTTGTTTTTCATTTTAAAATTTTATGTTTATTTATAAATAACATTGAGAAAAATTTTTATTTTTTATTTTATTTGTATTGTGATTGGCTAAGTTTTATTATAAACTCTTGATTTACTATTTTTTTTTGTTTTTTTTTATTTTTTTTTCTATTTTCATGAATTATAATTTTTTCTCTATATTTTCAATTTAAAATGACTTATTATTTTATTAAATGTATATTTTAATAAATTCAATATTATATATATTAATAAAAACAATATTAGTTAATCATAATTCTTAATTTTTGGTGATGGCATTCAATAATACAACATTTTATTAGTTGTTTTATTTTTGTGATGAAATCTTTGTTTTTATTATTTTTTAGTATATATAAAATAAACATATATATTAAAGTGTACTGCAAAACATTAATAACATTAAAAATATTGTTACTTCTAAGTTCAAGGAAAAAATGTGGTGTGAGAAAGATTTAGAAGCTAAAAGAAAATTAAGATATTATAAGGAGATTATCAACCTCACCCTGGAAGATCAAAAGTATCTCTCTGTTTTAACTAGCTCAAAAAAGAAAATTAATATAGCCAAGATTAGAACGAACTCTCATGAGCTCCATAGTGAAACCAGTAGTGAAACGGGTTGTTGGGCAGTTCCTAAAACACCATGGATGGAAAGGATCTGCCATCTCTGTGAGAATATGAACATCGAGGATGAAAATCACTTGCTCTTAGAGTGCCCTGCATACAACCACATTAGATATCAGTTTTATAATCTTTGTCGCAATACTGACCTTCCTAGCCTTTTACGATGTCAAAATTATAATGAGCTCAGGGGACTTCTCTCCAAGATTTTTGAGCATAGGAATAAAATCTTAAATCAAACTAAATAATTTGTTTTTTAAGTTTGATGAATCAAAGTTTGGTCTCAGTGGACATTAACCACCATCATCATCATCAATATTAATTAATCATATTTCTTAATTTTTGGTGATGGCATTAACATTATAACATTTTATTAATTATTCTAAAAAAAACTTTATTATTTTTTAGTTTAATTAAACTATATTTAAGCTAAGCAACAAATATTAATTACTATATAACTTTTATTTTTAAGAAATTATAATATTTTATATATTTTTCAAAAATAAAGTGTTTTTAAAAATTTATTAGGAAAAATATATATATATATATATATATATATTCCATTACAATTAAAATTTCTTGCAATCCAACTTAAAAATCAAACACAATATTAACGTAAATTAAATTGGCATATAACCGAAATTCATAAATTTTCTTGAACTGTTTTTTAAAAGCGCTTTCAAAATAAAACACATAATACAAGTATGAAATATTTTATTAAAAAAAAAATGAGATGTACCTTAGAAAAGAGAAAAGTAAGATAAAAAAATACTTACGACAAATTAAAATACGGAAAGCATATTCCTTACAACTAAAATAATGTATATGAAAGAGATTAAACATTAAATATTTTATTGATATTCATATAACGAATATATAATTTAATTGAATTTTTAATAATAGAATTTGAGTGAGTTTAATAATTAATAATATTTGTGTTTTTATAAAAGTTTTAATATTTATATTAAAAAAACATTATTATAGTGAATTAATAATTAATTAGATTAATATTGGTTAAGTTTAAGATGAAATTTAGAAATTGTCACTATGACGTTAGAGTATATCTAATAATTTTAAGCTAAATATACTAGGAATTTATGACTTAGTAAAAGTCTAGACTCGCATGAGAGCTTACTCTTTGAGCCTTATCACACAGAGTAAAGATGTCACTCAATAGATCTCCCAAGATTTAAAACCAGGTAAAAGAGAATAATAATATCAAAATTAGATATATATATATATATATATATAATCTAATTTTAAAATGGTAAAGATGTACACCAAATCGGTGGTGTATAAGATGTATTTACTTAAATAATATTATTATAAGTTATAAGTAACAAATCTATTTTGATATAAAATATTTTTTAATTAATTTAATTATTGTATTGATTATGTCACTGAGTTATTTTTTGGATATAATAAGAAAAAATGTATATTTCAAAATTTTATAAATAATAATAATAATCTAATATTAAAGTTACAACAAACACCAAATTGCAATTGAAAGGATTTCAGTGGAGGTGTCCATACTCTACCCCTCTAAATTTGAACAGTAACTTTTTATGAATAAATACATGTTCTTAACCTCTATAAAGTTTATAAAAAATGTGAAAATGAGTATGGCACTGCATATGACAGCAAAAGGTCCTTCTTAAACTAAAGAAGAGCCAAATACTGTCCCCACAAATAACAACATATGAAAGCCTCTAGTTAGGATAAGAAGACCAATTTCCTAAACCAAAACCATAACATTATAATAGTAATACTAAAAAGTATTAGAAATTTAATAAGTTTACAAACAGTGTTGGTGTAAATGCATTCCAGAAGATCACAATGGAATCTTACCAACCAAATTCACACTCATTGGCCCTCCCACCAACCATTGCTCTTACCAACCACATTCACACTCATGGGCATTTGAACTATGCAAAGAATCCAATCAACTGTAATGGAAGAACATTGGAAATCTCGACCAAGGGGGCTTAAGCCTTCACAAGCATAACACAATTCGGGATGCAATGTAAGAAATATCCCACAAGTGGCCTAGTGTTGTAATGAAGTCTTTAGAAAACAATAGGGAAACTCTTAGTCTTTAGAAAACAATAGGGCAACTCTAACAATGTTAGGGATAAGTTATGGTCCAGCCAATTTCTAGTTTAATGTTTTATATAGTAATAATAATAAAAATATGTGATTGCATGGGATAATTAGCTTTCTATTTAATCACTGGGATGGCAGCCAAGTGAGAAGTCTTCACTCTTTTTTTGTATACATGTTCCAACATTCCATTAAAGTGAATATGGATCATTATTTTAATTTATATGATAAAATGGATATTTTTTTTTTGTAAGCTACGGTATGACCTTTTCTATTATATACAGCAAAAATAAAATATACATTCGCAGGTGACCTCAACCCGCCCCGTAGGGAAACCGGGTCTGTTGGTCACCCATAGTTTGAGAATGTCTACTTGCCATCTTAGCTTGAAAAACAACATGTTTAAAACTATAGCAGCATCCTATCTACATTCTGTCTCTTAATGCCTAGTCTCGAATACATAACATAAACTACCATACTGGCTGGTTCTCTAATGTTTATCAAAAAATTCAAAAAATAACAGAGCAAAACATTCAGTCTACCATGATTTCTTGCTTGATTTCCTCTTCACGCTTCGCCTTGGTTAATTCCTTCAACATGCCGCAGATTTCCTCCATTTTGCTATCCTGCTTCCGTATCATGAGCTGTAGATTGGTCATCTCCTTAGTCATATCTGGCAGACCTTGAGCTATCTCTGTTATCTCTACAGCGACCTGCTCCATTGCTCTGGCTAACAGATGTTTCATAACCCAATACATGTGTAATGCCTATTTATATAACGTTAGGCGCCCTCTTGTATTCCCAGGATCCGGAATGAGGGTGTTCCATTCCTCCATTTCTGGATCAGAGGGTTCTTCCAGAACTTTGTTTTCCAGAGCATCTATTATCCTTCTGATATCTTCGTTGGTGCCTTTGACATATGCTTTCTCCGCTTCCTAAGCAACCTGCTCTGTGGATCGTCGACCTCGTTTTTGCTGGTTCAAGGCCGGAATCTCAGTCTCGCAATGGTCCGCCTGACATGTTCTTCCTCGACCCCTTCGCCTCCTGCCTTTTCCTCTTCTCGTAAGTCTGCCCCTATTGTTACTCCTGCTGCTTTGCCCTACTTCGAAAGTCACCCTCGCCCTGCATTCCTCCTTCCCTATCTCCATTTCCCTTTCTCTGCAATCTCCTTCTTCTTCCGTTGTTCGTTCCTGCTCCCTCCATGTATTCCTCCCTTCCCCCTCCTTCACCTGCCTTTCCTTCCTTCCTCCCTCTGCCATATCATCTTGCTTTCATTTAAGTCAGTGCCCCAAGTCTCTCTACCAACCTGCTTCGCTCTTCGCCACCTTTCCGGTCTTCAAATTATCTGTCTTTCTTCTTGCTCCTGCTCTTGAATGAATACCGCCACCTAACCCTTGTTTCACCAGATAATCGCCGCCGATCTTCTCCCCTGCCATTTTCATAATTATACATGTTTCTTGTCTTGGTATGCGTTCTCCTCTGCATGCCGTCGCTGCTAGCCTAATAATGATAGCTTTGATGTGTGGCGTGTACTGCCCTATACTACATCCCATCACGGCCTTATGTTGTCCATCTTTCTCCACCCTGATCGGGGTATGTGTGTTAGCATGATCATGGTTGTATTGTATCATTATTATCTTGTTTGGTGATTCGGTTTAGGTTTTCCCATCTTGTCGTGGCCAGCTGGGATGTCCATATGGTATCTACTTTTCCATCCGGTTCGTTGCATCCCTAGTTTTCCAGGTAGTCTGCTGGTCTATTGCCTTCTCTTCTTACATGATGAATGACCTTATACTCAATACGTTTCATTGATTCTTCTAAGTCCTGGATGAGACCCGCCGTCCTCCAGCTCTTAGCCACTTGTTCCCATAACTTGCCATGATTTAGTTTTCTGATTGTCTCTATTACCAAATTTGAGTCACCTTCTATTTCTAATTTCATATATCCATTTCTTATTGCGATCCTGATTCCTTGATATGCCGCCATGAACTCGGCTTCGTTGTTACTCATTATACCTCCTCTGTCTGCATAGATCCATCTGGTTTGGCCTTGGCTATCTCTAAAGACCTCGCCATATCTAGCAAGTCTCGGATTTCCTTTTGATGCTCCATCAAAATTAAGTTTGATGAAACCGTCCTGAGGGCGAATGAACACAGCTGGGCTTTGGTTTTTTATACCTTGTGTTTTTTGTTGATGAGGGTGAACCATCCTAGGTTCCAAGTTTAGCTTTCTTAAAATACAGCTCTCTTCCTCCGAGGTTCTCCAATCTTCCTGATCCCACGCTTCCGATAGAATTGTTTCTCGTATTAGGTTTTTAGTTCTTTTCCATAAGTCCTCAGGGGTGGTGGTCTTACCTTGAAAAATCCTTCTATTTCTCTCTTTTCAGATGTTCCATATGTTGAAACCCATTACCAGGCTCCATGCTCTTCTGACCACCGGGCTTTGAAATTGTCCCTTCCCCCATTGGAATAGAGTTTGAACTATGTCCAGGGGATTTCGGTTCGACTTTCCAAAGAGGCTTCTAGTCTCTTCCCATTGGTGTTGGGCTACCGAACGACGGTTTAAGATATGTTCCTGATCTTCGACATTTTGTCTACATAAGCTACATCTTGGTGGTCTTACGAACCCTCTTTTCTGGATTTGATCCCATGTAAGTATGCGTCTTCTGCCCACTAACCAGACAAATATGGTGACCTTTGGCCACCACCTATTCTTCCATAATTGTTTCCATTCTTGTGTTCAGTCCTCCTGTGCTTGCTTGGCCTTTATGATATATGCTTCTTTGACTGTGAAGGTGCCTTTTGTGGTTCCGCCTCATCTAAGGATATCTGGTCCATCTCTGTTTTTAATCCTTCTTGAGTCCATCTCCTTTATTATCCTGGCTTTTAGCTCTTCATCGATGTTGTTATCCCATTCTTCAGGTCTTATCCATTCCCTCCACATCTCATTTTCTCCTCCTTCCTTCCAGTAGTCTTTGACATGGATTAAGCCTTTGGCCTTGGCTTCCCTATAAATGTTTTGCAACCCCTGAATTTCCACCATTTTTCCCCTCTGTTGTCAGGTTTCCTCCCAGAATTTTGTTGTCCTTCCATTTCTTATTTCCCAAAAAGCATGTCAATTTATGATGTCTCTGTTCTGGCTCGCCAGTTCCCATATCGTAGATCCTTTTGGCATCTCTTCCTTTCTCATAATTTCTTCCGCTGTTGTGGGCATGTTATATTTTAGTGTCCATATTTCCTTCCATAAATCTTTGCCTCCATTCATCCACCGCCACCAAAGTTTCGCCACTAGGACTTGATTTAAAATCAATGGATCTCTTAGCCCTAACCCCCCTTCCTCCTTTGTTTTTGTTAAGCTGTTCCATGAACTTAGGGCCCATTTCTTCTACTATTTTGGTCCTCCCCATAGGAATTTCCTGTAGATTTCAATCATTTTGGCACAGACTCCTTTCGGAACTGCCATAACCGATAGGGGATAGATTGGGATTGATTGCAGTGTCGATTTAAGAAGCACTAATCTAGCTGCTATATTCAGAGTCCTAAAGGACCAGTTTTCTAATCTGCTCTTAAGTTTCTCTAAAATGCGCTACCAGTTAGCTATCCTTAGCGAACTTATATCGAGCATGGTTCCTAGGTACTTGGTGGGTAGCTCTCCCTTCCTGAACCCCAAAGTTCTTGTCAGGTGGGTTTTAACCATTTCAGGTGAGTTGAAGATAAAGGTGCTCGATTTATCCTTATTTATTTCAGTACCTGAAATGATAAAATGGATATTAATTTATAACTATTATTTATATTTATATATTTCACAATTCCATATTTAAAAATAATTTTATTTCTAATTATATCAATTAAATTTATTAAGTTTGTATATGTTTATTAATTATATGTTTTATATAAATCATTATTATTTAAGTTTATTTGACAATGATATGTATTGTGAAAAATTGTTTTAATTTGATTAATAAAAACAAGATTGCAATATAACAAATTGAGTTCAATCAATTTATTATTATTGTTACTTTTACTTGTTATTAATTTTTAATTGTGTTGACATTATGTTTTATTATTTTTATTTATTTGATACTCCATTTTATTGTTACTATAATATCTATTCAATAGTGTATTATAAAATATTTTATGGTCACTAACCTTTTTTGAATGCAAAACTTGTAGAAAGGTTTTTATTTAGAGACATTTGATTCCTCCAAACAATTGGAACTCTAAAGTTTAAATAAATCTATATTAATTTTTAATAATATTATTTATATTTATATAAATTTCACATTTGAATATATATATTAAATCTTAATAATACAAAACATTATTATTTTTAATTTTTTAAAACCTTAATAATAAAACTTCACATTTTTTTAAATACCCAATAACTTTTTCTAATATGTTTTATAGTTTTTTAATTTAATTTTTTAATATAATATGAATAACATTTTTTTGTTTGAAAACAATTTTGGAAAAAATCACATTGATAAATTTAAGCCTACACGTTTCAAACCAAAATAACATTGTTTCATTTTACAAAAAATATATCTCTTCCAAATTATTGTTTTATGAATAAATATTATATCTCCTCCAAACTAAACACAAAGATATTAAAAATTTTAATTAAAAATAATACAAAAATTAAATTGCTTTTCTAAACTAATAGGTATATCTCCTCCAAACTAAACACACAACTATTAAAAATTTTAATTAAAAATAATATCACAAATATTAAAAAATTTAATTAAAAATAATATAAAGGTTAAATTGTTTTCAAAACTAATTAGTGAAGGGATTTAATTTATAATACTAATAATAAATAGCTTATTTTTAAATTAACTTTTTACATAATAAAAAATAAATTAAATTAAGTTTATAAATAAAAATAAAATTTATATATATATATAAAAAAAAATATAATTGAAAACAACATCATAAAAAACATTTATTTTAATTTTTTTTAAATATAAATTTTAATAATAAAATATAAAAAATTTGCAACCAATAATTCATTTTTAATAAAAATTTGGCATAATAATAATAAAATTTACAAGTTATATATTAAAAGTTATATCTTATTAAAAGTTTTGATACACCATGTCTATTCTCTTAACAACATTTATCCATACTTCCAATAACATGTATGCAGAATCTTTTATCTTTTACTTTTTATACAGGGTAGAAAAGTTGAATTGTTTTTTAAAACCAATTAATAAAGTGATCAACTCATTCACAGTCCAAGTAAAAAAGTTGAATTGCTTTTTAAAACCAATTAGTGAAGTGATCAACTCATTCGCGATCCAAGTAAAAAAGTTGAATTGCTTTTTAAAACCAATTAGTGAAGTGATCAACTCATTCCTACTCTAAGGGTTTTTTACCAGTAGGCTATAACCATTGAAATGTATCTATCCCATTCAAACATATTTATAAATTCATTGCAATTTTATATTATTCACAACATAGGAAAAAATTCATAACACTTCAATAACTTTCTGGCTCACCTCAAATAAGATTTTGGCTCCCCATTTCTTACCTGGTATTAAAAAGTTGTGAAAAATGAGATATCATTTCCTGAAATCCAGTGTAAATATTTTGCACTGATCCCTGATTCAAGGCCCTTCACTTTTATAAGGATAAGTGCTCACAAAAATTAAATTCATAATGTGCCCAGAATATTGTTGTTTGCATTGTCTTCTAAAACCATTCTGAATTATGACTGATTTATAATTTTGCAAAGTTGACGAGAACAGAGAACTGCTACTGTCATTTAAAATACATCAAAAGTTGTAGAGGTAAAAGGACGGAAAAAGTACAATATTTAAAGTTACAGTGCAATTCATTTGAATTTAAGCCTTGCCTTGGGCATGCTCGACTCATGTATAAGCCAAACTACAAGAAGAAAATCAAGCCTAATATTTTACAGTATTCATATCCTTCCAAATTTTATCAGCTCATTGGTATAATAGCCTGATAATCACAATCAAAATTTTAGCGAGCCAGTATTTCCAAGATACCACACTTGCTAGCCAACAGATTTACCATAACATCTTAACCAGGTTGTTTTGCCAACTGCTTGTAACAAATTTAGCATAAAATCTGCAACCAGGTTGTATTCATGGAAGTCTAGTCTCCTAAGGCACAAGAAGAGTGATAATAAGAGACAACCATAGAAACAAAGGCAGCGCGAGCGCAGAAGTGCAGGATTTCTTTTCTGGCCTTCCACTCACATCAGCAACTTCTTGCCCAGACCTTGAAAAACACAACAAAATACTGAACACATTATTTTGCACCATAAAACAAGTTGTTCTTGGGTTGCAAAATATACTGTCATGCATGCAGAATTACAGGAGCCATTCCAGTGAAGTACTCTGTACCTTGACAGAGAACGCTAAATGGTTTATATCAGTAAAACTTGAGCGCAGGAATTTACCTGAATGCGTAGAAGCAGCCAGGATAACCTGCGTGGCCAGTGACAGAAGCACAAGCATTTTAGAAGAAGCCTGCAGAAAAATCAACTGCTCAAACAACAAACAAACTATACAATAAAATGAACATACATTCCATTTTTTTTACATTGGAGTTGCAGATTGGGGAAGGGGGAATATTAATATTATTGGGCTTACTTGGGCTGACATCTATTACCATTGCAGCACCCTGGAAATCACAGGACCCCGGTGCCTTCATGTTTTTTTGATAATACCTGTTGAATGCAAATGAGGCATGGGCGAATAAAGTATTGGGCGCATAGCAAGACCCACCAGGTTGTATAGGGCCACAATCTGCATAACCAGGGCCACAGGCCCAATCCAGAGCTGCTTGCAAACTAATGGGGTCAGTACCGTATCTTGCAACACACCATGTGTTATCTTCTTCTTTGCTCTGACCCCCGACTTCTGTTAAATTTTGCCCATCAAAATGAGTCCTATTGGAGTTTAAAATGCCCAAATGTTGGACTTCACTGAAGCGATCAAAAGCAAGTACCCCGGAGGGGATTCGAACGAGGGACATTGTGAAAAGAAGCCACCAGGCTGGTAGGTCAGCGAGCACCATAAGAGCTAGGTTAGGGGACGATCGGGATTATGGCTAATATATGGGTGGAAAATGTTGACTCAGGAATTTACAGAAGTAAATACACTGAGCCAAACTGGTAAGGTTAACTATGTTATAATTCCAATCCCCTGTTCACACCCCTGTTGATAAACCTGAGACTCACAGAGGCCAAATACAATGCATGAGAATGGTTATTGGAATCAGCTATATTAGGTTGATGATGCCGGGAGGCTTGCACGCCTTCCCATCTTCCAGAGCAACAGCCTGTCATGTGATACATAAACCCAGAATCCCAATATCCCAATATTGCCTCACTTCTCACCAAAATCCAGGCAGCCTGCCCAGGTAATTATGATGATGGTCGAAGGAATTCAGACCGGAACATCTGCATTTCTTGATTCAAATTCTATTTCCAATGCAAAGGGTGTACTCTGGTTGAGAAAATTAATGACAAATGTGAACCATTTATTGCTCACTGTGGACGGCCGTAGACTTTCATCCCACGCCACCAGAGTTGAGAGCGGGAAAGTTGAAAAGCGACTACACATGGCATTGGCCGCTTCTTTTAACCTTTATCTGGCTACGATGAGCGGTACGCATTCCTGAGTCTGGCACCGGTGGACCACAGCTCTTACTGATATTGACCATGAGGTACCAAGACGGAGACAGGCTTTAGCGCGCCCATTTTTGTTCTTTCTGCCCTTTCCCAGGCAGGGAAGGAAGACGGGGAGGAGACTGGGTCCTGTTGTGATCATTGCTTATGTTTGATGTGTGTGATTCTAGAATCTTAGGAGCCTGCATCATGATTGATGAGTTGTAGCTAGTTCTAAACCTCGTTGGTCAACCACTCTCCCCAGGCCTGGAATCTTAAATCCCTTTTGCTAGTAAAATGAAAATTTAATGATGTTTTTTTTGGTTGGTATTTCTCATGTTTTTTCATTTTTTATTCGACAATGTTTTTACATTTTTCATGTTTTTTATTTTACATTCTATTTAAATTTTGTGAGTGTCAATTTCTTTTTATCTGAAAATTTTCTTTCAACTATTCTTGCATCCCAACTTTCATTAATCTCCCTCTAAAAATGCCTTGTTTTTCCCTAAAGTAGCATATGTGTTTCAAGATAGCATACAACCATTTTTTAAAGATTTTATAAAGCTTTTCAGCTTTGGGGGTTTAATAGTTTTGGCTATGTACTTTAATTTTAACATGTGAAAGGCATAGTAAAGGCCAAAAAGTTATAACAATAACCACCATTGGATGAGATGGAGTTATGCATCCCTCTAGCCATAATAGAGGTGGAAAACCTGCATCAATAGGAATATATTAAATGAAAGTAACTAATTGTCTAAGAACTATGGGCCATCACAAATGACTTGTTGGTGAAGCTCACTGATGACACCTTTAATTTTGTAGTTACAATCTATGATAGCTTGTGTTTAAAGTAACAATGATTATGTATGTAGTTAATACAACCATCGAGACTTAAATTAATGTTTTTAATGGTTTTCTAACATATGATTTTTGTTATGGAGTTGCATTTAGTGGGTTTTTTTAGACTTTTCGGTAGGGGAATCAGGCTAAAAATTTTGAGGTGAAATTTTGATCTGTGTTATTTAAACTGGTTTTTTTACTATATATATCGATTCAACACCCTGGAAAACCCTTAGGGCACTTCGATTTTGTGATCTCAATAAATTTCTGCCAAATTTTAAAGAAATTAGACTCTTGATTTGTGTTATTTAAATTGGTTTTTTGACTGTATATCGATTCAACACCTTGGAAAACCCCTAGGGCACTTCGAACTTGTGATTTCAATAAATTTTTGCTAAATTTTAAAGAAATTAGACTGAAAAAAACCCGAAAAACTTCCAAAAAATCTCACTAAAGACAACTGATTTTGTTATTTCTACAAAATCTTACAATTTAAATATTTAATAACATAAATGTTTTTGATATTGTAAATTTCGAAATCTCTTATAATATTTCTTCATAGTTATTTTTCAATAAAATATTAATTTTATATATTGTTGTATTAATTATAATGTTTCTTCATAGTTATTTTCCAATAAAATGTTAATTTTGTATTTACATATTGTTGTATTAATTGTGAAATAAGTAGTCTTACCAACCAAGCATAACCTAAAAGTGAGTTTATGAGTATAAAAATATTTGAAACTTATGTTTCCCTGGGAATAAATTAAAGCGATTTGTCATAAGGATTTTAAAAATATATATTAATTTTCATGGTTTTTTATTATTTTTTTTACTATTTTATTATGGCTTTTTACGGAAGGGTTAGAAAGAACCTTGTAAACCCATCTACTTTATTTTCTCAAGTGAAGCGATTTCAAAGAAGTATCCCAAACCAAAATATAGAATGAAAAAGACAAAATCATGTGTTTAATTTAATAGTGTGGCGAAATTAAAGTGAGTTTTTATTTTTGAGTGTGATTTTTTGGAAGTTTTTGGGTGGATTTTTCTGGTCTAATTTCTCTAAAATCTGACTGGATTCATTAAAATCACAAGATTGATGGTTAAACCTGCACAATAAAAATGTCCTAGGGGTTTTTCACGATATTGAATCCATATATCTAATCAAGAAACTAGTTTAAATAACACAAATCAAAATTTCACCACAAATTTTTCCGCCAAATTCCATCACAATAAAAACAACTCCAAATCAAAATAATAATAAAATTTTAAAATCGGTTAAAAACTAAATATATTTCGATTGTTGAGTTCAATTTATCTATCGTAAGTACCCTATACATTTAAATAAAAAATCAATATGGCTGGTTTTCGTCAATTTATATTGGTGCACGTGGCACCTGAGCAAGGAGCTCCATGTTATTTTACCGCAGATATTGAGAGATGGAGTTGCTTATTGGGAAGATCTAAAGAAAATAAACCTTTGTTTTCAAAATATTTATACTATGAGGAGCAAACTTTTACCGAGTATTCGGACCAAGTGACCTTCATTCTTTTTCATGAGAACGAACGTCAGGGCCTGTGGCTTTGTAAAGGCGAGTAATCCCGTGTTGCTTAAACGTTTGGTATAAATTTTGGTCAATACAACTTTATTTTCAAAAGTTGAGAAAATAAATTCCATGTTGAAGACTCCAATGTCCATTAAAAATTGTTCATTGTGCTATGTTTAGGAATATTCTTAAATGTTTTATTCTCTAAACATTTTTGAAGTAAAATCTTTGGAGTCAAACATGCGATGCTTTTTTTTCAGAAAGAAAAAGCTTCATGATTTATATTAAGAGAATATAAAAGTCCAGATACAAGCGAAGGCATGAGGCCTTGATGCAAATTATACAGAAACCTGTTACTGTCCAGAATCAGCATTGCATGGATCTTAGAGATAAACAAAAATTATGAGTGCATGGCACTACAGAGACTTCAGAAAGAAGGAACCATCTAAATCAAGATTTTAAAATTCTGAATTTAACCAAAAATGCCCCTAATGAGAAAGACAAAAATGCCAAGACGGAAATTAATCCTCAGAAGGCAAATATCCCAAGATTTTTGTCAAAATGAAGTCAAGAGGCAGACTGGAATTCTGGAAAATATGATCGTTCCTCCACTTCCAAAGGAACCAGCAGGTGATGATGAAAAGAGAACGCCAAGAGGGACGTTGCGCACTCCACCAGAAGAAGGCATCCTGAACAGAAGGAAAAACTCTGTGAGAAAAACCATAGATTAAAGACAGCACATACCAGATTGAGGAGGAAGCGCCACATTGGAAGAACATATGAAGGTTGGATTCAACACTGTTGCAGCACATCTGACATTGGCTCGGCCCCTGCCAGCATTTCCTTTGCAAGACCTCCCAAGAGAGATTTCTATTTGAGAAAAGAAGCCAGGAGAAGCGATGCTTTACCCACATCTTTTGTGAAATATCTACTTTTGGTTTCAAAACTACAAAATAAGCATCTACTCACAAGATTTCACGAGAGAAAATTTTTCTTTCATTATTACGAAAACCTTAGTTTGCAAGATATCGATGAGACAAACTCCATTATTAAGATTTCAACCCAGAAAGAACTCTAATGTTAAGATTTCAAACAAAATTGTTCAATTTGTAATGATACATTTATGAATTTCTATGAGTAAGATGTATCATTTCCAGGTTTATCATGACACAAAGCATCATTTCCACAACTTGAAACTTGAAACGATTGAACAAACTTTACCTCGATTTCAAAACTCTAAGCCAAAAATAGTTGTCCAAACATCAAGGAAAGGGTGAAAACTCAGATGCTCCATTTGTAAGCGCCAATCCTTCACCTCTTGTATTGGTTGCACTTGCAAGCCTCTAACCAATCAAAACTCTCACACCCACTTCAACTTAACTTCAAATTGTTGGGCATCATGGCTTTGGGAGAATGGAAATCTAGATTATTTTCTAAATATCAACGTGGGCAGGTGCTTGGTGATGAGAAGCATATGTATATTTAAAATAAAAAGAAAAAAACATTCAAACCAAATTTCCACACATAATGTAGACCAAGTAATACACAATAGAATCACAAAAGGAAACGCGGGAATTAATGGTCAGCTCGAGCGAACCCATTGAAGATGACATTGATATTTATTTATTTATTGTAATCCATGGATACTCCAATAAACAAAACCCTCGGTTGGGGATGAGCTGGTCTACTAAACTTAAATGTTCATTAGGCCCATTCATACAAAATGTTATGTTACAATAAATATTTGTAATTGTTAAATTCATGCAGTGATTCTCACTTCAATAAAGTAATTGTTGGTGGGTGCGGCTATATCGTGAAAAATAATTCTGCCACCTTCTGACCATTGCAAATCATGGCCCAAATACCCATGTTAAAAATTCACAGCTCAACAAGGTGGTAAAATACTAAAGTCTAAAACAATTTGGCCATTATTTCACTGTGATTCTCGAGCATTTAAATTTCTTTAATAAAAACATTCAAGTGCAAATCCAACGTCAGGCAATCTTCTATGGAACACATTATTCACAATTTCAGGGAGTATTAGGTATCATAGAAGTATAATTAATTGTCGGATACCCCATATGCGCTTGTGACTTAATAGGTATCATAGATTTTTACGGTGTAAATTTGAAATGGAGTAGTCTATAATGCGACCTTTTGGAAAATTGAGCCACCGAAAAGCATTTCTTTCCCATGAATGTAGCCTCGCCTGACCCGTGTCGCTCGTTGCCCATTGTCTGTCAGTGCCAGTCCCTACTCCCTCCTCTTCAGTTTTCGATCGCTCATTGCATTAACTCACTCCCTCCGCCAACCTCCTGCATTAACTATGTCTGCCAACTTCCCGTTCAAATTTCATAAAATCCTCCCCGCACCATATTCACTTGCACAACTCCTCTGTATATTTTGTATCCCCTGTTGCAGCAATCAGAGCACAATACCGACACTTTCTAGGTCGTTCACATCAATTGCATACCAAGTCCTAGTGTGGTCTCACCTGTTCACACAAATCAGACAACGAGGTGGGTACAACTCCTTTTCTCATACGAATCGAAAACTTTTTGCACGATAAAATTGGGGAATTGACTTCAAATGCACAATCAAAGGCAACAAATTTCCTTTAAGATTCCATTGTCATAGGTCTCATACAGTTCAATATGGTCCCTTTGTGAAATGTTTGGCTAAACTATTTATCAATTATAATAGTAAATGAACATATTCTAACTGGTCGTAAGTTTGAGAACCTGTTTTAATATAAATGTCTATTAGAGGAAGAATATATGGCAAATAAAAGATACGATGTCTACTTTGTCTCTTGAATACTTATTGAAATAGGTGCTTCAGAATGAGATTCTTAATTTTACTGAATTGTGAAAAGCAAAAAGAAAAAACTTCATTGGTTTGAAATTTTGACATAAAGGACAAAACAAGTAGTTTATCATTGGAAGTGGGGGTTTAATAGTTTACTATCCCTATCTTAATCATAATCCACCTGGCTTATCATCCTTGTATGTATGGACACTGGTTATCAAAGTATGCATGATCAATAGAATCCATATTCATTTGGGAATGGAAGATATCATTGCGTGCAAGTACAATGTTCATTATTAGTGGAAGCTAATCTCATAGAGTTGCAAAAAATAAAAAGCAACAACCAATAGGACAATATACAGAACAATCAGTAACACTGATGTTGCACCTAAAAAATGAGTAGTCTATAATTGCATAGCACTTGGACCCTCCAACAACTAACTTAATGGACTCATATGCCTTGAGGTCATTCCCTTACCTATTTATACCATTTAATTCCTCTTTGAAATTACTCTTGATGTTTTGAAACTCCTTTGGAAACCTATACCTTGGAAGCCTTATCTTGCAAGGAAACACTTGAATAAGAAACAAATCTTGATCTTCCACCTCATCCATGCTCTTGGGTTCCTTGCATCTATCATTTCCATCACCTCTATGAGGGAACTCTTATGGTTAGCTTAGTTGCAACCTTAAAGTTTAGTAAATTCATGTGAGGACATATTTATTGACATAGTTTATCAATGTTGACTTAGTATTATGGATTTATTAAGACTATGTTGTGTTATTTCAAGCCCAAATTTCTTCTATGTTACACATGTTGCCGAATGTAGGTGTGGTACCCTCTTAGGAACTTGTAATGCACTTTCTCTAAGAGACCAATTAGCGTTAATTAATTTTAGCTTATTGCAACTACATAAATATATAAAAAAATCCAGAAAATGGATTTGGGTTGATGTGGACTTGAAATTAGGCATCCTGACCCACTTAGGCATTTGTACCCTCAAGTGAACCTATAAATTTAAGAAATAACCCAAGTGAATGTCTCAAGGGACAAAGTGAGCCAAACTAGTGACTAGAGCTAAAAATCAAGCAAAAATAGATATTGACCAAGGATCCTATCTAAGCATTAAACATCCTTACAAGTTCACATATCTAGGCAAAGATAAGGGTATTTATATAGAGAATTGAGATCTTATTCTTAATCCACATGACTTATCATCCTTTTATGTATGGACATTGGTTATCAAAGTATGCATGAATAGTGGAATCCATATTCATTTGGTAGTAGAAGATATCATTGCGTGCAAGTCCAATGTTCATTATTAGTGGAAGCTAATCTCAGAGAGTTGCAAAAGAGAAAAATCAACAACCAATAGGACAACATATAGAACAATTAGTAACACTAATGTTGCACCTCAAAAACATGGTGACCAAATAAGGTGTGTTACAACAAAAGCAATTTGTTCACCGATAATGGAAAATAGTTAGCTTTGATCAATAACAAGATTGCACATAAGCATTATGATCATGTGAGCTCAAATTTCGAAAACCAACACTTACAAACTGGGAAAAAAATCCACTTCCAAGCACCAATATCACGTGGCCATAAACCATATGAAGTTATGTGATAATTATGAGGGAAAGTAATGTGTTATATGTAATTCAAGTATATGAGCAAGATGGAAATAACAACCTTATATGATGCAACCATCTTTGCAAGAAGGAAAAACCTCCAAGTGGGTTCAGATGAGGCCAGGTTCATGTCCTAGGTGAATTTGACAACATAAATACACCTCTCGTAGCATGGAAGCTTAGCCACAAAGATTCTAATAGTATTTCTTAAAAAAAAAAAATTAACCCTTACATTTTGAACAACAATATATAACTTTTAATCAAAGTGACATCTTGCTTCATTTTCATAAGATATTTTCCTTGAAAATGGTGATTCGATAGTGAAAAAACTAGTATGTTACAAAGATAATATTAGCCAGGGTTATTACAATCTCTACAAAAAGGCCAAAAAAGTGGACAACCTCATAGTGAGCATCCTAAACCACCAATATGTAGGTTCAAATAGACAAAACAAAATTGACCCTACTCTATAGTCTAAAGTTCTAAACTATATGGTGACAAAGAGTAACCAAAAATTAGGACTAAAGTCCAAAGTTTAAGTGTCCAAAGGAATTAAGACAAATTAACCCCCTTAACAACATCCAAATGTACTACATTATGCATGCACAAAAATTTTGACATTAGGTGCATCACTGCCCCACACCATAACCACTTCTCATCCATATATTCTTGAATTGATCCCAAAATCTTGTTAGAAGATCAAATTGTTATATGGCTTGGAAAAAACCCTAGGGTTAAGAAACTCTGAGCTTCCCCTATTTTAGTTTTCAATAACCTTTATTGCCTCTGCAAAGATTGTTAGCTTGTTGCCTTCTTGGCCAATGCCCTGTTGATTCTTCTGCCATTTTTCTGCATGTATTTAGTAATTGTTTGAGCTTGTGGTTCAGATTCTACTCGAAGCCCCTCCTCAGCTCTAGCATACCATCCTTCTTCCACATTGTTAATGAAAATTGGTTCCTTTAGCTTCATAATTAATTCAGCTTTCAACCCAAACCTCAGTTTGTTTGTGGGTCTAGTTCATGGCCTCCTTGAGTACTATGTTCCATGGGGAAATTCTCCAAGATCTTCATCCTTCTTTCCACCTTCTCCAATGGTTTCATCTTTCTTTTTATCATATACTTTTGTCTGGTGTCCTCTAGTCCTCCTACTATAAACCCTAGGGATTTTCATTCTGTTAGGGTTTTCTATGGCTTTTGCAACAACTTGCTAACTGCTCTCGGCTTGTGTAGCCAGAGTCCTTTCCTTCTTATGTTTTCTAGGAAATGGTTGTCTCATTACCCTCTTCCTCAACTATTGTCTTTGCTTGTTTAACTCATGTAGGTACATGGTTTGAATTAGGTTATGGTGGTAGATATCAGGGGGATATAAAACCTTACTTTTTCTTGCACATGCCACCATTTTAATTAAGCTTGATGTCGGTAAAAAGGGAGATTCATCCTATTCAAACCAACCATGTGTACCAGAAATCTCATTTGATATAAAAATACCTTAGAGAATTAGCCATCACATGTCAGATAAAGTTGAATCATTCGCATTGGTTGAGACCACACTAGTTTTAAAATGTTACAGTAGACCCCAAAGCTCTAGCAAGGGTCACTACAATCGTCTTTTAGGAAACAATTAAGGGTCAAACCTGTACAAGCTTCCTTTTGAACCATCTCTCCCCCTCAGTCGGTATTTTCGTTGCCTCTGCAATGCTTTCCTTTGTTACTGGAAACCCTAGCCCTTGAACCCTAGCATTAGTAGCATCAAAAGAGTCAATGAAATCAGAGTAGAGTTTAATGTTATACTTGCTGAATAGGTGAATGATAGGCTCCCAACCCGCTTCTATGAAAATTTGGAGCTCGTTAGCACCATAAATGTCGAACAAGGTTTCTCCATCTGGCTCATAACACTTTAGGTTTCCATTCTTGCCCATCTGTCTGATGATTTCCACGTCCTGATAATTGACTGAGTAGCTACCTCGTTGTCTGCTGCAAATCAACCTTTGTGTACTCCACTACTTTGGAAATGGTTACCACTACACCACCTTGAATTGTAAAAACATAGATGATTACCATCGTTTCAACACATTCACTTTACCACTGCCTTACCATTCGCTTTACCTTTCTCTTTTTCCACATGAAACTCAAATATTTGTGCTATTTGAAGTTTTAATGTTGGTAGACATTGTTGGACACCTAATCCTCTATGGCTTGGCGTAGAATGTGAATAGCCATGAGAGTCCAAGAGACCTTGGGATGTGGAACCAACGGTCACACCATGTACTATAAATGTATATCATTTGTTAATAATAAGTGTACTCTCCTGCTTATATTTCCTATACTGTCTCTGCCATGTGTGTGTCTAACATGGTATCAGAGCTGGATGGTCATTCTTGGCCCTCTGCCACTTATATTTTCTATTCTGAAACCCTTGTCAGCTATATTTGAGTTGGGTTCTCCCCTTTCACCTGCCATCTCTACCCATTCTTTTGAAATAACAAAATAAATGAGTATTTTCCCTCATATTCAGATATGTCACCTGTCTTTCTGTTTGATTCTTTAATTCATGTCTTGTACGTTTGAATGGTGCTTATGAGCTTTGCGTTAAGCAGTTGTGCATTGTTTTTGAGAGAGTCATTGAATGAATTGTTGGTTGAGCTATTTTCCATGAACTGAATGTTGTGTTGATGTACCTGAACGTTGGTGATTTCCTGTGCATGAATATAACGCTCCTTCCCTCGGGAATATCAGCGCCATTCTCGCTGCCATTTTGCTGAGCATAGTAACGCATCAACTCCCATATCATCCGTTGCTTTGACTTCCATATGCTCTACTTTGTCGAGAACAATGTTGGATGCAGAATTCTCCATATACATGTGGTGCTGGTAGTGTGGAAGCCGAGACCCCGTGCAGGTGCACCCATGTTAGGAAACTGACCACCATTACCAAATCTGAAGAAATCGTGGGGAGGTAACATTGGATGTAGAGGCATGCTTGCAAGTTGACCACCGTGTACGTTGAATTGTGGTGGATGTCTAATTCCGGGTTCAGGAAAACATTGCATATAAAGCCCCTGTCCCTCTCTGCGTGCTTGTGGTGTTTGCGTTGTCAAGGGAGGTCCAATTTCTAGATCCAACCTACATTTGATCTCGCCTACATCTAATAGAGGTTGTTTGAGCCACCTGTTCAACAACCTCTTCCCCATACCAGCAGTACAAGTCCTATTCATCAGTCCAAACAAGCTGAAATTCTTGTTTGCATCTGTCTTACTTTCAAGAACATTTAAAGCTCATAGTGCTGCAGTGTCCAACCGCATGTAGCTCTCCAAGCTATACCGTTGTATGTTAAATCTCCCATAATTGTTATTATTTGCAAGATATAAGAGAGGTATTCAGCCTGAGAACATAGAAGAATTGTACAAGTCATTGCAGGCTGCAATTCGAGCAGACCCAACAATCAATATGTTGGGAATGAGGAGGCCACTGGAGAGGACTACAGTGTTGAGCCAAATGATTCAAGGAGGCCATTCAGAGCTTTGTCGGACGTAGGTCTTGTGAGGACCACCACTAGCAACAAAGTTTTCAGAGCTCTGAAGGGTGCTTTGGGTCGAGGATTAGATATTCCTCACATCGACAAGCGTTTTGCTGGTTATAAAAAGGAAAGCAAGAGCTTGGATGCTGAGGTCCATCGAAAGTATATTTTTGGAGGCCATGTCGCTTCATACATGAAGACATTGAGAGAAGATGAGCCAGATAAGTATCAATCATAGTTTTCTGAATATGTTAAGAGAGGAGAGCCCCTAAAGATTCAACTCCTAATACTTGTGTCATTGTTTTGCTTATGTTATTGATTAGGGCATATCAAAATTTCATGTTTGTGCCTAAGCTTACGATAGACCTGAACTCTTATATGAACTTTGTAAAGGAGGTGAGGTATACCAAATCTCAACTCTTTGTCATGCGAGTGTGAAGTATGAACGTTGGTTTTTGCAAAATCCAATGGTTTTTGATTGTTTCCCCTCGAATCCTTAATTGAAGGGGCGTTTCTTGATAAACAAGTTGTTCATAGAACATAAGAAGTCGATTGCATAGATTGTGATTAGCAGAGACAAAATAGTTCTTTTTGTCCCCAAGACTTCCTCCGTAACATGAAAATGCCACTGGCAGTGACAACAATGGTAACTGTTTGAACTTGTACTCCAGAAGACGTCGTTCATTGTGTTCCTGACTTAATTGGTAATGCAAAGAACCTGTTTCCTCATCCAACTTTGTAATGGTAATTTCGCACGGGTGCTGTAAGGATCAAAAGTGAGTTCTCTTCCTATTAATCTCCCTCCAGCCAATAGCAATATACGGTGCATTATTTTGCGTTCAGGCTATTACAAAGAGGAAGTGATACATTATTTGAAGCATGATGTCAACTTGAATGGTATGCATACTTGTTGCAACTGATCTGTGGTGTGTGAAAGCCGTGATATATGTATGTGGAAGATTGTGCATAGTTCATTGGTATCTTTCTATGAAGACTGTAATTTGGTATGGGTATGTTGGCTCACATATATGATGCATGGTTGGTGCATGGCTGCTATTTAAGTCATTGAAACATATAAAGTCAAATTATAACATTATTTTGGCCCAGATCCACCTCTATCTCTTGGGATTTATTTTATCAATTGAAGCCATAATAAAAGAAGCTTAAAGAACAATGGTGCATTTCTAGTTGAAATCCTTTGAGGTCTTCATTTTTGTTGAGACAATGGCCAGAATTAATGATTTTTTAGAGCTATTGAGCACATTGATGTTTTCTACTGTTGAAGACACGGTGAAGGTCAACAAAGACACTCTCTTTGACATCCAAACCTGTCTGCAAAATGTACAAGTAAACATTGATTTTTTGCAGCTTGAATCTCAGCTACAGTGAGCAGAATTACAACAATGGAGTCATCATTCTGAACTTGTTTCTGTTCAGAACAATGGAACAGACTCCCATAAACAGCAAGTCAATAATGTTACAAATTCAGATCCAGTGCCCAATAAAGCAACAAAGTTACATGCAGATGCAGAAGTTCAATTTACACTTCCCAAGCCCATCATGAGACCTTGGGAAGAGTTTGTCCACAACAAGCACAGAACTGGTCTTGGATATGGCAAGGACGTGTCCTTTCATATTCCAGATTACTCAAAGCCCATCCAATTTCAGAATGTTGGATTCCTTCATGACAGTTCACCTTCAGCTGTTCTAGATTCTGCACCTCTTCCACAGCAACAACAACAGATTGTGAAATGCCAACACTGTGACTGAGTTGGCCATCTGAAATATCACTATTTTGATCTTCATCCATGTAGGCACTGTCATAAAACCAGTCATTCTTCAAACAGATTCTTCAGAAACAAGCCTACTGCAAGAAAAAAGATTTATCTTGGATGGATCGCTTCTTGGAGATGGGCATCAACAACCAAGAAGATATTCCAGTCACATGTCAGAACTTGTTCTAGAGTATTGAAAAGTCTTGCAGTTGAGTTTTCTCCATCATCTCACCTTGTATTTGACGGGGGGAAATGATGGTCATCTACAAACTTCAAAGCCACATCAAGCGAGCATGAGCCACAACCTACCATACCAGATTCAAAGTTGTAGCCAGAGACAAAGATGCCCCTGAGCATGCCTTCAGTTGGTGATACCTCTTCAAAGAATTGGGGACACTTCATCTAGCAGAAGACTTCAGCTTCTTGCAAGTTTTGGAAGAGTTCCAGGAATTGCATTAAGCATTCCAGAGTTAGTGGTAATCCTTAAACCATCACAGGTTGAGACCTCCCTTTTCAGGTTGAGGTTCTCCATTTTATGCGGGGTGAGACCTCCCTTTCATGGTTGAATGTTTCCCTCTTCAAAACATTAGGAACACTTCCTCTAGCAGAAGACTTGAGCTTCATGCCAGACTTGGAAGAGTTCTGGGAAATGCACTAAGTGTTCCAGTGTTGGTGGTCATCCTTAAACCACCGCCCTTTATACCAACATTTCAGAGAGCACATTCAGCCTAGTGCTACCATGCATTTTTGCACATTTTGTATTACAGCTCTCTTCTTGGACTCATACATAACCCTTCGGATTAAGGGGGGGAATGTTGGACACCTAATCCTCTATGGGTTGGTGTAGAATGTAAACAACCATGAGAGTCCAAGAGACCTTGGGATGTGGAACCCAACGGTCACACCATGTACTATAAATGTATATCATTTGTTAATAATAAGTGTACTCTCCTGCTTATCTTTCCTATAATGTCTCTATCATGTGCGTGTTTAACAGACATAATATTTTTTATAACATTAAAATTTGAGAATTCCAGGAACTATTTTCTTCTTTTGTTTGATTTTCTTTCAACCACCTCTATTACATGCAGATATTTCAAACTTCTTTGTCCACGTGATTAATAAACCACTTGTAACTTTGTAAGTGGAGTTTGAGTCACCATAAGATGTATATGATGATGATTTTTTAATTTCATACCAACCATAAAGAATGAACTAAATTCATACCGCCTTGTACTATCAATGCATAGATGGTTACCATCGTTTCAACACATTCACTTTACCACCACCTTAACACATTCGCTTTACCTTTCGCATTTTCCACATGAATCTCAAATGTTTGAGCTACCCATATTTTTAATGTTTAATAAATTAAACATTGCCTTATTGACCACTTTTAACTCTTATAACAATGTTTCTCAAAGTTACAAGACTCAAATTCACACAAATATTTAGGCCTCATCGTTTTTCAGCAGTCCTGTAGGCACTGGAAAGTGATTTTCGAGTGCTTCCTATATATGAAGCTATATATTTGTCTTTACTCATCTAATGTGAAGCTACATATTTGGGTCTTGTTAGAACCCCTTATTGCATATTTCACATTGAAATAATCCATTTCCATTAGGGTCTTTTGTGACAATTCTATCACTTCCACATCTTGGTCAGGAATTCCAAGGAGATTTCTCTTCTACATTATTATGCCATGTTGTTGTTACAAAGAGGAATTATTGAATGATGTTGAGGACTACTAGATTGCTCCTCTATCACCACCCATGGAAATGATGTAAGAAACAATGACACCCTCGCTGCAAGCAGTAGAAGTAACATTTGATTCATAGTAGTCATGTTAGATTAATAGGCATATATTCCCTAGGACCATTTAGGTGATGCTCAAATGATCACACGATGCACTAAAGCAAGTATGCTAGAATAATCCACCTAATGCACCACACACTTCTTAGTATTTGACATTCTAAGTCAATGTTAATTATCATGACCAAGTTGAGAAAAAAAATCCCCATGCATGACATGCCATTGATACAAGAGTGTTCAAATAGGTTGTATGAGTAGGTGATGAGACTCCTAGATGAAATGGTGTGGATGCATTAAATAGCAGAGATTTCTAGAAAAGGGAAAGATCATGGAGTTATAAAATACCAACCTATGATACCACTGATGAGCAAAGGGAATAAATCCATCATTGAATGATTGTCATTAGCTCATATCATGCATATACAAACTACAATTTGGGCTAGGTCCACCACTAAAGTGGTGACCTTTGGTTTAATCTTCCAAGAGATATGAATGACTCTTCCTATTCACCTATGACTCTTCATATATCTCGTAACCTAATACTACAAAAATATTTACGTTATACCTCAACCCATAAAGATTAGGTTTCTAATACTAAGAAGAAAAGAACAAGGCATTGTTGTCATCTTCTAGTTATATTTTACTATATTGAGTTTCTTAGAGTACATGTAGTGTTCATTATGTAGTTGTTGTAGTATTTTTTTAGCTCTTTATTTCATTCTCATCTTATTTCAGTTTTTAAAATATTATGTTAGTAATATTAAAGTTTATTTAAAAAAAAATTGCATAATAAATATTTTGAAATACTACAAAATGTTCCAATCAAATATCAATGCCAATTTAGAGAGAAAATGCATGTAATGAGGTATTTTCACTCTTTTAACCATATTATTGGCATAGAAACTCTATATGTGGTTTTTTGATTTGTGTTGTGAGCTTTCTAGATAAGCTTTCAATCACTAGTTTCATGAACTTTTTGAGATATCTTTTGCTTAGATGTTTTATTAAGTACCTTGGTGGAGAAACCTCTGAGTAATTCTTGTGGGTCCCCAACGCATATTGTGACAGTTATAATGGAAACATATTTTATTGTATGTATGAATTTTATCAATTCTTTATATGTCTTTACTCATCTGATGTGAAGCTACATATTTTCCAGCGCTCCTGTAGGCGTTGGAAAATGATTTTCCAAGGCTTTTCTGAAGTAGATTTGCAAGGCTTAGGGAAAGAAAATTGAGATTGAGCTTACATTGCCAACAAGATAGATGATTAATCGTCATGAAATGAAATAAATAATATAACCCATGCATCCTTATAATTGGCAACCAATACAATTATTACCTTAGGACGTTCAAAGAAATTTCAGACTCAGCAAATAAAATTGACCTTTTCAGAGTAATCATGGAGTTTTCAAGAATAAGGACATAACCATAACTTGCTAAGCCTAAGCATCATCATGAAATTTGCGAGGACAGAGCATGGTGAGAAATTACAAAAACCAGAGTTCTTTACCCAACCTTAATGAAACTTGAAAGGAACTAACCCTTTAATAGCAGTGTCCATACATGGTATTGAAGTGACCAAAATGAGTCTTTCCTTGTGTAGAGGATTTCCGATACCATAGCTCTGATGTTTGTTTAGCAAACAACTCGATATTCAGTACATACATATAATAATAAATACATATCATAGTGAGAATTCATGTGAGTCTTATATGTTTTAAATTTACCTTTTGGCTATTTTCTCTTCCCCAAAAATTAAGCAGCAATATAAATTTTGAAAAGCAGAGAACTCGTTACAGAGGAACAAAAAATAACAAAGCTTGCAGGAAGAATCCAACTTTTCTAATTTGTAAAACTCATTTTGTATTATACTTCTTTTATTTAGATTTTTTGGAGAAAATTCAACCATTCAGTAGCAAGGACCTTTTGTAAATGACAAATTTACATTTTAAGAACTTGCTTGTAGAACCTCAATACCAAGCATCAATTCGAATTTTAAGCTCATCAACTAAAATAAAAGGATGTCTGATTTTTCCTTCATATGTAAGACCTATTCTACAAAAAAATTATTCCTAAAGCTATAAATATCTGTTCCAACTGTGATGTTTACATTGATCACTTGATGTGGTTTGTCCTAGCACCTTGGGGCTTGTTTGGCTTTATGTTGAAATTTTCATTAATTTAATAGTGTTGGAGCCTTGGTGTGAGAATTCCTTTGCTTGTATGGAGACATTTGGAATTTATATGACATCTTAACATGATGGACTATCATTATGGATGGAGCTCACCTTGTGCACACATATGGATGGATCTCACCTTTGTGTCAAAATAAACTTAAGTAATTTGAAATTGTTTAAAGCGTGTTTTGACCTATGCTATAGATTTTCATCCATTTAGCTTCCTAATATGTTTCCACATATGTTGCATACATTGAGACAACATGGAAAGAAATGGAAGACTATCATGGGCCTTGAGGTGCAAGACCCTAAAGAAAAAACCATATTTTCTAGGAAAGATTTAGTTTGGTCTGAATTATACAAGACAAACATGAATATTGACAGGTTTGCAAAAAATTCCTACACAAAGAATTACTAATTTTATTAAAGGAGAGGAATCAAATCCAGATGCTCCATGTACCTTCCAGCGTTGAAAAAGCAAACCCCCAAGCTCAAGGCCTAGTGTTGCCTTACGATGGGAAATGTACGTATTTTAGAAAAACCTTGTTTAGATGCGGATATTAATAGTGCTTTATCATTTATCAGATGTGTTGACATTTCAAAATTTATTTTGTAGTTATACTTTCTCATATTGTCCAGAGGACATGAGAGAAGAATGGAAAACCAAACCAAGGCATTCAATTTCCAAAAAGAAGGGTTGTCAATGCCATTTTATTGTAAAGGTTATGGTTCATGATCCTGACACAACAATAATAACATACATCATGTATGATCATGAAGATCGGAAAGGATGACCTTGTCATGGAAAACATGACACTTTAGGTGATGATGGTCCTAAGAAGAAGCCAAGACTTTCAAGGGACATGATTTCTTATTTAGAGAATTTATTTTTTCTTCAAGTGCCAACTGAATCTGTTTGTAAAATGCATATTAAGAAATATCTTGACAAAGATGCTACAACTCACGATAGGGATTTTTTCTTACAAAAAAAAAATATATTGTAAACATCTATAATCATCTGATGAAAGAAAATTACCAATGTTAAGTGATCTTGTGTATTTGGCATGTAAGGAGGGCATGGCTAAATAATGTTAATCGATTGGTCAATAGTTCAAAAAAATCAAAGGAGATGTTCAATGAACTTGGTCATATCATGAAAAATTGTTCTAGTGATGAAGTGGATAATGCAATCAATGGATTTTTCACCAAATTTGCAACCGAGGAGAAGTTTTTGGACTAATTCCACAAGAATTGAGTTGTCCGTGACAAGCTTCATAAGTTTGTATACTATTTATTTTGTTCATATGTTTTTTGTTTCTTAATGACAAGATATATTTACTAATTGAGTTTTTACATTTACGGATGTGGGTTAAAGGTTGTTGAGATTTTCCTCATGCAAACGAGGGGACAAATAATGTTGTGGATTCGTACCATAGTTATTTCAAGACAACCTTTCTATGTGATAGATGAAAGAAATGTTATCATAGGATGGATTGGCTATTCTATACTCTCCTAAAAAATGTTGAGCCATGTTATCGATTCAAGGAAATTCAGATGGATATTTGAATAACCATAAGAAAGAGATGCAACTCGAATCATCAATGGAAAAGGCTAGAAGAATTGTAGACAGTGATTTCAGGCCTCATGAGAGCACATCTCACACTTATTGGGTGAGGAGTCAAATAAACCTGATAAGTAAAATCTTATCATATGGCATCGCACAATTTTTATCAATTGTGATTCCCATGGTTTATTTGTAGCAACATTTGCAAACATGTCGTAAATGTAAATTGGTTGTATTCCCCCTTAATGGATTCAGGCCCTTTATTGGATCATGATGCCACACCCAATACATTAAATTCCCCTTCTGAGATAAGTAGAGGCACCAAACCTTGTTACAGATGCTAGGAAAACTATTATGGTTGGTGACAATGTTGAAGAACTTAAGTTGGCTAGAGAGGAGTTGTTTGGATATTAGACCTGTTTCAAAAAGACAAAACAATTGATTGATTTGGTTAAAAAATTGGTGGATGATGCCAATGATCTTCATATTATGGATTATGAATTCGTCCTTGGGTTGGGTGCTTTTGAGTCATCTTTGAAGAGGAAGAAGAGTTTCCTTAGCCCTAAAAATAAAAATAAAAGAAGCAAAGAAAATAGAAGCTTGGATATTGATTTGAATGTCCCTGCATCTGAAGATGAACCCTTTCAATTTCAATACCTCAACAAGTGAGGTTGTCCTCGCTCCAACAATGCATCGTCTACTGTCCCAAGTAAGTTCTATAGGGAGATGAGATCAATATGTTTAGATCAAAATGTCATTATTGTGAGGTTTGTTGCTATGTATTTTCTCTTAATTGTGTGCATTGGTTGTTGTTTATCTTGTTAATGTAGTGTTTGAATGTTTGCAAGGGTGAAAAATCCCAATAGTGTGCCTTCACTTGAAGCACGTAGACAGACCCACCATCGCTCTATTTATCACATCAGTCAGGGTGCACTTGATGGGAATCCTAATTGATGTATTCTGTATTCTGATTCCAGTATTAATTCACATGATATTATTTTCTCTTATGGGAATTGCATTGTTAACTTACATATACAATAGCTTCTTCAATGGATCCCCCTTCATTTGAACATGACTGGCTCATTGACAACAAGAAAATTGGTGATTTTCCAAATTTTGTGCTATGTATTTCCTCTTAACTTTATGCATTGGTTGTTTTTGATGTTGTTAATGTAGTGTTTGAATGTTTGCAAGGCCGCAACATCCCAATATTGTGCCCTCACTTGAAGCATGCAGAAAGACCCACCATCGCTCTATTTATCACATCAATCAAGGTGCATTTTATGGGACTCCTAATTGATGTAGCATGCATTCCGATGCCTATATTAATTCACATGATATAATTTTCTCTTATGGAAATTTCATTGGTATCTGACAGATACAACAACTTCTTCAATGGATCCCCCTCCATTTGAACATGATTGGCTCATTGACACCACACAAATTGGTGATTTTCCAGTTTTGTTGCTATGTCTTTGCTCTTAATTGTGTGCATTGGTTGTTGTTGATGTTCTTAATGTAGTGTTTGAATGTTTGTAGGGGTGAAACATCCCAATATTGTGCCTTCACTTAAAGCCCGCAGACAGACCCACCATCACTCTATTTATAGCATCAGTCAAGGTGCATTTGATGGGACTCCTAATTGATGTAGTTTGTATTCTGATGCTTGCAATAATTCACATGATATTATTTTCTTTGACAGAAATTGCATTGTTATCTTACAAATACAACAACTTCTTCAATGGATCCCCCTCCATCCAAACATGATTGACTCATTAACAACACACAAATTGGTAATTTTCCAGGTTTGTTTCTATGTCTTTGCCCTTAGTTATGTGCACCGGTTGTTGTTAATGTGTTTAATGTAGTGTTTTAATGTTTGCAAGGGTGAAACATCTCAATATTGTTCCCTCACTTGAAGCACGTAGATAGACCCACCATCGCTCTATTTACCACATCAGTCAAGGTGCATTTGATGGGACTCCTAATTGATGTAGTCCATATTCTGATGCCTTTATTAATTCACATGATATCATTTTCTCTGATGAAAATTGCATTTTTATCTTACAGACACAACAACTTATTCAATGGATCCCCCTCCATTCGAACATGATTGGCTCATTGACATCATGGAAATTGGTGATTTTCCAGGTTTGTTGCTATGTCTTTGCTCTTAACTTTGTGCATTGGTTGTTGTTGATGTTGTTAATGTAGTGTTTGAATATTTGGGGGGGCGGGGGGGTGGTGGAACATCCCAATAATGTGCCTTCACTTGAAGCACGTAAACAAACCCATCATCGCTCTATTTATCACATCAATCAAGGTGCATTTGATGGGACTCTTAATTGATGTAGTTTTTATTCCAATGCATGTATTACTTCACATGTTATTATTTGCTCTGACGGAAATTGCATTGCTATCTTACAGATACAACAAATTATTCAATGGATCACCCTCCAACCGAGCATGATTGGCTCATTGAAAACACACAAATTGGTGAAGACTCCAAGTTTGTTGCTATGTATTTGAACTTAAATTTTGCACTAGTTGTTGTCGATGTTGTTAATGTGGTGTTTGAATGTTAAACTGGCATGGTTGAGGAAAACACATAAAGGTTAACCAACTTGCAGGCTTCTCAAACAAGTTGTGAGAGAAATCGCAGCTTCTTCTTCTTTAATCTCCCACATACCAACATTCATGTCATGAATGTCATTGCAATTGATGATGCTAGGTTGTTGAGGATTCCTGGTGGAGTGACCAACTTTGGTTAAGTGTGATTCCTAGCCAAGAGGAGTTGGTTGTTAGGGTTTTCTTGGTTTCCCTAGCTAGGGTTAGGAGAGCTTGAAATTGTTCCATCTTTGTGATAAGTTGAAAGTATGTACATGTACTTCATCTTTTATATATAAATAAAGTGTTTCAACAATCCAATAATTGAGTAGTTGAAGATTTGATTATGAGCTTGTCTTCCCTTTCTTCATTGGGTAATTTCCAGCACTTGCTTATAATGCCAATTTGACATAACAAAAGGTTGACATTGTTAGTTTTTTAGCATATATATGTGCCCCAAAGGCTTTAAATTGTTGTAATTGAACTGCACTTGCATGGTATTATTCATATACACAATACTATTTGACAACCAATTGTTTCTTATAAAATTAAGATGCCACATACACAATGAAGAAGACAATCACTCATCACTCTTTTCCTTCTTCCTACCATTATTGATGTTATTATTCTCATGGCTCCCTATAAAGAATCCTCCTTGAACAAGGCTGAAATTTTGCATCCATATCTCATGTGTCCACTTCGGGCACAAAACCAACCACCATGAAAATGAAGCTAAGAATACTTACCATGACCATAAATCATTGGGGATATAAGATAGACTATTACACTTCATCCAGCATGGTTGTATAGGGCTATAAATTGCACATATTTGGGATTACAAATGAATTGCTCAAAATTTTATTAGTACCAATGCTGAAAGAGGGCTAACAAAACCTACTAACTTTCTTTTGTTTGAATATTTAATTTTAAAGCTTGATTTTATCATGGGCATGAAAATTGAAACCATTTTACAAAAAATACAATGCCTCTTGCACAAGAGTAAAGGTAAGAGCATTAATTTCATGTCAATTATTATGAAATGCAACACTAACAGAATAAAGGCACATTATCAAACCTCTTTAGTACTAGTATGCAAATAAGAATACAAGTATGGCTATAACATATAACAGAAAGGGGAAATGATGAAACCTTTGGTTTATTTTTTATACTTTTATCCCTGTGGGCACATTTGAAAATGTTGAGAGTGTATTTAAGGCAGTGGATAGATGGTGAAACAATTCCTATTATACAAGTCTTTGTCCTCCCACCCAATGAATAATGTAGCAGACTTGTATGTTTACTATCCCTGTACAGTTTTCAAAGTTAGATACAAAACTATATTCTAGTTTCATTCTTAATTAGAATATGGTTAAAACTAATTACATGCCATGGAAAAACTAACCCAAATATAACTGTAAGGAGCATGTGCAAGATACTCCACAAGAACAATAATAAAATAATCTAATGTCAGTAATATTTTGTTGATCTCCCCTACTTCCCTCACAAAACCTTATAGATTTCATTAAAAAAAGCATGTTTAAGTTGCCTTGAGTCCCTTCTTTGATGTATGCAGTGTGAACCAAATATCTCACACATAATCCATTTCAGTCTTGAATATTCAATTATAGCTTTTCATGTTGTGTAGGCTTTTTATGGATATAGTGTGTTATAGACATATTTGAGCACTGCAACCCCAATCACATATGTCCATAAACCAAGGGCTTCTAAACCCCTAAAGGTGTTGTTTCATACCCTAAAGGAACAAGGTCAGCTGATTACATCATTTCCTAGAAGTTCTCCCTGAAAACTGCTCAGAACTGGTTAAAACTGGACCATACAAACTCCTCCATGCATAGGGTGCGATGCATCTCACCTATTACACACGGGGGGTGCGATGCATACTGAAAAGCCCTTCTGTAGGGTGCGATGAGCGAGAGCAGACAAATGGCAGAAGCAGTTTGCTAGGTGGAAACTCAAAGAATCTTCTAGAAACTACTCATTTGACACTTGCCTCTCTGAATTCGCCCAGGGATGAGTAAGAGATCATGAAATCTCCAAGTGGAACCAATAACTATCAGTGAAATGACACTAATCAAAATCCCAGAAGCTGACTCACTCTCCTGCAAACATCTATATATGGATCCCTCATCCTAGAGATCCAGAGGCTGGAATTTTGTAACTTGCAAGGAAGTGCTGTTGGTTTCTCTTTGAAGACATTGTTGGGTGATCTTGCTTTGTATGAGGTGAAGAGGGCTTTCATGCTGGGAGGGTGATGTTGGATCAGAAAACTTGATTATAATCCTCTCTTCGACTACTTCTATCAATAATGCTATTTGCGTTTTCCTCCATATGCTTGTATATCTCTGAATCTTGTATTTGTATATGTGTTTATATGGTTCATGTACATCTGATCCTACATTATTTATGGTTATAGATCTCTATGATTTGATGGTATTTTGTTGCTTTGACTCTACAGGTGTTCTTTGAAGCGGGACAAGTGAGAAAGGAGTGGCGAAAGCTCTATCAAAGGAGAGAGGAAACAAGCAAGGATATTAGCGAAAGACTGAGGTTGGTACTCTCTGCTTCTCTCTCATCTATCTCTCATAAAGGAAAACACAAGTAACTTTAGTTTGTTTGTTTCTAATATAGCTACCCATCTTAGTGGGACTAGCAGCTTTGAATGGACACTAGTTTTCCCGATAAAAAAAATGGCGACTCCACTGGGGAGCGAATAGTTTGTTTGTTTTGTTAATGTTGTTTTCTTTATAAACCACAGATAGAGCCTGAAGTTAAGCCAGCTAGCCTTCGAATTGCTTTTGCTATGCAACTGCAAAGTAGATCAACGCTGCTTCAATCAATCTATAGGTTGGTTTATGAACTGAACATCTAGCTTGCAAACATCCTAAGTGCCCTAGTGGTAACTCAAATAACCTCATTAGATCAGCCCCTATACTTTGTGTTTATTTACTATCATTAGCTCAGCCTAAATCCCTGAACTTCGCTGCAAACTGTGAGTGAAAACCAAGCTCGGTCTCATCCCTGGACCATCGCACTGTCTCTCATTGGCAGTCTGGATGCATCGCACCTCCCGTGTGTTGTAGGTGAGATGCATCCCTATTTCCCTGTGTTACAGGTGCGACGATTAACTAATACTATTTCTGCCTTCATATTTTGGTTTTTTCTTCATTGTCTTCAGCTTTATTCAGTAGTTTTTTTGTCTATGATCAGTACATCATTGTTGAAACCATCTTCCTTTGCATTATTTCAGCCCCCATCAGAAGGAATTGTGAATGTTTTTTTATGTATTTTTCATCATTTACAGTTCTCCTTTGCAAATAGTGGCTTAATCGAACTGTCGTCTTTTGATTTGAAAGTGTCGCAATTTACACGGCACTAACTGTGATTGTTTAATAAGATAAGTAAGACACTTAAGCTAGTTTGGGAATCTGCACGATACGCTGCCCTAGCAGCGTGAAAGTACCTGAATCGCAGGTTAGGGCTGCGTGAAGGCCAATCGTACCCCTTCAGGGAGGTATTGAAGGGCAGAATAAAGGGTTAGACTGATAGAGCCCTAGAACTTAACAACCTGTGCGAGAGCAAGAATAGAAGGAATAAACTGACATCACAACCTTCTCAGGGTGCAAAAACTTGGTTCCAGCATCCCCCCATATTGCTTCGAGTGAGACTTTGGTTCGCGCTCCACGGGCTAATGCCAAAAGGGCCAGTAGTATAGGGATTTATTTGGCTAATTAATGCTGAACCTAGGTCAGGCCCCACCAAGCCAACAAATGGTTTCGTTGCCGAGACCAGAATATACATAAGAGATGTGTGATGTCATGTCACTGGAATCCAACTAAGAAAGAGATTGGGGACTGGTTGGATAGGAAGATCCATGAATTCGTGGCACAAGAGAACAAAAGCCCGTGACTGACAAAGGAACAACGGCTGGATAGGTACCTATACATAGAGATCCATGAGATCTTTTTCTGTTCCTTTCTGGTTGAGCTATACGAGTGGATCACGAAGCTGGTGGATAGCCAAGGAAGGTGGAGACTTGACGGTCCTATTGTTTGGACCCCAGAGTTAGTACAGAGATTGGAAGCCTCTAAGGATAAGATAACCCTCGCTTTCGATCATTGGCTCGATCGCATCATAGGAGGATTTATGACTATATTCGCAGTCGCTACCTCAGTCAGCTATAGCGAGGTAGAGCAATGTTTTTTCAAAGGTCCGCAAGGTAAGTACTTGAAGTCTTTAAATACCCGGATTAAAATGTTATTGTGCGAAAAACGAGTTATGCAGCTACCTTTATGTTTGGAGCTACGCGAAGCGAAAATAATTACAGGAATGAGGGAAGAAAGGGTCTTGAATATAGTCCATTGATTTCACCTCCATTGGGTGTTGAAGAGGGAGTAGCGCAGGATTCTTTGCGAATTGCTATTCTGTTAATAAGACAAGGATTCCCGCGACTGCCACCTCCACCCACACCACCTCGAACTTCACCACCATTACCTGCGACTTCACCCATACCACCACCACCTCCACCGTCGCTCAACATGGCAAATTCAGTGAAGCTACCTCTGTTTAAAGGCTTGGGAAATGAGGACCTGAACCAGTTCTGGTTTGTCGTGAAAGCTGTATGGGAAGCTCAGGGTGTTACAAATGATCACATGAAGAAGGCAACACTGGTTAGTGCTTTGCAGGATTGTGCACTAACCTGGTATATCAATTACTCTAATGATCATAACCCAAACGATAAGGTGGTAGACATCTAGACTGCGTTGAATAAAGAGTTCAGTAGGCCTAAATCTGAGGCACAATCGATTGTGGGGTTCAAGGAAATTGCTATGAAACTAGTTGAGACACCTTGGGAATTATATCAGAAGTTGAAGTGTAAAATCCACGAGGCTAATATGAACTTAACATATCCACAACACCGTGAATGGTTCGTGGCTTCGCTCCTGCCACACTTAAGGGTTGCGTTGTCACAACAGAAGATAACAACCCAGGCAGAGGCCTTGGAGATTGCAATGAGGCTGCATGAAACACCAATGCAAGATCCAAATCTAGGGGTTCAGCATATCTATGCGAAGTTGTAAAATCTTTGCATTGAAATGAAAATCTTAAAGCAGGACAAGACAGTTTGACCGAAGGTGCGTGAAGAGGTATGGTGCCTAAAATGCAAGGGTCAGGGGCATGACAAAGACCATTGCCCAGTCTTTGTGAACTATATTGAAAGAGGAGGACTGATGCCTTTGAGGTTGGAAGCTCAAGCAAGACCAAGTGCGGGGTTTGCATTGTGGTGCGCTATATGTCACGTAGCAGGAAAACATACGACAGATAACTGTCATTTGCTACAAAAGTTTGTAAAAACACCACAACAACTATTCCGCAACTTCTGTAGGTCGGTAGGGCATGTTGAGTGCAACTACAAAAGTTATTAATTGATGACGGATAGAACACCCACCTATAGGGTTCAAGGAGAAACGCAGCCCCTGATCCAGGTGGATGTTGGTGGCCACCCACCTATCCCATTTGGACACCCACAACTGTCTCTTTCAGTCTTTTCAGTTTCCTAAATTGTAGCACAATTTATTATTTTTAGCAGTTTTTCGGGTCCTGAACTTCCAGAGCCGTTTTGAGGCCCTAAACGACGTTTTTTGGGAAATCGGAGGCAAAATGGGTCCATGGATTGATGTTGCCGTTCCAAAGTGGTAGTGCTCGGATATATCTTTCGAACGAGCTATTGTACGCGTCAAATGGAGATCGTATGCCAAAGTTACGACCCCGGGAAATTGATGTACCACGATTTGGCGTTTCATCTTCTAGGGTTAGATTTAGGAATGTTAAGGGTTTTACATTGTTTCTCAATAATAAATAGGCCTTCGAGCCTCATTGTAACAGAGTTTTAGAACAGTTCAGAGGCATGTAGCTACACATCTCTTCTTAGAGATAAGCTACCATCGCCCTAGCTGGTTTATTTCCATTTCTAGCTGCATATCATCTTTATGGTTATCTTTGTGTTTTATTGCGTTCCTGTCTAAATCCGGATCAGTGGTATCAGAGCGGTCTGCTTTTTCTCTGTTTTTCTTTGCATGTCCCCAACGAGGTCGGGATATAAGGAGTTAGGGCTTGAACTGGTCGAACCTTTGCAATGTAATGCCCCACTTAAATCTTATCCTACAAATTGTGTTAATATTTACATTATCTGAAAATATTGAGAAATATTGGTCTAAAATAAATTTATGATTTCCATTATTCAAATTCCCCACTTACCTTCTCAATTGAATATTGTGTGGGATATGGTCTCCTTCCATTAATTCAAAATATATTTATTCATTCACACACCCCAATGTACCCTCACATTTAATAAGGAGAAGACAAAGTCCTCTCCATCTTATCATCAATATATATTTATTCATTTCACATTCCCCAATGTACCCTCACATTTAATAAGGAGAAGACATGGTCCTCCCCATGTAATTACACTTCACATTCCCAAATGTACTTCCCCATTAAATTCTCAATTTTAAATTCATATCACAATTCCAAATGTACTCTAGCTTGGAAGAGAAGTCAACCAAGGATGGGTGAGAGTTATTACACTTCACATTCCCAAATGTACTTCCCCATTAAATTCTCAATTTTAAATTCATATCACAATTCCAAATGTACTCTAGCTTGGAAGAGAAGTCAACCAAGGATGGGTGAGAGTTATTACACTTCACATTCCCAAATGTACTTCCCCATTAAATTCTCAATTTTAAATTCATATCACAATTCCAAATGTACTCTAGCTTGGAAGAGAAGTCAACCAAGGATGGGTGAGAGTTAATGACATTTAATGAGAGGTGGTTGAGGAAAGAGGATATAAAAGGGAAGGGGGAAGGAAGAAGAGGGGGGGGGAGTTTTGCTTAGGATTGTGGGGGTTGGTTGTGATTGTTGGCCTTGTTATGATTTTTGGGAGACCTTGGAAACCTGTGGAGGTTTCTTGGGTTTGAGAGGAGGAAAGTATCATTACCTAGTTTTGCACATTCTTTTGAGGACACACTATATCTGGTTGGACTTGGGCACGGAGGGCTAGGGAACCTGTGGAGGTTTCCTGGGCTAGGAATTTATTTCCTAGTTGGCTGGGAGGTAAATCCGGTTGGGTCGGCCAGAAGGAGCGTTCAGCTGGAGCTATCAGACAAAGGTATCGTCATCAACCGCCGGAACAGGTATTTTTCCATGGACTACTCTTGTTAAGTTGATATCAATGGAATGCTCACCTTAATTTATGTTGCTTATGATAAAATTATTAGATGTTAAATGTTTAAAGATATGTGAAAAGGTCAGCAAGCTCCTTTTATTATTTATAAATTAACAGGAAAATAGATATCTTAGGGTATAACGAAATAAAGGCTCTAACAATAGGATTCAGGTTCTTACACATGGTATCAGAGCTTTAGTTCAAAACCTGGACCCAAAGCCCACTAAACCCCAAAGACCGCTAGAAAGAGGGCTTGAAGGGGGAGTTACAAGATTAGAAGCTTGACAACTCTTTAGAGTTGAGATTATTGTTGCATTAGTGCATGAAACAGCTTACTGTTCTGGTGCAGTCTATCTATCTGCCTTTCTTTGGGAGCATGGACAGGTTTCTATGCCATGGAATTCATTGTGCAATGTGCATTTTATTGTAAATTAATGTTTTCTCAATCTTGTATTGAATGAACATTTTATGGAAATGAGAAAACAACCAAGAATATGGACTTCATAATTTTATTTCTCCGTCTGGAACCGCTGGCGCTTATATGCGACAGATGTCGGTTGAGCCAATACAGAAGATAGGATTTGCCTTGAATAAATGACACTTACCGCAACACTATGCGAAATAACATTTTCTTATTCCAAAGGGTTTTTAATTCCTGGGACTGGTTTAAAGAGACTAGTATTGACAATATTTTATCACCAAGTCCATACACAGAAATTGAGTTTTCAATCGACCCTTATATGCATACTTTTGTGAAGATGCTTGGAAAATTCACGCCGTTTTCTTTAACGATAGGTGCATGAAAAGTGTAATTCCAGTGGTCTTACTCGTGTTTAAATTTCCAGAAGCATTACTCGTACTTATATATACTTATAGAAGTGTAATTCCTGTAGTCTTACTCATGTTTAAATTTATAGAAGCGTCACTTACAGAGCGCGTTGAATCTTTGTCATTAATGAAGTTTTTAAAAATCACCACAGAAATTTAATTGTGGATCCGAGATGAGAAAATTGATAATCTAAACCCAGTTTACTTCAATGCTTCCGAATAGCTCCAATGACTAAAATTCCAGGACAGGTTTATCTACAACAGCTAACAGTTTCTTTAGTTGAGGCTAACATAGGCTCCATTCCGTTCCCATACCTGATTGATATTTATATTGAGATTATGCCTCGTTTTCAGAGGAGAAAATGGCAATCGAGTATTCCTGCACTTCTTCTATTGATAGGTATCATTAAAAAAAAATCAGAAGAATTGGGATAATGGATTAAACTATACTTATACACTTCGAATCAAAAGGACTGCCCCCATACCAACTCAAGTCTGCTACAGGTGGCCTCCAGGATGCTTTAATAAGTCCCCCAAAAGACTGCTTTGAGTCTGTTCCAAAGTCTCCTTTGAGTCACTTCAGAGTTACTTCATAGGCTACTCAGAAACAGTTCCAAAATAGCCCTTGTGAAGCTTCAAATTGATCTAGCACAGAGCAAAAAAAACCACAGTTCCAAACTGAGGCTGTAGGCTGAATTTCAGAGGTCTGAAGCTGAAATGCCTAACCTTAAAAAAACAACTTGCACAGAGGAAAGTACACCAGCAATTAGGTCATACACAGAACACGTAATTTAATGCCCAAAACTGAAATCTTATTAAGAAATACAAGGGCTCCCAAACCAGGGAAAGTGGCCCTTTACAATCCCTGTAAAAATGCCAATATACAAGACAAATGTCACTTGTGTTCTCAGGGCTGAGGCTGAGTCCTTCCAGCTCTCAACTGCCCCTCACCACACATTTTCCAGCTGCCCCTTTAGTGGACTGTCCACACAACCTTCCCTTGGTTGTGGCACCTGTGGAACCCTTTACACCTGATGTAGCTGTCCTTGCTCCAGCATCCACCACCAAACGTTACTAGCTCTCAACTAGCCCTAGGCTCATTCCTTTAAGCCCCGGCCTCCTTAGTATTTCTGCTGTGGTCTACCCAGGGCTTTCCCAGCCCTTGGCCCTGCAGTGTTTATGTTTTATGTTTTATGTTTTGTGAAAATGCCAAAACATAAGCCAGACCTGCGGTGCATGGAATTCTAACAATAAGATGCATATCTTGGACTGGATATAGAAGATGGGGGAGAGAACAGTGGTAGTGGTGGTGACCTTGATTATTCTAACATGGACAAGGACGGTTAACAAAGCAATAAGATTCTTTTATCTATAGTTCTAACCTACCCTCTTTTGTATTTGTTATTAGCATTCCCACCTATAGTATTTGTGATTCAGTGTCTACTATCTATGTTATACAATTTGATTTTGATGCATTCAAATAACTCAATGAGAAACTACAGTTTATGGTTCTGACTTCTAAACTTCTATTTATGTGTATTGAGTATTCTAATTTCTTATGTCAGTTACTCATATCCAGGTGTCCTGTGTGTCCCGTGTCAAGTAACTTAGGGTATAAAATTATAAATTACTTCGTAACAAGTGTTTTTGCCTACAGGCAAACTCCAATGCCAATTACAGCAGACTGATTAAAAACCACTATAAACATCTCTAGGAGATTTTCTTATTTGCATCTTAGTTTTGAGTTCCTTTATGAGTCAACAACTTATAAAGCCAATTGGGTTCAAACTTCATGCTGCCCACCTCTCCAAATCAGGCCCCTAATTGACTCATGAACTTTGTCCAGTGCTTCTCTATATCCAAAATATCTTGATTGTTTTCACAATACATTTTCTCAGTGATATAGTTATTGTGACAGATCCACAAGGTCAAAGTATGAGCCTGAAACCCCAAATATTTAAGAAGCATCATTTCATCACTGTCGACTTATTTTGTCGATCATTCTAAGGTCTCCTTTCATCACTGCCAACTCATTTTGTCAATCATTCTAAGGTCTCCTACTCTCCACCACCTATTTTGTTAACCTTTCTATCTGCACCATGAACGACAGTTTAAGCCTATCCTTTAGGGGGTATACTATAATTTACTAGCATTGTAATTCAAAGCACCACTTATATTCATATTTCCAACGCAATATGAATTTTAATTTCTCCAAATTCAATGAATCCTCTACCATGCTTTTGATGAAAAGTTCGACATCTGATGAGCAAGAACACTCCCCCTTCAAAATCATCAGTCCTCATCTCCACCAATATTCTCAGTCATTAGCGATATGCTGATTATCTTGCAGATTTTGTTTTATATCAATAAGTGTTGCATAAACAAGCAATCAGGGAACCTCACTCAACTGTTTGCAGAATGAGATGCTGCTGTGTGGCTTTTGGGCACACCCTGAAATCTTGAGCATAAAGGGAGGCTGAAAAATCTGTCAAAAGCAAACTGGAGAGGCAGCACATAACAGAAGGAAAATCATGGCAGAAGCAGACAACACATATTAAACAATTAAACCTCAGCCATCAATTTAATGGAGATTAGAAAGGTAGTTAAACAATTAAACCTGAGCTGTCCATTTAATGAGACGACGAAGGTATTCCCCAAATATTGATGGTAACCATCAATTGAAAATTCTGGCACCCCATTTCCAATAGGGGGACGCCTATTGGTGTAACAACACCAATGAACCACTGGAAAAACTGGTCCTCACCCAAAAATCTATTGATATAAAACCAAGCATAGAATATTTACTATAAATAAGGCAACTGTGGTTCAATAATGAAGCTCACCAAGACAAACAGGGCATGTAGGGAGTTCTGTTAATCCAGTTGGAGGAGTCGAGGCATGTTCAAATGATCCAGTATACTGCACGTCTGCAGTAAACATAACATGACAAATTTCTGCCTCCAATGATGAGAAAGGTCTCCGATTATAATGGCGATAAAAGTCATCTGCTGATTTCTGGCTGTCAAATGTCATGAGGATACTATATCGCTCATTCAATCCATCATTCCTGACAATGCGCATTTCCAGTATATTCTGGATAAATGAACCCGAAAATTGACAAAAGTCTGCATAAGTCATATAATTGGGAACAGCAAGCACACAAACAAGATTGTTCCGACCAGCTGGAAGGCTCTCGAGAGCGCCCGGAGGCTCGCAAACATTGCGGAAGAGATGCATAACTCCTCTGATTTCTTCGACCCTAGGGTTTCCCGATGAAAAACTGACGGCCTTGGTTGGGCCTCGGACGTCTGAGACTTCGCCGGCGCCCTCCTGGCCATTTATGTCGAGAGTTTTGAAGATATCTTCGACTGTAGCCATTGTTGTATTCGTGCTGCTCGATTCAGACATGCCGGCGCTGGCGCTTTCACTCATAAACTCTTCTTCGCGCGAATGTATTCGTAAGCTGAACATATTACAGTTTGCGTGTTCTCCTGCTCCTGCAATTCCTCCCCAATGCCAGCAATTGTGATTTTGATATCCCTAAATTTTTCAAATGGAGAAATTCGGCCCCCACAGACGTGGTTTTGCTTCCGTTTTGACTTCCCAGATCCACGCTTAAATATATTTAAAGTCCCAAAAAAAAAAAAAAAAAAAATTCAAAAGACTTATAACTATATTTAAATATCTCCTTCCAACCCTTTCAACCGGTGATTAGCACTACACGGTTCTTGCTGTCATAGGGGACAAATATTTTGTTCTCCTCATCTTTCATCCATTTTCACTGAATTGAAGTTGAATATTCACTATCCATGTATGAAATGCTTGAAATTGCTACAGAATTTTGATTTTGGTTGCTTGAAGAGCTAAATTTGACATTTGGGAAAATCTAAATTATTGCATTGATATAACTGTCTTGATGTCATCATGTTAATTTGTATCGTTACAAGAGGAAATCGTGGAGCCTCAATAAGGTCAGAGGAACCACATAAATTAACAGTATCCATATTTCTTCTGGTTATCACATAAGCCCCAATTTCTGCAAGCAGAAATATTGGGCACCCATTCACATTAGCTGAAACTAGCAAAGGTGATTGTTGGTTTAAAAGACTTGAATCAAATGATATCAGTGGGTAGCAAGTCTGTAGAGAGTCAGGATTTGGTGCCAAATCTTTTCTAGCATCAGCATTTGGTGGCTCATGTCACTTGATACCTCTGAATGCACAGGAACACTAAACCACTTGATCAGAGGCTTGGAAAGAACCTGCAGTTACAAAGAAGCAGTAAAACGGAAACTGTTAGAAAAATTAACAACAGACATGTAAACATGTATCAAGAACAAAATGACAATTCCACACTAAATTGATCTAGGTTATAAATCTTATAATATCACCGTATCGAGGTAGAATTACAGCTAGGTTATCAACCTGCATAAACGCCAGTGTATCATGTTGCAGCTTGAGAAAATTGGAAAAAGAAAATGAGTGACACGCAGACCCTGCATAAAGCAAGCTGTGCTGAAAAATCCAAGAACAGAGTACATAGGTGTAATTCAAACCAACGACACTTTTACACAGTCAATCCTGTCATGGTTGAAAGTTTCTCTGTTCGGACTGATGCTTTCCAGATTTGCGTGATAACACGTCCCTATCCAATCTGTTTGTATTTTGCTTCAAATGCTCACTTAAATTTTGTGAAGCCGTTGATTGTAAAGATGCTCCAAAAATGAAGATTTATAAATGCTTCAAGTGCATGATCTCCAATTCCTGTCTAAGTCTGCCTGCCTGTTCTGAGAATATAACAAGCTTTATCTGAGAGAAACAGACATAAGCTCAAAATACGATAAGTAAGCCCTTTGTAAAGAAGAAATTTACAAATCAATGGCAAGGACAAATGTTATACCACTATAAACGTCTAATTCCAGACATGCTTCAGACGCATGCCCTGTGCTTCCTATGCATGCATCAGTCTACTGGCTTTCAACCATGGAAGCTATATTTCAAAATTCACATTGAAATAAGGTAGGAATGCAGTTAAACAACATCTCTCTGTCCGGTGATCCTAAGGTATTACAGATTGTCCCTGCGGCCTTAGTCTAATCATTAAGAGTAATTTGGTGACAAACATGTGAAACATACGCAGCCCCTTGATTTATCTATCCTGCGGCCTAGGTCTTGTTCTAAAATACTCCTGTGGTCTTGTTTTACCAAACCTGGGCATGATTTCTGAATCACCTTAAAGTAAATCGCATGATTGATGTTTATACTTCAGCAACCTTGATCTACTCCTAAGGCATCCTTATATATGCGGTCTCATTTTTGGACAATTTAGATGTTACAATGGCTTGATGGTCGCATCGTTTGGATCTTTTCTCAGTGCCTCGTAGGCCAGCAAAGGAGGTGAAGTTCGTGCATGATCCATAGCATAATTGCGATCTGTTTGAACTCCATAAAAGAGCAGAGACTTATCTCGCATTACTGGATGAATTTTGTGGACAATCTCTGAAATTGAAGTGTTGTCTGAGGCTCAGTTTAAGAATAGCTTTTGTGATAGCATTTAAGGCTTGCGACCTTGACTGGTTGGCATTGGTCCCTCATAAATCACTCGCTGGTTGGACCTTGCGTGACAATTCTTATATAGCGAATTTGATTCTCGGCCTATTCTGAAAAGGTATCACTCCTGTAGCAATGTGTTTTCTCTTCAACAGTGAAAGGTTGTGCCTTATCTACAGCGATATGGATATGAAGTGTCTTGTATATATATTCTTGTTTTGTGTCTGCCCAAAGAAGTCGAACTGTGCAAATTCTATGCTTTCATCTTATTCTTCAGATCGGCCTATGAACAAGGAAGTTTGCACATTTACCTATTGTCTAATTACACTCTAATCATTTCAAGCGAGAGTTGATCCTTGTGATCTAGATTCAAATCTAATATATTCTTGTGGCCACATTCCAATCTATGATATATCACATGTACACATTAATGGCATGCTCGTAGGCAGCGCTGAATGTGTGCACTGCACCAGCCTACAGTCTGATCATCCAATCATCAGCATTAATTTTGTCTCCCAGCAAAGCGGAAGGTGTCACTTGCCAGATCGAGTCCCATCGTTACCTTGCAGCAGCACTAGGGTTATATATATACCTGACAGGCATCAATTCTGAGTGAAAATTCAAAAGACAGATCAATAATAAGGATGTCAGCAGTCGGGCCTTCACCATTTCACTATATCATTGTTATAAGTCATTCTCATCAAAGAATAGGCAGAGAAGGTATGCTTGAATGTTGCTTGTTGAATTGTTTCAGTTTCAGTCCCGTAATTGAAAGATGCCTTCCTGTAGATGTGCAAATTTGTGGACAGATTGTGATATATGCGTAGACCTGCAGTTAACCTTATCACGATAAAGTGACCGAAACTTTTCATAAATAACTGTGACATGGATGAAGAAATCCAAACAATTGAGAAAAATGAGACCTGAGAGATAGTAAATCTTCTAGCAGAAAAAGGAGTTATTAGTGTGAGGTGAGTTTATAAACCCATGAATGATGTATAATGCATAATTGAAAGGCACAAAGCACAACTTGTAGTCAAGGGTACAAACGACAATATGGAAGAGAATATAATCAAACCTTTGCTCTTGTACAAAGAATGGAAACCGTTACAGTTGTCATGGCAATAGTAGCTCAATACAAATGATAAGTCCATCAAATGGATGTAAAATCAACTTTTCCCAATGACGTATAAGTTAAGAAAAGCATTGTGTGGGTTCAAGCAGTTGCCAAATGCTTGGTATAGCTGCATTGACTCGTAACTATTGAGCAATGGTTTTAGTAAAAGTAGCAGGAAGCCAAACAGTTTACATCAAAGTTAGCAATGAAGGTGAAATTATCAAAGTTAGCGATGAAGGTGAAATTATAATTATTTGCTTGTATGTAGATGATTTTATTTTTACAGGAAATAATCTATCCATAGAAGAATCTAGATTAGCAGTCGAGAAAGAATTTGTAATAACAAAAATGGGATTATTGAGATATTTTTTGGTATTAAAGTCGAACAAACAAATGAAAGTATCTTTATATCTCGAACCAAGTATGCAGGGGTTATCTTGGAAAAATTTAGGAAGATGAATAGCAAGCTAATGCCAACAATTATTGCATGGTGCATAACAGATGGAGGCCTTACAAAGATGGTCTAGTGGGGTAGAATTTTCTAGTGAAAATATTAGGATACACATTTACCCTTATTCTAGTGTTGAATAAAAATATCGTGAAAAGTAATGTGTTGCTAGTTTTGGATAAAAAGACCCTCAACTTTCTTCGCAACTTTGTGGTCACTGGCCACTTATGAAAGGAGTAGGCATCTTTAGAAATGCGGTGCCATTTAGAGGAAATACTAATAGCAACAGGGAAAAGGAAATTATTCCGTTCATTTAATTATTTTTCAATTGTCTGGTCATATTGTGAGCTGCAATATATATCACAAGATTGTTTTAGTACTAGTAAACAATGATTAAATATATAATAATTTTGAACCTTTTGACTTACAAAAAATAAAGTATGAAAATCATGTTGGAAACAGTTCTGAAGTTTGGAGTTTTTATTTTATTTCAAGATTAATTAAATGGGTCTGGAAGATTGGGACTTATCTATTCACTAAGGTTTTAAAGAAATTATATGCATAAAACTTATACTAACACCTCCTAGTGGAATTGATAGTGCACTAAATTGTTGCTTGCTATTATCTTGGTTTTGGTACCACCTTATAGCATATACGGGTTCAAATTCTATTTTCCATGATGGACAGTTGAATCTGTTCCAACTCTAATTATTATTGAGGGGTTCCACGAGGATGACACATGAGCGTTTATGATGCCCATTTTAACATAGATAGCCACATATGTTAAGGTTCTATTGTGCAGTTCCATGTTGTTATTTATGAACATTATATACATTTGATTGGACACTTGAAAATCAATTGATGGATTTGGTATTGATGATGGAAATGTTGGATGTATAACCAAATGTATGACTTACTTGGTTACAATTTATCTAGTGCATGACTTGTCAAAGTCATTATTGCATCATATAGGCTTATATAGATATGATTTATCTAATCGATGACTTAGTGAAATTATGATTTATCTGATGTAAGATTTAATTCCAGTATGAACAACAAAAATTGACAAGTGGACACTGGGCTTAATAAACATGTTGTTTAAGATCATGTATCTATATCTATTTGTGGTTATATATATGCATGGATGAGAACTAAACTACAGATTGGAAAGAACCATATGATAGCCAAGATATACTATTCCATTGGGGAAGGTCGAGACAACCAATGAGGAAAGGTACGATGTACATTGTTCTATTACATTTGGTATGTACTTGATATGCACTCTTATGACATGAGTAAAATGCAAATGACAGGTGGCAAGACGACCTGACTGGATTATTCGATGACAAGTCCAACCAGCTCTGTAGTGTGGTCCGTGCTCTGAAGGAGGGGTGGAGGTGTTTCCCACCGTGTATCCTCCGAAACCTGGAATCGTGGGGAGGACAGCTGAACGCTCCCCCTAGACGTGTGATGACGATTGCCAGATGCCTGCTGGGGACAGTTCGGTCGAGGTATTCGACGCTTCCACCATGTCGGTTTTATCAGTGGTTAGTATGGCCGTTGCCACTGATAGAGCAGCAGAGGATGGATAGGGTGGGAACGGAAGTAGGCCAGGGTGGATAGGAAGATATAGATCAGTTGGAGACTCTTGATGGGAAGTAATGCCATTGTCTGACTTATCGAATTTTAATGCTATAACTCTCTCTGGTCTGCTATGCTTTCAAACTCCTTGTATCTTTTCATTCTAACTTCGGGACGAAGTTTTCTGAAGGAGGGGTGTATGTAATGCCCCACTTAAATCTTATCCTACAAATTGTGTTAATATTTACATTATCTGAAAATATTGAGAAATATTGGTCTAAAATAAATTTATGATTTCCATTATTCAAATTCCCCACTTACCTTCTCAATTGAATATTGTGTGGGATATGGTCTCCTTCCATTAATTCAAAATATATTTATTCATTCACACACCCCAATGTACCCTCACATTTAATAAGGAGAAGACAAAGTCCTCTCCATCTTATCATCAATATATATTTATTCATTTCACATTCCCCAATGTACCCTCACATTTAATAAGGAGAAGACATGGTCCTCCCCATGTAATTACACTTCACATTCCCAAATGTACTTCCCCATTAAATTCTCAATTTTAAATTCATATCACAATTCCAAATGTACTCTAGCTTGGAAGAGAAGTCAACCAAGGATGGGTGAGAGTTATTACACTTCACATTCCCAAATGTACTTCCCCATTAAATTCTCAATTTTAAATTCATATCACAATTCCAAATGTACTCTAGCTTGGAAGAGAAGTCAACCAAGGATGGGTGAGAGTTATTACACTTCACATTCCCAAATGTACTTCCCCATTAAATTCTTAATTTTAAATTCATATCACAATTCCAAATGTACTCTAGCTTGGAAGAGAAGTCAACCAAGGATGGGTGAGAGTTAATGACATTTAATGAGAGGTGGTTGAGGAAAGAGGATATAAAAGGGAAGGGGGAAGGAAGAAGAGGGGGGGGAGTTTTGCTTAGGATTGTGGGGGTTGGTTGTGATTGTTGGCCTTGTTATGATTTTTGGGAGACCTTGGAAACCTGTGGAGGTTTCTTGGGTTTGAGAGGAGGAAAGTATCATTACCTAGTTTTGCACATTCTTTTGAGGACACACTATATCTGGTTGGACTTGGGCACGGAGGGCTAGGGAACCTGTGGAGGTTTCCTGGGCTAGGAATTTATTTCCTAGTTGGCTGGGAGGTAAATCCGGTTGGGTCGGCCAGAAGGAGCGTTCAGCTGGAGCTATCAGACAAAGGTATCGTCATCAACCGCCGGAACAGGTATTTTTCCATGGACTACTCTTGTTAAGTTGATATCAATGGAATGCTCACCTTAATTTATGTTGCTTATGATAAAATTATTAGATGTTAAATGTTTAAAGATATGTGAAAAGGTCAGCAAGCTCCTTTTATTATTTATAAATTAACAGGAAAATAGATATCTTAGGGTATAACGAAATAAAGGCTCTAACAATAGGATTTAGGTTCTTACACATGGTATCAGAGCTTTAGTTCAAAACCTGGACCCAAAGCCCACTAAACCCCAAAGACCGCTAGAAAGAGGGCTTGAAGGGGGAGTTACAAGATTAGAAGCTTGACAACTCTTTAGAGTTGAGATTATTGTTGCATTAGTGCATGAAACAGCTTACTGTTCTGGTGCAGTCTATCTATCTGCCTTTCTTTGGGAGCATGGACAGGTTTCTATGCCATGGAATTCATTGTGCAATGTGCATTTTATTGTAAATTAATGTTTTCTCAGTCTTGTATTGAATGAACATTTTATGGAAATGAGAAAACAACCAAGAATATGGACTTCATAATTTTATTTCTCCGTCTGGAACCGCTGGCGCTTATATGCGACAGATGTCGGTTGAGCCAATACAGAAGATAGGATTTGCCTTGAATAAATGACACTTACCGCAACACTATGCGAAATAACATTTTCTTATTCCAAGGGGTTTTTAATTCCTGGGACTGGTTTAAAGAGACTAGTATTGACAATATTTTATCACCAAGTCCATACACAGAAATTGAGTTTTCAATCGACCCTTATATGCATACTTTTGTGAAGATGCTTGGAAAATTCACGCCGTTTTCTTTAACGATAGGTGCATGAAAAGTGTAATTCCAGTGGTCTTACTCGTGTTTAAATTTCCAGAAGCGTTACTCGTACTTATATATACTTATAGAAGTGTAATTCCTGTAGTCTTACTCATGTTTAAATTTATAGAAGCGTCACTTACAGAGCGCGTTGAATCTTTGTCATTAATGAAGTTTTTAAAAATCACCACAGAAATTTAATTGTGGATCCGAGATGAGAAAATTGATAATCTAAACCCAGTTTACTTCAATGCTTCCGAATAGCTCCAATGACTAAAATTCCAGGACAGGTTTATCTACAACAGCTAACAGTTTCTTTAGTTGAGGCTAACATAGGCTCCATTCCGTTCCCATACCTGATTGATATTTATATTGAGATTATGCCTTGTTTTCAGAGGAGAAAATGGCAATCGAGTATTCCTGCACTTCTTCTATTGATAGGTATCATTAAAAAAAAATCAGAAGAATTGGGATAATGGATTAAACTATACTTATACACTTCGAATCAAAAGGACTGCCCCCATACCAACTCAAGTCTGCTACAGGTGGCCTCCACGATGCTTTAATAAGTCCCCCAAAAGACTGCTTTGAGTCTGTTCCAAAGTCTCCTTTGAGTCACTTCAGAGTTACTTCATAGGCTACTCATAAACAGTTCCAAAATAGCCCTTGTGAAGCTTCAAATTGATCTAGCACAGAGCAAAAAAAACCACAGTTCCAAACTGAGGCTGTAGGCTGAATTTCAGAGGTCTGAAGCTGAAATGCCTAACCTTAAAAAAACAACTTGCACAGAGGAAAGTACACCAGCAATTAGGTCATACACAGAACACGTAATTTAATGCCCAAAACTGAAATCTCTTGTTAAGTTGATATCAATGGAATGCTCACCTTAATTTATGTTGCTTATGATAAAATTATTAGATGTTAAATGTTTAAAGATATGTGAAAAGGTCAGCAAGCTCCTTTTATTATTTATAAATTAACAGGAAAATAGATATCTTAGGGTATAACGAAATAAAGGCTCTAACAATAGGATTCAGGTTCTTACATGCAAGACCAGCCTTGCAAATCCCGACAGCCTCCCATGGCGGATGAGAATAAAGACGAGGGAGCAGGAGATCCTATAAAAATCTTGCTCGAAGAATCCCTCGAGCGACAAAGGAACGCGATGATGGACAACTTTTCCCAGATCCTTCAGCGGCTACCCAAAAGCGACGCATCGACTTCCAGCAGCTACTCTGGAAGCGCCACACCCTTTAAGGTACAAGTTAATTTTGAAATCCCCATATTCGAGGGTCAGATAGACGCAGATGCCGTAGATAAATGGTTAAATCTGCTAGAGGGTTATTTTTTTGTTCATGAATTTTCGAGTTAGGAAAAGATTGTTTTCGCTCTTCTCAAAGCAGCCCCCCATGTCAAGGATTGGTGGGAAACATAATACGAGCAGAAGGATGAAAGTACAGGCTCACTGTTTTCAGCCGCACCCACTTGGAATGACTTCCGGGATGTCATCAAGGAGCAGTACTACCCTGTCAAAAGCTATGAGGACAAATACATCAAATGGACCACACTGCAACAGGGACGAGACCAAGATGTACCAGAGTTCACAAACATTTTTCATACCCTTCGCACATAGTTGGGTATCAAAGATTCTGAGCTGCATCTGGTACTCAAATACCGCGGCTTCTTGCACAGATACATCCAAGAAGAGATGGAGTTCTTGAACATCTCCTCACTCAGCACAGCATATCAATACGCTGTCAAAATCGAGCAAAAGTTCAAACAGAAGAAGCGAGACTTTGGATCTGCAAATCCGAAACCCAAATGACAAAGCCAAGGCGGGGTGACCCAAGACAACCCGTCGAAGCCGCAAGAAAAGAACAACACCACGAAGCCAAAGAAGGACACAGGAAAGTGGTGTGACTTCCACAAGAGTCCCACTCATAACACAAGTGAGTGTCGGACCAAGCAGTCGCTGGTGGCCGAGTCGAAGGCTTCTGAATCAGATGCATGTTCCGACCCTGAGCCAGAACCCGACAAGGGGAATGGTAAAGGGAAGCAGATCATTGATGCATATCCCAGCGCCACTGTTGCCACCGCCAAGATCCAGAAAAATGAGTCCGAAAATCCAGAGGAAGGGGAGCGTCTTTTCCACTCATAGATGTGGGTGAAGGGTTCGCCACTACAATTCATTGTTGACAGTGGCAGCCAAAAGAACCTTGTTTCAGCAGAGGTCGTGAAGCAATTGGGCCAACCGACTACACCACACCTGTAGCCGTACAGTATCGGGTGGCTTCATGAAGGACGAGATCTCAAAGTTCGCCAGCAGTGCCACCTTCCCTACAGCATCAAGCCCTTCACAGACGAGGTATTGTGTGATGTTACACCTCTGGATGTTTGCGATGTACTATTAGGCCAACCATACTTGTGGAGGCGACATGCGGTGTATGAGTCCAGGCCTCGAGCTGTCATTATTTCTTTGAATAATTCATTATACAGGATACCGAAGGTAGCCCCACCTACCGCCACATCTTTGATCACTACCAAGAAAGGTAGCAAGCTCATATCACAAACCAGGAAATTCATCTGTCTGGTCCACTCCCAAAGTAAGGGGAAGATCGTTGCTACATCCATGACCCCTGCAAAGGGTTCCTCTACGCAGCAACAGCAGCAAAGGAATACGGTCATGACAGAACACAGGAACAACTTCTCACCCATAGGGGTACCACACAAGCTTCAAGTGGGCGACAAAGTCTGGTTGCATATGCAGAGAGAACGCCTTACTAGAACCCATCAGAAACTCAGACCACTCCGACATGGTCCTTACACCGGTACCAAGGCTACGGGAAACAATGCTTTGAAGCACAACATTCCTCCATTCCTTCGCTTGCACCGAGTGTTCAATGTGGACCATCGTCGACCATGCTTCCCACCATTTCTAGACACATCAGAGATTGCAGAACAACTCACTAGAGACCTAGCTCAGCAGAAGCTTCCTCATCTCAGGGAGGAACTCAACGCAATGGGGACCATTGCTTCCTAAGGGGGGAGGAATGATCCAGGTGGATGTTGGTGGCCACCCACCTATCCCATTTGGACACCCACAAGTGTCTCTTTCAGTCTTTTCAGTTTCCTAAATTGTAGCACAATTTACTATTTTTAGCAGTTTTTCGGGTCTTGAACTTCCGGAGCCGTTTTGAGGCCCTAAACGACGTTTTTTGGGAAATCGGAGGCAACATGGGTCCATGGATTGATGTTGCCATTCCGAAGTGGTAGTGCTCGGATAGATCTTTCTAAGGAGCTATTGTACGCGTCAAACGGAGATCGTATGCCAAAGTTACGACCCCGGGAAATTGATGTAGCAATTTACCCAAACGGGGCCCACGATTTGGAATTTCATCTTCTAGGGTTAGATTTCAGAATGTTAAGGGTTTTACATTGTTTCTCAATAATAAATAGGCCTTCGAGCCTCATTGTAACACAGTTTTAGAACAATTCAGAGGCATGTAGCCACACATCTCTTCTCAGAGATAAGCTACCATCGCCCTAGCTGGTTTATTTCCATTTCTGGTTGTAAGCATATTTTAGTATTTTCCATTAATGAAATGAAGTATTATTTCCACTGCATATCTGTCTTTATGGTTATCTCTGTGTTTTATTGCGTTCCTGTCTAAATCCGGATCAGCCCCCTGACCAGAGCACAGGAATGCCGCGAACAGGCATTTAGGGGCACAGACGAGGCCAAGGCAGAGGAGGACCTACTAGAGGTCGGGGTTATCTCATCTGTTACAATTGCAGAGGACCAGCACTCTATGCCCACGATTGCACTAACCCCACATGTCCGTCGTGCAAATATTTCACTATGTTTGATAATGGGACGAAGGACTTTCCTACGTTGATAGCGAGGATACGCGACAAAGGGGTGCTACCCCCTTAGCTAACTCAAAACCTGCATATGATGAGGTCTAAGCCTCACGAAGAGGATCTGAATGAGAATTATATGCTCCGAAGTGGAGTTGCAATAGGGGATGATAAGGGGAAACATCCTGAACGTAGTGCATGGGTTCGAAAGGCTCTGGTGAAGGAGGTTGAATTTGATTTGGAGCATGCACACGAAACATTCATGGAAGCAAAGAAGAGCTTCCCTGAGGCCTCCACCTCAGGGAACAAGGATAGGATTGATCAGGAAATGGACCTTTCTATGATCACAACCTTTCTAGAGACCTGCATGATGTTGTTGCGCGACAGTAAGTCTGTGAAGGGATTACTGGAGCTTATAAATAGATGCGCTAGAAACGCTCCGGGCGAACCGCGCATCCTACGAAAGATTGGTAAGCATAAAACAAGGATAGGATGAGAGATGAGGCTGACCGCGTAGATAGGAGAATACGAAATGGATTAGGTTATTTTGGATTTGGGGTCAAACACGAACGTCCTACCAAAGCATAATTGGGAACGGATGGGAAGACCCGCGCTGCAGTGGTCTCCGATTTAGTAAAGGATGGCAAATCAGCAGAAGATCATCCCCATGGGACGGCTGCAAGGGGTGACTGTAGATATTGAAGGCATGAGCACGTTGGCTGACTTTGAAGTAATAGAAATTGTAGATGATAACAACCCCTACGCTACGCTCCTTGGCATTGATTGGGCTATTGATATGAATGGGGTAATCAACCTAACGAAGCGAAAGATGATATTTGAGAAGAAATCGCTCCATGTAATAGTACCCTTAGATCCTGCTGAAGGATTGCACTATACTGAACCAGTTCACGATTATGAGAGCGATGACGATTTGGACTGTATATATATTAGATAACAGCGTGAAACTAAGATTGGGTGAATCCAATAGCAGAAGGACGAATTAAATGGTATCACGAGAGTTCCCGTACCTCAAACTCTGATGAAGAATTAGAGCGTTGGCAGAACTGTTTACATGAAGTAACCACACTAAGCTGTAACATGATGACCCGGTCGCTACGCTGCGTATCATCAAAGGTAAGAAATTTGCCCACTTATGATGGCCTGAATGATGTAAATGTATTTTTGGATGCATTTGAGAAGGAGGCACCAGAAAAGCAGCGCTTCTAGGCTTTGGACTGGGCACTACGCGCTACGCCCACAAGATGGTGGGGTACGCATAAGGGTAGCTTTGATGATTGGCGCGAATGTAGAAGGAAGATGAGAACATGCTTTGGGAAGCCAAAGGTATGAATGACAGACAAGTATGATGGGAAGGATGATCCACTCACGCACTTGGCCAAATGGGCCGAGGCTTATGGAGCGAAGTCCCAACCTGAATGGGTACACTTGTTCTGTCACACCCTGGATGTCATCCCAATGAACTGGTACTTAGAAACAGAGCTTTGCCATGGTATAGGTGAATTGGATATTCTTCGCAAAGGATTCATAATGACATTCAGCTTTGAAGATGGGTTTGACTGTATTGACGAAGCGCTACAAGAAGTGAAAGCATTGATCTTTAGGATACCGCATGATCCTTTGGACTTGATTCAACCAGATTGGACTAATCGGCTCAGTCACGCACTGGAATTATATAACTTTACTGCTGAAGAAGAAGATAAGATCCACGAAAGATTAACATCCCTGAAACGGAAGGTCACAATGAGGTTGAAGGACCATAGATTGAGAATCCTGATATAACCGCGCCACTGAAAATGAAAATGGTGAATATTGGTATGGAGGTCGAGCCCAAATTCGCGAAGGTTGGAGATTATTGGGATGATGCGATGGTGGATAAAGTCACTGAGTTGCTCCGTGAATACCAGGATTTGTTCCCTACCAAGTTTACGGATCTAAAAGGGATAATAGGAGACCTGGGTGTTATGAAGATTACATTGAAACCTGACGGAAAGCCGGTTAAGAAAATACCTTACTGTCTCAATCCGAAGTATAAGGAGAAGGTCCACTTAGAACTAGACAAGATGCTCGTGGCAAGCATCATCGAGCTCGTAGAAGAATCTGATTGGGTAAGCCCAGTGGTGGTACAGGAAAAGAAGCAAAAGGATGAAATAAGGATATGCGTAGATCTCAGGAAGTTGAATGACGCTTGTGTACATGATCATTTCCCAACCCAGTTCACTGATGAGGTGTTGAACAATATGGGTGGTTAGGAACATATTCCTTCACTGATGAGTTCTCTAGGTACCATCAGATCAAAATCGCGAGGGAAGATAGGAGCAAGACGACCTTCGCGATTGAGTGGGGTTGTTTTCAGTACATTGTAATGCCTTTCAGATTGAAGAATGTGCCTGCAATTTTTTCGCGCGTAGTTGTTACGGTGTTCAAGGAATTTATTCATAAGTTCCTAGAAGTATACTTTGATGACTGGACTATGTTTGGGCTGGTGAAATGCTATGTTGCAAGTTTGCGCCTGATGCTAGATACTTATCGAAGATACTAAATCATGCTCAATTTGAAGAAATTCCTGTTTTGTGTTCTTTTTGGGACCCTGCTGGTTCATGTGGTTTGTAGACAAGGACTGATGGTAGATCCCACGAAGATCGCAGTGATACTTAACTTAGAAGCACCAAGGAGTGTGAAATAGTTGTGTGCTACCCTAGGGCATACTAGATATTACAGAAGGTTTATCAAGGGCTATGCTCAGATCACCGCACCTATGGAGAAGTTGTTGAAAACGGATGTCACATTCTACTCGAACGATGACTATAAGAAAAGATTGGATGTACTGAAGGAAAGATGGTCACCGCGCCGATTTTAGTCTTCCCGATTGGAAGAAGGAGTTTCATGTCCATGTTGACGCGTCATGTATAGCGTTGGGAGCCGTACTGACATAGGCCGGTGGCGGAGACTTGGACCATCCTATAGTGTTCGAAAGCATAAGGTTATCCAAGGCAGAGAAAAAATATTCCACCACCAAGCATGAAGGGTTAGCCATGGTATATGCGCTCCAAAAGTTTAGACACTATTTGCTGGGTTCAATAAGCCTATGTTGGGGGGGGGGGGGGGATCTGCAGGTGGTTGTTATTGTTCTAGGAGTATGATTTTGAAGTTATTGTGAAACCTGGACGACTGAACGTGGGACCAGACCATCTGTCGCGCATCGACACAGGGTAAGAGCCCACTAATTGGGAGGAGGTATTGCTTGAAACTATTTGTAGTGGGCATCACAGATGGTCATTTTGAAGATATCATACACTTCCTAACAATAGGAACTGCCCCAGAAGGATACACCGTCCAGCAGAAGAAGGAGTTAGTGGTGCCTGCGACAGACTTTTCTGTCATTGTTGGGCATCTGTACAAAATGGGGTCTGATGAGATATTGCAACGATATGTCCCAAAGTTTGAAAGGAGCAGTATACTCACAGATGCTCATGGGGGTTCCACAGGAGGAAATTATGCAGGGAGAGCGATCACGCAGAAGATTCTATGTGCACGGTTGTGGTGGCCAACCCTCCATCAGAATTCAAAAGCCTACTGCAAAGTGTATGATGTATGTCAAAGGACTGGCAAGCCATCGCGAAGGGATGAGTTGCCTCTGAATCCACAGATGAAATTACAACCCTTTGAAAAATGGGTGATAAATTTTGTGGGACCCATTCAGCCCCAGGGGAAGAAGACAGGAGCAAGATACATTATCACCGTGACAGAGCATTTGACTCGATGGGTGGAGGCACAGCCTGTAAAGGATTGCACAGGCATGACTGCTGCAAATTTCCTCTTTGAATATGTACTGATGTGATTTAGTTGTCCAAAGATTTTGACGAGTGATCGCGGTATGCACTTTTTGAATGAGACGATCAGCGCGCTGACGAAGGAATTTCAGGTATATCACCAGAAAAGCATGCCTTATCACTCGTAGGCTAACAGGACGATGGAAGCATTCAATAAAGTGTTGGATAATGCACTGAACAAGGTTTGCAATGCTCAGCGAAGTGATTGGGACCTACGCATACTCGCAGTACTATGGGCCTATTGGACGACATCCAAGAAGTTGACTGGACAAACACCCTTTAGGCTTGTATATGGTGTTGAAGCAGTGATGCCCATGGAATACATTATACCTAGTCTGCGCATTGCAGCACTCACGGGTATGACGGATCGCGGAGCCCGAGAGGAGAGGCTCGTGCAACTGGCTGAGCTTGAGGAAGAAATATTTCTAGTTGGATTTCACTAACAGGTCCAAAAGCAGAGTGAAAAAGCATGGCATGATCGACACATTAAGCTGCGCAACTTTAAGGTAAATGACCTAGTTTTGTTATATGACAACAAGTTTGATAAATTTCTATGGAAATTCAAAATGCACTGGTTAGGGCCCTATGTCATTAAGGAGATTACCGACGGAGGAGCGGTTCAGTTGGTTAAATTGAATGGAGATCCCTTCCTAGGAAAGGTGAATGGCAGTCGATTGAAACCATACATTGGTGGTCCGACCATGTGACTATATGAAGGTAGCACAGTCTTAGCGCTCCAGGCAGCTGAAAGGAGGCACGAGACTATAAACTACACTGCCCGGGTTGGGGAGTTGCACAATTGGAGGATTGTGCGAAGTAAGGAAGTGTCACAGGGTTCGTGGTAGCACAAAGGGAATTGCGCTACCGAGGAAGAAATCGCAAAGGTCGGCTGGAAAGTGACTGTTAAAGTCACTGTTCATGATTTGATGGTAGAAATGCAGCCAAATGGAGCGGGCAACCAACATTTAAGAAAAAGGTATAGGTCAGATCCTTGAAAATCTGTTGCTAATCCAGCATTAATGAACCAAATGTGGGGGGAACGGTCAGATTTGAATTCAAAATTCTCTATAAATTACAGGTGGTTGCCCAGCGAAAAACATTTGGCATTTTGAGCATTGAGTTGTTGAGCTCTCAAGCGCACATGAACCGAGAATTCTTCAAGGCTTTGATAGAGATTCCAGTGTTTGTGAACTTACCCAAGACATCACGAGCACTATTGGAAAGCATTATGTCGGCACCCGTAGAAGCTATAGATATCAAAGAAGTAGCAGAGAAGTCAGTGCCAAAAATTGTGATGGACACCAAAGAAGTTGTTCTAGAGGTTGCCGAAGTATTAGCGAAAGTCCCTTAATCACCAAGGACGTTGAGACCAAAGCCCATCCCAACCAAGGAGAGCGTGAAGGATAAGAAGGGCAAGTAGCCTGCAATACCGGTGCACGCGTCGCCAAGAAGAAACCCACCAACGAACAGGCCCACCGCACAGGAGAAGGGCAAAGCCATCAATCTAGAGCTCGAGGAGGAAGAAATCGAAGACATCCCGATGGATGTTGAGGATGTGGGCATAGATGTGGAGGAATTTGAAGCCTAGGGTACTGACCCTATCACTTGGTTGCCTGAGTACGTCCCTCTATGCAAGGGCAAGGCCAATGTACCAAAAGATATCGACGAGAGAAATGTCCCCTTGCAAACCCCTCTACTGCCAGATGAGATTGTTTTTGAAGGACGTGCTTGGTGTGGGTTCCTCTGTTAAAACTTGAAGACTAGGACTTGGCTGACCACGAGAAGTTCCCACACTTGGCGACCAAATAACTGATGCACTGCAATATCGATACAACCACCGGAACGACCACACTGGAGCCATGGAGGTGGCTCAAAGGATTAGACAAGGTTGGTCTGCTCAAGCTGCTATGGATGCCGCACTACAACTGCACCCCAATTACAGTCTTGGTCATCAAGCAGCTGCTATTCTTGGTGCATGATGGGTGTCTGTGGCTAGAGGAGCTAATACCCATCACTGACAGATTGATCCACAAGATCACGCGGTTGCCCTACACAAGAGAAAATTCGACCATGATATTTGGTGGAAAAGGTGGCAAGCATGCCCTCGTGGAGGCCATGAAAGAAAAGTTTAAGCTGGTAAAGAAGTCGCATGGATATGCCATATCCAACATCTATGACCCTCCTGTAAAGGTGGCTACGCAGATTTTAGCAGGGAAGGTGATGAGGAAGTGTCGCACCGATGAGGTTCCGACACCCATCTTCGCGCTAGCAGCCCAGTGCGCCAAAGGAGTTCAGTTCAATTGGGTAGACTATCTCTGGAGTGATTTCCTAGCGAACTGCCTCGAAGCACAGGAGCTCAGCAAGACATTCCACTACGTGTGGCTCTTGCTGTCTATTACGCTGGTAGCATGGGATCTTCCAGAGGACAGTCAATTCCCTTTGGTTGCGCTAGACCTACTAGAAGAAATGAAGTATGCTTTGTTGTGGGTGACCAAGGATGTGCAGCGCATCAAGGACAGCAAGATCTTTTGGATCTTAATGGAGATGAACATCCACATGACCATCAATCGAAAACCGCGGTTGTCGCCTACGATGTTTACTAATCTGCAGGGCTACGCAGAGTTTAAAGTAGATTTTCACCATGTGTCCATTAGAGCGTGGAAGGACTCTGCGCATACATGGTATGACTTGCCTTACTTGGAAACGGATGACACCATTGATGCAGTACTTGATCAATGGCTAGCAGAATGGCGCACTACAACAGACTTGGCACTGGGAGGAAGCAAGTCTGCCGCGCAGCGGAAGAAGGAGGAGGCTAAGCTAAAGATGACGCAACTAGCTGAAAAGAGAAAGAAGGAGGCCGCTAACAAGGCCTAGGTGGAGCACGATGCCTCTCAGAAGGCAGAGAAGAAAATAGGGGGAACCAAGCGGGGCTCTGACAAAGGCGAGAGGTCGCCTTCACCCGAGACAGAAGAAGAGACGGACGAGTAGACAGAGCAGCATGATGCAAACCCACAGGTGACGTCCGCCCGCATCAAGCGTCTAGGGGAGAAGGAGAAGGGAAGGTCCAGGAAGAAATCCAAGGCCACTAAGACATTGTTGGACCCAATCACGCTCATAGAGGGTGACTTGCATGAAATTGGAGACACTGTGCGAGATGTCACTGCAGAGGACCTACAATAGTTTGAGCAAAAACAACAACTAGTATTGGGGGCTATCCAGATAGGTCTGCAGGAGATGCAGGCCCGTGCGTCACAGGCTAGCACGGTGTCCTCCAACCTCACTATCGGCACTTCAGAAGCTGCCATGATGCACGCGCAAAGACCTCCAACGTGATAGTGCTGCTTGATGGAGTACTGACCATGGAGAATGAAGCTGACAGGCCCACTGTCATCACCCTCAAGGGAGTATGGTTGAATTTGGCAGCGCTCCCTGGTGAGGCACTCCACCTATTGCAGGATGGAGTGATTGCGGAGTTAAGGGCCCGTGAGCACCACGCCCTACAAGTGATCAGTGAGCAGTGCATTAACAATGAGAAGATGGCTCTACATCGAGACTCTGCCATCATCGACTTGACCGAGGTGACCGACTAGAACAAGCGTATACTTTAGGTCGTAGAGGAGGCATTCCGAATGGTCCCAGAGTTGGCCATTCCTGAGAAAGAACCAATCAAGGCGCGCATCTACAAGCTGACTACATGGGTGCGTGATGCTCAAACAGAAATGGCGAGGGTTTAGTTGTAGGTGAACCTGCAGATTACTGAGTTACAGTTGAAGGCCCAGCCTTCATCCCTGCCAGAAGTAAAGGATCAGCGGGCGACCACTGTCACAGAAGCAATAACGGTGGTTGACAGTGCAGTAGCAGACTACACATAACTTTTTGAGGAGTCGTTCGAGGTTCTGACGAGCTTGCAGGAGGACCCCAATGTACATTGACTGGAGATAGAAGCGAGTGAGCTGCAACAATGCTATGATAAAGTCAAAGGCACAGCGCGAACGGTCATGCTCACACGAAGATTGGCGAAGCTGCAGGAGGCCAAGCAGCTGAAAGAATAGGTGGATGCAACATTGCACAAGGAAGCAGTACTGAAGGCGCGACTGAAGCCCTGGCTGGATGAGGCTTACATGGTCACAACCTTTATTGAAAGAAAGCTTGCGACTCTGCAAGCAACTCAGAAAAAGCTTCAGGCCAATAGTTCAGGAGCAGTGACCGAGGAGATGGTTAAAGATGCGAAGCAGGCAGCCGCACAGTGCACTGTTGAGGTTGTGGTCATACAGGTCAAGAGGGAGGTCTTTGCGCTAAGATCTCTATGCCTGTAGAGTGACTAAAAGGCAATTCACGATGTTTGTGTTGGGGGCCTGTTGGGAACGGGATCCCCAAAGGACAGTTTTGGGGATAAGAGCCCATGTTTTGGGTTGAATTTTGTAATAAAGTTGTAAAGTCTTCGCATTTTGTGGCCATGGAGTGCGAAGGTGTCATGAGTCATAAAGGGTTGTCTGCCCTTATTTTGTAAAGTAAAGTCGGCTGTAAATATCTACCCATGGTCTACAGACCATGTGATTGTATAAAAAGAGCTAAGTAAGTAAGCTTTAAGTACTCATAGATAAGTTTTGGGAAGAAGTCATAAGTTGTAGAAGAAGTCTTGAGTGATAAGGAGAGAAGTCTATGTTTTCGGGTCTTAGCGTAGGTAGAGGCTCTGCAGCTGAGTGCGCAGAGGCTTGTGGTAGAAGTCTGCAACTGAGTGCGCGGACCCATGCAGCTATGTGCGCAGGGCGGATAGAGTCTGTAATCATCTGAAGATATCAACAACGAGAAGTATTCTACAAATTCTATGTATTTGTTTCCTATTAATGCATCTTGACCTATTGTGTATGAATTTCATTTATAATTCTTATGTGGTGCGCAAATGCATGTAATTACGTTGGTTAATTGAACGCAAGTAAGGATATCTGTTTACGCGGTGCTAACTGTGATTGTTTAATAAGATAAGTAAGACACTTAAGCTAGTTTTGGAATCTGCACGATACGCTGCCCTAGCAGTGCGAAAGTACCTGAACTGCAGATGAGGGTTGCGCAAAGCCCAATTGTACCCCTTTGCGGAGGTACTAAAGGGCGGAATAAATGGCTAGACTGACAAAGCCCTAGAACTTAACAACCTGCACAAGAGCAAGAATAGAAGGAATAAACCAACATCACAACCATCTCAGGGTGCATAAACTTGGTTCCAGCATCCCCCCATATTGCTTCGGGTGAGACTTCAGTAGGTGCTCTATGGGTTGATGCCGAAAGGGCCAGTAGTGTAGGGATTTGTTTGGCGAATTAACGTTGAACCTGGGTCAGGCCCCACCAAGCCAACAAAGTTGTATGACATTCTATTCGCTGAGAAGCAACAAAAGGCCATAAAGGATCATGGAGAGGTGAAAGAGTTAGTGGAAGCACTGAAGAAATGCGTGGCACATTTTGATGAAGGGATTGCCGCACTGGACAATAAAGTCAAGAAATTGTATAATGCTTCCATTAGAATTCTCTATGTAAAGTGTTTTGTGTTCAAAAATGTTGTAGACATAAAATCCTTTGTTGATTTTATGATTATAGTTGAGCTACTGTTGGCGCTTGGAATTGCTTCAACACCAAAGAGTCCAGATGCAAAAAATTACTAATATGATTGCCACCTAGTCCACTGTTTTAATGATTTGTCATCAGATGGGACGAAATTCCCCACTCCGTCTAACGAATTAGAACTTTCCAGAATCACAACCTCAATCCAAAAGGTAAATTCGAACATTAAGTCGAACGGAAGGATAAGTCCAAAATTTAAGTCGAACGGAAGATAAATCCAAAAGTTAAGTCGAACATTACTCCTAAGGGTAAATTCAAAGGCAAAATTAAACAGAGATATGCTAAATGGAAGGATAAATTTAAATAAATATATGCATAAATAAATGATAAATTTAAACGAAGAGATGATCGAGGGAAGGATAAAACCAAAAAGCAAAAGCCAAATGAGTCAACCAATAAACTCAAACGGGGCTTTATTTCCAAGTGTTTTGTTGAGTGTTGATGAGTTAAATAAATAAATAAAAATAGTTGGTTGGTTTTAGTGCATTACGTATTTTTAAGCTTTGTATCATCAACAACCACATATTATAAAAAAATTATATAGGTGTAAATTTGTATTTTATTTCGTTTAAATTTAATAATTTAAAATGCTTTACAATTTATTTTGTCTTCATTTTAAAATTTAATAGGATTTTAATTTAATATTATATTTTTTAAAAATAAAATTAAGAATTTACTTTGAAAACACATTATCAATTGATTTAACTTCTTTTATTTAGATAGGATAATTTTTATTTTATTTTATAGAATTGGTTTTTTTTTTTTATATACATATTTATTTATTTATTTATTTATTTATTTTAATATAATATTAAATTTGTTTAATTTTCATATTATAATATTGGGTAAAATTGTATTAAATTGCCATATTATTTATGGTTAATTTGATAGTGTATTCAATTGCTCTGGTGTGTTTTTGAAAATAATTTTGAAACATCACTTTTTGAGTATAACATGCTTTAAGGATGGTAATAGAAATATTTTACTTTAATAAATATTAAATTCTTTTATACCTTTTTACTCATCTATTGTTCATTATATATATATATATATAATATCAATAGTTTATATGTAATGCTCTTCTTTGTAGATATTTATCATAAAGTCATGTAGCTAGCATGAATTTTTATATAAAAATCACATAAATATTTACTTATTTAAAAAAAAATTTAATGATTTTCTAAACACTTTGTTGTAAAAATGCCTTTTCATAATGTCATGGAGCTTTTCATGTAGTTTCTTACTTAAAACTTCTCTATTTGTATTTATGCCACCTAATAATTATTTAAAAGACATGAAACATATATATCTTTTGTCAACATGACTATGCGAGAGTGTAGTGTGGGAGACCTTTCGGGTCCCAGTTACGAAAAATATCGAGAGTGTAGTGTGGGAGACCTTTCGGGTCCCAGTTACGAAAAATATCGTTTTTCACATTTTCATGAATTGGTGTTAGTTTACATGTCATGCAGTGAAATTAGAACTACTATTCTCAAATCAACATAGAATAATCATATATTAGTTTAACCACTACATATTTTATTCCTTGGCCATTGAGATTGGTTGGGTATGCATGACCATTATAATATTAAACATTGGGGGGAGGTTGATTTCAAGATGGTATAATATGTACCTCAAATTAAGAAAAATGTCAATATGTGTTTAAAAGAATATATTTCTATGTACTTAGACTATTGAGAAATTCATTAAGTGTATACAAAAAGAGCCACTCCATGTCATCAATAACATAATAATGCTTCAAAATTCATGATAAAGGCCATTTATGTTTTCTAACCCAAATGTAACATGCCCTAAATATGATTGACACATTACATTTTGTTGATTGCCTATGTTGATGATACCCTTTTTTTTCCAATACCTAGTTTTTCAAAAGTTAATAGAATATAATAACCATTATTTTGATGCTAGTAAATATTTCATAAAAGACATAAAATTATTTAAAACGTATGGAAATATAGATGATCCACAATCTAGTATTCAAGAAATTTGACTACTAATTACAATTTGTGTTTACATCCAATCATAATATTTTAGTATTACCAAAAGTTACCTATACAATTATTTCATCACTATGATCCTCCGTGATGCAGCGCCTCGGGGTCTAGGGTAAGATCACGGGTGCTCTCTGCCGCTGTTACTGCACCTACCTGTCTCCTTCATGCAGAATTACCCTTCCTCACGATGTGCGGTCTGACCCCTACATTTTCGCATTGCCGTTACCACTCCTTAACTTCTTTCATGACTGTCGGAATGGACCTACATGTCATCGACTACTCTGCTGACCCAAATCCCTATGAGGAGATTTGGTCACGTCCTCGCACCGTGTCAGGATCTGGCTCTTTTGGCTCGTCATTCCACCTGATGTCTGCTCAGACTCCTGCCTCAGACTGTCCTGGGCCATCTATGCCCCACCTGCCTCCCTCAGCTGCACCGAATAACTCTTCTGGATTGGACTTCCCTCCACTCTCCCCGGCAACCCTCAACCTTATCGCGGCATGCATACCACCATCACCCTCTTTCGACTCCTCGCTTCCTGATCTCCCTCTCCCTACAACACCTTCTGGCACTCCCTTCTCTTCTGGCATCACTCTGCCTGGGATATCAACCCCCCACATTTCCACTCCGGCTAGCAGCGCAAACCCTAACCCTAACTTCCCTCTACATTGTTTTCCCATTCCCTCGGGTTGCTTCAGTTCGCCTGTCCCAAACCCTAAGAGAACTCCACCCTCCCCACAGGCGGCTCATCAGGGCATCAGGGGACCCTTTCGGGACTACTCGACGGCTCCTAGGTCCAACAAAGTCAAGAAAGGGAAGTGCATAAAGGTGACATACAAGGACATTAATCTCTCATTGGGGGAAGATCTCACAATGGGTGAGGTGGTGGACACGACCAAGAGGGTCTTGGTGGGTCAAGTCAGAGGGCAGAACTACTCTACAAAGCGTCTGCATCTTTGGACCATGGAAATTTGGGGTTCATTCCTCAAATAATTGCCCTCGATCAAGGTCCTCACGCGCGGGTGGTTTGCTCTCAGATTCCACAAGGAGGAGTACACTGATTGGATCCTCTCGAGATTTTGGCACATCGAACTTGCTCCAGTACTGCTTAAAAGATGGAATCCCCTTTTCAACCTAGAAAGGGAATAGCTTGGCGCAGGGCCGATTTGGGTTCGACTTCCAGGGCTCCCAATGCAATTTTGGTCGGAGGATGTTTTCATTCGCATAGGTAATGCCCTGGGGACTTATCTGGAACATGATAAGACATACGAATCCTCCAGAAACATGACCATGGCACGAATCCTAGTTCATCTAGATACAAGGGAAGGATTAGAGGAGTCACCCTCCACTTGAGACATTATTTGCGCAAGCAAATCCTTGATTACAAAGGAGTACCCTTCTGGTGCTGGAGATGTCACAAGGTTGGGCACCTGTTTAAAGAATGTACACTCATCTCACCATCATCTCCTCCAGCTACAAAGGGAAAGAATCACATGTAGACTAAAGAAGCACAAGTGGAAGATCAACCCTCTCATCCGGCTAGTCCCTTGGATGAGGCTGGGGACATTTCTCGGCCAACTTGTTTTTCCCAGGTGATGAGCACTAGTATTGCAGCAAGAATGCTGCAACTCCTAGAGATACAAACTTTACTTTATCAACTCGGGGTTCATACAAACTTGGAGGTGACAGTGTTGTATACACAAGTAAAAGTGATGGTTCTGCCTTTTGTCATTATTCAGCTGGTGAGAGACCACTAGGGTTTTCAAGCCAAACTTCTATGGATTCATAAGAAGCTTGATTGTTGATGAAAGAAAGAGAAATCTACTCTATGAGAAAGCTTGCCAATTGCAATAAGGAAAATGACTGAAATCTTATGCTAAAAACACACCATTCTCTAACTACCTGTTGAGAAACTATGCTTTACAAGAATGCCAAGCTAACATGTATGAAATGCTACTATCTAAAGCATGGAAGTTCAAGACATCAAACATCACTACTGTGCATGTAAAGGACTGAAATAAATATGTTTTGTTCTTTTTATGGAAAATCAAGTGTAAACCCTAATCTATTTTCGTGATGTGGTAGGTGGCTTAGTGATGATGGTGGATGGTTGGGAGGTTTGGGAGATGGTTGGAAGGTTTGGGAGATGGTTGGAAGGTTTGGGAGACCCTTGGGTGACCTGGTGTGGCTTCCTAGAGGTTTTCCCTCAATTCGGCCTCAAAACAGGCCACTACAGGAAAACCTACAGGATGTACTAGAAACCTACAAGATTCCCTGTATTTCTACACGACACAACTGAGAGAAAAACGATGGTTGCTGGAGGTGATGGAAGCTTAGGGAAGGTGGTGGATGGGTGGAATGGAGTGCAAAATGCTTAGGATCACTTAGAACTCAAAACCAAGGTTAGGAGATGGTTGGATTCGCTCAACATGTTTGGAGGAACTTCTATGTAAAATGATGAGATTGGTCAAGGTTTTGGTGAAAGCAAGGAATGATTATGGATGGATGAAGTTGGAAGGTGGTTGCCTGCTATGAGATCTCTTTATATTTCTAAATCACCTGCTCTGCATCAAACATTTATAATTTCCAAAAAGTCATGTAAACAAGAAGAATTCTAACAAGCTAGAAAAACATAATTTAATGAACTAGCTGTCTACTTCATGCATGAAGAAAATTGCTGAATAAAATGGAATCATGGATGAGATATACTGTAAGACTGAAGATGAAAGAGATGGTGATTAAATCCTACACTTGCAAAACTGATCAAATGCTGGTTCAAGTACAGTAAACTCTAAATCTTATGATAAAATGGAAATCTATCCTTTTGGGGCTGCATAAGGGTCTTCCTGAAATCATGATCCCTAAGGGAAGAGGTGAGGCCAAGACACCTACTGACAGCTTCTTGGTGCTCCTTTTATCCCTTCTAACCTACTACTGAAGTAAAGCACAAATGTAAGCAAACTAATAAACAACTAATCAAATCCACATTACTTGCAATGAAATACTTCTAAAAACAATTTAACCATGAATCTATGAAACTAAGCCAAGCATACAGATACAAGAAGAGGAGACTTTGCTGCTAGGGTTGGACCCTAACCCAAGATCTTCATCCCTCTAAGTTAACTCAGTGCTGGATCAAGAAAAATCTCATTTTCGTTATCAAAACAAAAAATTACATCAATATCTTCCACAAGTCTGGAGCTCGAAAATAACTAGTGTTTTTACAACAAAAATTCGAATCCTAATGAGGCTCTAGGCCTCTTATCCAATTGAAGTCCCCAATGAATTCCTTAAATCCAGGGAGGCTTGGCTCCCAAACTCGAGATGAACTAACTCTTTGTCTATCACTTGCTCGACTACCTTTTGATCTTCATGACTTGGTTGATTGCACTTTGAGCTGGTGTGATTAATGGAGGAATATTCGAATGGGGGGGGAGTAAATAAGGAGGGTTTACCTCCTACAATCTCTCTCCCTTGTCCCATTCGAGTTTCAAACCTTAGTCTTGCCAAAATTCCTTTATTTTCTCTTCCAAACCTGCATTCAATGCATATTAGTCCACTAGGCATAATATCTCACTTTAACTCATCTCATTAAACAAAATATAATCAAAACATGTAATAAATTGTGAGAAGAGCTGATTTGACTAGCTATGAGGTGAATTAAGGCCCATATAATTACCCAATGATGAGGCTCATCACCAGGTTCCACCTATCTCCCCGCCCATGACAAGATCCCGACTACTGTGGTGACTGCACCATCCACGAGTACTGCTCCTCCTCTCTTCTCCTCTGTTTTGCAATTTAGTAATTTCATATATTCTTTATCTTCTTCTGCATCCATCCCCTACATGAACACCACTCCTATCAATTGTTCGCTTGAACCCCCTCTGGCTATCTTTTTCACCACCCCCCTGGTTGTACACTCTCTAGGTCTGTTCAACCCATCTTTATCCTCCACTGCATCTGGATCGCATTCATACAATCTCCATCCTCGTATCCCAGTACTTCCAGAATCGATTGGATTAGGCATTTCATCTTCACTTGCGGAGCCCAAACCTTCCCGGGGAGGCCCTCTAAGATTTCTAAAGCCATTAAGATTGCAGGGGCCGATGTGGCCTTAGGCAGACAGAACACCATCGAAAGGGTACTTAGAGCACAACAAACCCTTGCTATGGTTCCCCCATGAAGTGGGTATCCTTTAATTGCAGGGGTTTAGCTAGTCCCTCCAAAAAATTAGCTCTGAAGAGGCTTTTGGATTGTGAGCCTTGTGATATCATATTTCTATAAGAGACCCTTGGTATGGCTGAGAAGATTACCTGAACCCTACAATCTCTGAAGCCTGGATGGAGCTTTCATGCCTTGGATGTCTTAGGGCGATTGAGGGGTATCGCTCTGGGTGTTAATTCCTGTACCATTAAAACTATCTCTGCTTGGGGTGGACATGGTTTCCTTGGGTTGGACATTTTCTCCGCAGAGCTGGGCAAGAATCTTCACATTATTAATATATATGCTCCTAATCATAGTAGACTAGATTTCTGGCATAAGCTATTAGGGCACTCCCTGATAGACAACTCTACTATATTAGGCAGAGACCTAAACTTTACCATTGGACATGAAGAATCCTGGGGTCATCATTCTCAGTTGGACCCCCTCTTTGATCAGATGGAACAACTATTGGAGCAACATCGCCTTATTGATATCCCTATGAACAAAAAGATATCAACCTGGCACAACAGAAGTATTGGATATGCGATCTGTTAACATCCTTCACAAATCACAGGTAGTGGGTGGGTTTTGGCGGGATTTTGGATCATTCCCCCATTTATTTAGAGCTCGCTGGTCCTTCACGAAAGCCCAGGTCTCCTTTTAAATTCAATACGACCTGGTTAAAGGACCTTGATTATCTCAGACTAGTTACTGAGTATTGGAGAGACCACCCACTTACAAATGAACATTGTGTGGCAGAGGGTTTCTGTCGTAACCTAGTGAATCTTAAAAGACTCTCTATAATCTGGGCAAAAGAAAAAAAGGCCAAGGATGAACAAACTCTTTGTGACATTGAGCGCTAGATGGACAAGCTGATTGATGATCATGGTAAAGGGTACAACTCATTTGAAGCGAAAGTCTATTTGACGGGATTGGAGGCCCAAAGATCCAAGATTCTACTAGATCAGGAAGAAACATGGAGACTTAGAAGCTGAGCTATATGGCTTCAAGCTAGGGATGACAACACAAAGTTCTTTCATAAATTTTCCAATGGAAGGAGGGCCAACAATACCATATGGAAGATGCCAATTGAACAGGGGCAGATGGCTAATACCTTTAATCAGCTGGCACATATGGGAAACACACATTTCAAGCAGCTCTTCAAAGCCCCCCCTGGAGCAACACTTGCAGAAATTATTCGCATAGCTGGGCATTTTCCTAGATTTGTGGATCCTGACTCTATGGAGGATCTTATCAAACCTGTAACTATGGGGGAACTGGAGAGCACATTGAAATGGTTCAAGAAGGATAAAATTCCAGGGTTGGATGGATGGTCAATGGAATTCTATTTATCCTTCTTCAATATCATTGGCCTAGACCTTCTCAAGGTAATCGAGGACTGCAGAACTTCTGGGAGAATGTATGAAGCCATTAACACTACTTTCATTGCCCTTATTCCCAAGACGAACTCCCCTCAATCCTTTAGCGATTTCCGTCCCATCTCCCTCTGCAACTACCTTTACAAGATTATTTCCAAGATCATTGCAAACCGAATCAAGTCGATCCTATCCGATAACATATCCTCTGAACAATTTGCCTTTCTCCACAACCGTCAGATCCATGAAGCCATAGGTACTGCCCAGGAAGCCCTCCACTCTATCAAGCTGAAGAAACTGAAAGGAGCCATTCTCAAAATAGATCTCTCAAAGGCCTTTGACCGGGTCAGTTGGCTATACATCAGGATGATTTTAACTCACCTGGGTTTCCCTATTCCTTTCATTCGATGGATTATGTGTTGCATTACAACTGTCTCTTTTAGTACTCTCATAAATGGGTCTTCTTCCTATTTCTTTCATGCAGAGAGGGGACTTAGACAGGGCTTCCCACTCTCCCCACTTCTCTTCTTGATTGTTATGGAAGGTTTAAGTAGGCTAATTTCTTTTGAAAAAAGGGTAGGGAGGCTAATGGGACTCAAGATCACGGACCAATGCATACTTACTCATCTTCTTTTCGTGGATGATGTACTTATCTTCCTCAATGGCGGCATAAAAGACTACAACACTCTCTCTGAGGTTCTGCGATTATTTAGCTCAGCAACGGGGATGGAAATAAACAGACCAAAATCCACCATCACCCTTTCAGCTTGCTCCCCTCAGGAATTTCGTCATGCATATAAAAAATTCCCCTTCTAGAGACTACAACTGGAGGATGGATTTAAATACCCAGGCTTCCATATAAAATCTCATGGATACAAAATAATTAATTGGACCTGGTTAGTTGCCAAGGTCGAAAGAAGATTGAACAACTAGAGCCATTGACTTCTGTCTAGAGTAGGGTGTCTGGTGCTTATTAAATCTGTTCTTGAAGCCACCCCGGTCTATTGGATGTCTCTTGCCTGGATTCCTCAAGGCATACTATCCTAGATTCAAAGGATATGCTGCAATTTCTTATGGAAGGGGCACAAGGAAGGGAAACCCTTTGCATGGGTCAAATGGAGCCGAATTGCAGTCCCTAAAAAAGGGGGGGTTGGGGCCTCAAGGATCTCCCAGCATTTTCTCATGCACTGGCGGCCAAATTGGGTTGGCTCCTCTTGAAGCACAAAAGCTTATGGACAAAAGTCGTCACTTATAAATACATTTGGCCTCAGAATATCATGGATTGGGTCTGGCTACCATCTTGGAACAAGCAAGGAATATCGGTAATCTGGAAATTTGTCATACAAACTCTCCCCATTATCAGGAGTGGGCTAACTTGGTGAATTGGAAATGGTTCGACTGTCCGCATTGGGGATGATCCATGGATTGGTTGTGGCAACATGTACAACCTTCCTCCGGATATGATAGCTTACCTTAACAATAGAGGTGTGGCCTCCATAGCCCATATCGTGGACCGGATGAATACTTCCATTTATCAACAAGCTTGGATGTCTGCAGATGATCTTGGCATCCCTGATCAGTGGAGTCAGGAGTGGAGGCATTACACAATTGCATTAACTGAATCACATGTGAGGATAAGGGACGATGAGGATGAATTGATTTGGGCTCTGGCTGTGCATGGGGCATACACTCCTAAAGATGGATACCCCATCATCCACGCTGCTCATAAGCCCAATACTCTGGAAAGCTGGTGGCGAATGATCTGGAAACTCAAAGCACCACCACACACTCACCTCTTCATGTGGAATATGATCATGGATAAGACTCCTACCGGCACTAATCTCATGAAAAGATCTTTTTAGGGTCCATCCTGGTGTGTTTTATGTCATTAGGAGGAGGAATCAAACAAGCACTTATTCCTAACCTGCACCATCACATAACAGATTTAGGAACAGGTGGTGTCCATGCTAAACATCAACCAACGATGGGAAGGGGAATGTATTAAGGATGTGTGGAACAGTTGGTGGACTGCTGCCCCCACTATGAAAACTTGTAACCTCCCTCTGATTCTATGCTGGAATATCTGGCTATGCAGGAACAATATCATTTTTAACAGCAAACATATCAGATGGCCTCTTATTGTCTCGAAAATTTGCAATAGTTATAATGAAATCCCGGACGAGGAACAACTTGCCTCGATTCGAACAATCACCCCTGAAGTTATAGATCATGCCCATCCTTGGGCCTACTTTGATGGTTCTACACAAGAACAAGGGTGTGGGGGGGGATTCTACTCCACCTATCTGATTCACATTTTTTCCGCATTCGTATGGGACTGGGTGCGGGCACAAACAATTTTGCTGAGCTCACCTCGCTTCGCCATCTATTATATTTTGCACTAAACCAAAACTGTAGACAATTACAAGTCTTTGGGGACTCTAAGATTGTCATAAATTGGTTCAACTGCATAACTGCATGCCATGTTCACTCACTTAGGAACATATTGGATGATGCATTGTTTTTAAAATCACAATTTGATCAGATTTCATGTACTCATATTTATAGGGAGCGCAACAAATCTGTGGATCAACTTTCCAAAGAGGCAGCGCACCATCCTAGAGGAGAATGGTTGATTCAGGAGGAAAGACAGTGACAAGCCTATCAGTGCTATCACAGGCCTTATATAGAACATAATCAGCAAAGGGCCGATAGGCCCTGATTTATCATAGTATTTTGAGGCATCAACAAACAAAGAACTCACAGAACATAATATTTTTGAAATTTTGTAAACATTTTTGTAAATACATACTGATCTATGATGGTACACCCTTCTTGGGTTTTATGTACAAACTTACACTATTTTGATGACTAGGGTCACACGTACAGCATATGCCATTGGCATCTACAGCGTGTAATTTTCCATTATAATAGAAAATTACGATTTTTCCCTGGGGAAAAAAATAAATTCTTTCTTCACTATTCACTTCAAGATAAAACAAGTGTGATATGCAGTGTTTCTTCTTAGTACCCACCTTTTATGGAAAATGTATTTGATAGCAAAATATTTCCATGGCAATAATTATAGATTAGTTAAAAATTGTCTATATTTACTTGTTCACATGTCAAAATGATTTATATTATTTATTTCATTCATAAAAGGAAGAAGACAAATTTTTAAATAAAGATTTTGATAATTGTACTATTGGTTAAAAAAATGGTAGATTTTTGCTTTTAGGTCAAATAGTGTTGTGTTGTCCAAAGACTGCAATAACAATAATTACATGATTTGCTTTGAAATTTTAATGTTTTATTAAAACTTTAAAGAGTAACATATCACTATAGTTTTGATATGCTAAAGGGTTAAGAAGGTTAATATTATAAAAAATATTTTTAATTTATGATATAATGTGGGTGTACTAAAGATATTTAAAAAAAAATTAGTTTAATTTCTTTTTTGTATTTGGTCAAATTGGTAATTGGGGCATGCTTTACCACTATAATCTTTCAAGCATATAATTTAGGTTTGAATCAACAATTTCACAAAAAACATCTTAATAATGCACTCTATTCTTTACCACTATAATCTTCAAGCATATAATTTAGGTTTAAATCAACAATTTCACAAAAAGCATCTTAATAATGCACTCTATTCTTTACCACTATAATTTTCAAAAATATAATTTAGATTTAAATTAACAATTTCAAAGAAAGCATCTTAATAATGCACTCTATAGTTAATTGATCTACACTCCAAAATATTAAAAAAATAAATAAAAAAATTTAAAAACTAAATAATTAAAAATTTTAAAATTATATATTTATGAGCAGAATTTAAAATATTCAAATTACCAGAATTTTGATTCTCTTGCAACGCGTGAACAATGGTTTGATTTAAACATGAAATAGGTCATTCTTTTTAGACTTGAAAATCCCGATCCGCTGGCTGACTGAGTCTCGGTAATCGTTTCTTCTCTAAGGTACTCTATGAAGCTTTTAATGCAATTTAATCACCGGGAGAAAGGTCTTGGGCCACTCAAGCACACAGCGGATTGATTTGATGGGAGTATTACTCTTAGAGTATTAATTTAGTGTCATTGTTATTTAATATTATGGACATTGGGTGATATTATATAATTTTTTTTAATTTTAATTTATATATATCTATATATATATTTTAAATTTTAAGTTTAGAAAATGGATTCATTTTATAGGAGTATTACTATTAGAGTATTAATTTAGTGGCAGTGTTAATTAATTTTATGGACTTTTGATGATTAAGAGAGATTTTTCGGCATAAATCACAAGATAATTCATTTGTCAACTCGAATCAACAAGTGTGGTTCATCGTTAGGACAAGTTGAATGAGCAGATCAGGGTTTGCATGTTAAATAGATAAAGCAGAAACTCCAATGGTTATATTGACAATGGCTAGATTTCACTGGATAAGAGGAAAACCTTTATTTAATTAAAAATTATATTATTATTAAAACAAGAGTAAATGTACCCTTCTTAACCACTTATAAATATAATTAATTAATATTAACAAAGTTGTTATATCTAAAAAGTTAAAGTAATTAATAAAAATATATAAAAATACATAAATATATAAGTCAAAGGGACTGTTCCATATCGTAATAAATATTAAATTAATTATAAAATAAATCAATTTTAAATAATAGCTAAATATAGAAGTTAAACAAATATATAAATAATAGAGCAATAGATTAATTTAAATATATATATATATAATAATAATAATAATAATAAATTAATTTAAGTAAATAGTAAGTTATTCAAGTTATTAAAACTAAATATTTAGAGTAGTTAGTTATAAAAATATTAGGGTAATGGTAAGTTATAATATTATTTATGTTTGTAATATTAAAAGTAAATTAACAAATTAAATTTTAATTCAATGGTGTAGCTAAAAGAGATAAGAGGGAGAGGATTCCCGGGGTCCATCTTCCGTTTGTTCAGGGGACTACGGACATGATTGCGAGGATTATTAAGAAGCATAATGTCCCCTCAACCTTTAGACCTCTCAATACCATTCGTAGGTCCCTCAGATCGGTGAAAAGATCCTATCGACCTCAAGGACATGAAAGGGGTTTATATTATTCATTGTTCATGTGAAACTCCCTATATTGGTGAGACTGGACACTCCATTAATCAAAGGATTAGTGAGCACGCAGCTGATCTTAAACATAGAAGAGCCAAGTCTTCTGCTTTAGCAGAACATGTGGAGAAAACCAATCATCATGTCTGCATCGAGGAGGCTAGTGTGATTGCTAGAGTGTCCCAGTTCCATCACCCGAAATTTAGGGAAGCGCTTGAGATCGAAAAAAGGTCAAACAATCTCAATAGAGAGGATGGCTGGAAGATCAATAGTTGTTGGGTCTCAGCCCTTTCCTGCTAGTCATGGTCTTCCTACCTTTCCTTCCCTTTGTTTTGGTTTTCCGGTTGTCTTTTAGGATTTTTGCCCCTGGTTTCCTGTTTCTTGGGACCTTTTTTCCTTGAGGTTTTTTAGTTTGAGGTTTTGTAGTTGCCCCCCTTTTTTTTATAACGTAAAGAAAATAAGCTTAAAATTAATCTTTGATTATTTTAACCTTTAATTTTTAAATATTAAAAATTTGCTTTCTAGCCCTTAATTTACTCTAATATTTATATTTAACTAGCTTTTATAAACAACAATTGAATTAAAACTTAATTTGTTAATTTACTTTTAATATTACAAACATACATAATATTATAACTTACTATTACCCTAATATTTTTATAACTAACTACTTACTATTTACTTAAATTAATTATATATATATATATATATAAAATTTAAATTACTCTATTGCTCTATTATTTATATCTTTGTTTAACTTCTATATTTAGCTATTATTTAAAATTGATTTATTTTATAATTAATATAATATTTATTAGGATATGGAACAGTCCCTTTGACTTATATATTTATGTATTTTTATATATTTTTATTAATTACTCTAACTTTTTAGATATAACAACTTTGTTAATATTAATTAATTATATTTATAAGTGGTTAAGAAGGGTACATTTACTCTTGTTTTAATAATAATTTAACTAACCATGTTAATTTTTAATTAAATAAAGGTTTTCCCTTTGTCCAGTCAAATCTAGTCATTGTCACTATAGCCATTGGAGTTTCTGCTCTATCTATTTAACATGCAAACCCTAATTTGCTCATTCAACTTGTCCTGATGATGAACCACACTTGTTGGTTTGAAACGCGTCGACAAATGAATTATCTTGTGATTTACGCCGAAAAATTTCTCTTAACCTAATATGGATCAAAGAAGCCTCAATTCAACAATTGAATCCCTGCACAAAAAAGCCATTGCAACTAAGGTTCACCAATTTAAACGGGCACGCTTGCAAGTTTCAAAGTTGAAGAGAGATCTGGCGTTTCTTAAGAAATGCAGAGACTCCTCCGTCATCCCGCTCTTCGCCTAGATTAATCATCCCCTGCATAATCCCTTGAATCATCGGATTTTCCTTAAAGCCAGTTTAACTTTAATAAGAGCTGAAATCGGCAAGGTCAGAATATCTCAATCTTTTGGGATTGCATTTATTTCTTGCAGGCCTATTTCCAGCCTCCCTTTGGGCCAGAATCGATGCTTGTTCGGCCATTAAATCCTTGAGGTTAGAGGAAATTCGGACACAGAAACAGTGTTTGAAGTTTCATAAATTAACTTCGAAACCCTCTATAGCCTCCCATAGCCGGGTCTCAGCTGGCGAGAAGTCTATGCTCAGGGATTTGGTGGCGTGTGAGGTTTCTGATTTTCTGCCTCCGCTTGAGGTGGTTGGAAGCTCTTAAAAAAGTGCGGTAGCCAGCTCCTCTGGCCAGCAAATTCCGATCCGTTCGTCTTCTGTTGGGTCAGACGTTGAGGTGAGAAGTGAGCAATCTGCATTCTGCCCAGCATCCCTCGACTCCAGTATTCCCCTGCGTGAGGACGTAGCTAACTCCTGCCCGTGGGTTCTGATCAATGGACTGTCTAATGAGGCTACACGTGGTTCCTTCTCATTGAATAGGGAGGAATCGCCAAAATCCAGTGTTGGGTTTCCATCCACGGATCCAGCCCTATATATCTCTCCTCTGCTCGGTTCATCGAACCTTGCATGTTGTCAAGTCCCTTGTAGTCGTTTTAGTAATCGGTGACAGCTCTCCTCAGCGTAATTCAGACATGCAGGTTCAGTTTGAAGGGATGCATGGTAATGTTGAGTGCAGTATCAATTTTCCAGTTTTGACTGAACCAGTTCGGTGTAGCCTGGTTCCTATGGACAGCGTGCAAGTCAAGTTTAAAGGATTAGATGATGACGTGGAGCGTGGAACCAATTTTCAAGTTTCGTTGCAGTCTGAACCAAGTCGGGGCTGCAGCGTGTTTCCTGTCAATGGTTTGGAATCCAACCTCCCCGTAGGGTGCTCACTAGCTGAGTTTATGTCTGGTTTCATTATTAGTGATAATAAAAATAATAAATTTAATACTATTAATAATAATATTATAATAATATTATTAATATTAATGAGTATAATAACAACAATAATTATAATTATAATAATATTAATAATAATATTTATAAGAATGGTATTAATAATAATAATTATAATGATAATATTATTAACAATAATATAGATGATAATAATAATAATGGTAATATTAATTATATTAAGAATAAGAATAATAATAGTAATATTAGTTATAATAATAATGTGGGTGTTGGTAATAATATAATAATAATAATAATAATAATGAAGAGGACAGCGTAATTAATTTTAGGTCGAGGAATAATAACATAGAAGGTAGTAGTAAGATATTGGATAATAATAGGTCAAAAGTTCTTAACGGGTTCAATAATTCTAAGTTTAAGAAGGATAATAGTAGGTTTGATCCTCCTCCCCCTCCTTCTCATAGTAATAAAAAGGTTGTTAATTTGTCTAGTTTCTCTTTTCCCCCTTCTATTTTTAAGGTTTTACGCAAAGGTTTGAATTTTTCCTTGGCCCCTGAAAGGATCCCTGTTGATGACATTATTTGTGACATAGAGTTTGGGATTCGTGGTTTACCTGATAGTGTTAAAAACACCATTAGGCAGGATTGTGCTGTTGTCCTTAGGAAGGCTAAGCCCCCTAAGAGCAACCTTAGCAGGGACGAATTTGAAGCCCTAAAATCCTTGAATCAGAACAATGATATTGTTGTTTTGAAGGCTGACAAGGGTGGGGTTGTTGTCATTCTTAACAAGGAAGACTACCGCAATAAAATGTTGGAGCATCTTCATAATAGTGGGAGCTATAAGAAGCTTCCCAAAAACCCGTTAAAGAAGATCTCCAGGAATGTGGCCCTTGCCATCAAATCCAGTAGCTCGGTGGGTCCCCTGCACAGTAAACTCATTGAGAGCAATCCTATCACGCCTAGAATCTATGGTCTCCCTAAAATTCATAAGGAAGGAGCTCCCCTTAGGCCCATAGTCAACACCATTGGAGGTCCTACCTATCTTCTGGCAAAGTTCCTTGCCTTGAAGCTTAAACCCTTGGTTGGTCGTACAGGGTCCTTCGTTAAAGACTCGACCTCTTTTATAGAGGAGCTCAAGGACATTAAGTTGGACTCTGGAGACATTCTGGTCAGTTTTGATGTGGTTTCCCTGTACACTTGCATCCCTATAAATGAGGCCATGGAGGTAATCAACCGTCTAACCGATCCTGATACTGCTCGGTTAGTTGAGATCTGCCTCACTTCGACCTTTTTCTGTTTTGAAGGTGAGTTTTTTTAGCAAACCTGTGGTGTTGCCATGGGCTCACCCCTTTCCCCTATTGTTGCGAATCTTTTTATGGAGGATTTTGAATCCAAGGCTCTTAACTCAGCTTGCCTCCTACCTAAGCTTTGGAAAAGATATGTAGATGACACTAATGTCATCTGGTCTCACGGCCAAGAGGAGTTGGACCTCTTCTTTGATCATCTCAATAATCAATCCTCGGCCATTAAGTTCACGAAGGAGTAGGAAGTCGATGGCTGCCTCCCTTTCCTTGATATTCTTATCTCTAAGAATAATGATGGTTCCCTCTCCCACCAAGTGCTTCGTAAGAAAACTCATACGGAGCAATATCTTCATGCTAGTTCCCACCATTTCCTGGCTCATAAGTTAGGGGTTCTCAACACCCTTGCTACTCGTGCCCTAAGGATCTCTGATGATAAGAGCTTCGAGGAGGAGAAATCCCATCTCCTTAATGTCTTTGTTGAGAATGGTTATAGTAGGCTCTTGGGTCAGAGGGCTTTCCTCAGAGCAGCTAAGAATTCGGTAGCTAAAAGAGATAAGAGGGAGAGGATTCCTGGGGTCCATCTTCCGTTTGTTCAGGGGACTACGGACAGGATTGCGAGGATTCTTAAGAAGCATAATGTCCCCTCGACCTTTAGACCTCTCAATACCATTCGTAGGTCCCTCAGATCGGTGAAAGATCCTATCGACCCCAAGGACATGAAAGGGGTTTATATTATTCCTTGTTCATGTGGGACTCCCTATATTGGTGAGACTGGACGCTCCATTAATCAAAGGATTAGTGAGCACACAACTGATCTTAAACATAGAAGAGCCAAGTCTTCTGCTTTAGCAGAGCATGTGGAGAAAACCAATCATCATGTCTGCATCGAGGAGGCTAGTGTGATTGCTAGAGTGTCCCAGTTCCATCACCGGAAATTTAGGGAAGCGCTTGAGATCGAAAAAAGGCCAAACAATCTCAATAGAGAGGATGGCTGGAAGATCAGTAGTTGTTGGGTCCCAGCCCTCTCCTCCTAGTCATGGTCTTCCTGCCTTCCCTTCCCTTTGTTTTGGTTTTTCGGTTGTCTTTTAGGATTTTTTGCCCCTGGTTTCCTGTTTCTTGGGGCCTTTGTTCCTTGAGGTTTTTTAGTCTGAGGTTTTATAGTTGCCCCCTTTTTTTTTTTGATATAACGTAAAGAAAATAAGCTTAAAATTAATCTTTGATTATTTTAACCTTTAATTTTTAAATATTAAAAATTTACTTTCTAGCCCTTAATTTACTCTAATATTTATATTTAACTAGCTTTTATAAACAACCATTGAATTAAAATTTAATTTGTTAATTTACTTTTAATATTACAAACATAAATAATATTATAACTTACTATTACCCTAATATTTTTATAACTAACTACTCTAAATATTTAGTTTTAATAACTTGAATAACTTACTATTTACTTAAATATATATATATATATATATATATATATAATATCATAATTATAATTTAAATTACTCTATTGCTCTATTATTTATATATTTGTTTAACTTCTATATTTAGCTATTATTTAAAATTGATTTATTTTATAATTAATTTAATATTTATTAGGATATGGAACAGTCCCTTTAACTTATATATTTATATATTTTTATTAATTACTCTAACTTTTTAGATATAACAACTTTGTTAATATTAATTAATTATATTTATAAGTGGTTAAGAAGGGTACATTTACTCTTGTTTTAATAATAATTTAACTAACCATGTTAATTTTTAATTAAATAAAGGTTTTCCCCTTATCCAGTCAAATCTAGCCGTTGGAGTTTCTGCTCTATCTATTTAACATGCAAACCCTGATCTGCTCATTCAACTTGTCTTGATGATGAACCACACTTGTTGGTTCGAAACGCATCGACAAATGAATTATCTTGTGATTTACGCCGAAAAATCTCTCTTAACCTAATATGGATCACAGAAGCCTCAATTCAACGACTTTTGATAATATTATATAATTTTTTTAATTTTAATTTTTTTATTATTAATTGTATATAAAAGTTTATAAGATTAGTTACTTTTTATGGCATAGTCCATTAAAAAAAAAAAATGAATTTTAAAAATTTGATTTTTAATTTTTAAAATATTTAATAAAATTTATAAATAGTTTCAAAAATGTGAGAAGTGAGAGTTTCTTTGACCATCAACTAATTACAATATAACCTGCAAGTATAAAAAGAAATTTTCTTGGTTATTTTTATTTGGAATGATTGAAATGTAAGGAAGCCACCAAATATATATATCCTATGTGGTTCCATTCACTAATAAGTCTTTCCAACTACATCTTTAAAAGTAGTTTTCGAAATGCACATATATATTGTATGTCGCTCCATTCACTAATAAGTCTTTCCAACTACATCTTTAAAAGTATCTTTCGAAATGTAAAGAACATGAGACCATTGTTTGGGGGATATGAGGGGACTATTTATTGAAAATATCCAATCTAAATTCATTCTAAAATTATGGTTCTATTTATTTGGGTTTATTTCAACTTTGAAATATGCACTTTTTAATATTATTTTTAGGAAATGATATTAGTAATTTTATGTCTTGTGGAACTGTTGACAGTGATGGACCCGCCAACATAACAGAATCTCCACGGTATGAATTCCCAATTAGACCTCACATCATTTGGTGCAGGAGTCCCATCTGGTACGATGCCCTGGTTGCCATTATCTTAAAGATCTGCCTCAACTCTTGCTTGTCAGCACAAGAGAGTAGTTTGCTTTATCTTCAAGAAGTGAGGTTCGCGTGTCTGATGAGTGTAACTGTCACTTGTGCCAATGGTTCTTTCACTATCGAGGGAGAGGGTGAGAGTGAGTTCTAGGTCGATTGGGAGCAGTCCCAACATTGCTAGGAACAGACAACACAACAGGACATGCACAACTTTCGGAGGAGCAGTCCACACAGATGCGAAAATCACAACATACAAGGTAAGATAACACGTACAACATTCAACGGATCAGCCCAAATGAGTGCAGCGGTTGTTACAACAAGCTTCATGTGAAAGGTACGTCTGATGTCTGGGAGAGCAGTCTACACGAGCGAGACAACGTTAACATCATATACAACACATTTACATTAATAGATTATGCATTACAACAAATGAAATAGTTCAGATGTAGAACACAGGTTAAAACAACATGCATTACAAGTGTTAAAGATGAGTCTTACAACAAATACAATACATGTGTGAAAACATGTTGGCCTGTTAGCCGGCTTTTGAATTAAGTGAAAGTTCCAAGACACATTGTTACACCATATATCACTAACCCCGAGTGTGGGGTGTTGGAGCCACTACTTACTCCTCAAAGAAAATATTACAGACTCTCTTAGCTATGTGGGAGGAGCTGAGGTGAAAAGTCCTTTGCATGTACAAATGAGGGGGTATTTACAGCCAAGGGTGAAACTGACCCTTGTGGCTGTTCGACTACCCTCATGACTGTTTGGCTTCCATGCATTTTCGACTTACATGACTCTTTATTTAACAAGTGGGTCTCTTGGACTTCCACGTTACATCACATTGATTGACAACATAGCCCATAGTGGAGATGTGGGCAACATGACTCGACATGACTTGACATGAAAATGTTGGTACATTCGTGTTGCTGCTGGAGTGCATGTCGAGCTACAGTGTTGTTGGGTGATGGATGTCTTCATGGTGTATCATAGCTTCACCTCCGCATGGCGAAGTGCGTAGAGTCTTTGATGGTCCTTGGTTCACTTGATGAAGCTTTAGCATGTTGTTCCTTGCTTGCATGTTGGAAGGCTTGACAGGCTCATTTGTTCGCGAAGGTGCATGTTTGTCACATTCATCTGCTTCGCATGCTTCGTTCGTTCGTCTGTTGGTGAACCTGTCCTTCTGCATGTGCTCCCTTTGTTCATCCCATTCATTGTCTTGCCATGTTTGTTGGTGTACCTATACCTACAGTCACTCATGACGAGGTGACATCAAATCCAAAACCTCCTAGTCTACCATGGCACATGATCATTTCGGATGTAGGTGACCGGGAGAGGCAACAATATTGTGAAGCAGGATGATGGCTTCAGGCACTGCTAATGAAAACTATGCAAGAGTCACTGAGTGACGGAGACATGCGATTTGAGTCAATAATGATTTCCTGTGAGGTTTAGCTCGGTTGGGAGGCAAAATTGCGCAAAATTTGGGAGGGATAATCCAGTCTATAGGAAGGCAAGGCATGCATGCTCTGCCCATTTTTCAGAACGAACGGGAAGCAGGGGCTAGATAACCAGATTTGCGCAATTTTCCAAAGGAATGGGTCGGGATAGATGAAGGGTCAGGAGGTAGAAATTGTGCAGTTTTTGGGAGGAACTTCTCGGGAGACTGGCAGCCAAAACTACACAATTCCCAAAGGGAACTGGTAGTTGGCTGCTGGGGTCACTGGCAGACAAAACTGCGCAATTCCTAGAGGGTACTGGCAATTAGCTGTTGGGGTCACTAGCAGCCAAAACTGCGCAATTCCCAGAGGGAACTAGCAGTTGGTTGATGGGGTCACTGGCAGCCAAAACTGTGCAACTCCTAGAGGGAACTGGCAGTTGGCTGCTCAGTCACTGGCAACAGAAACTGTGCAATTCTTGGAGGGAACTAGCAGTTTGCTGCTAGGAGCTACTAGCGGGGAAATTGCACTGAAGTTGGGAAGCCGATATGCTGATCATCTCTGCGCATTTTATGAGATGAGCAGACTGCTAGGCAACAGAAGGCCTGGTCATGAAAATTGTGCAATTTTAGATGAGCAGCCAATCGAGTGACCGGATGATTGACTGGGAAAACTGCACAAATTTTCTGAAGGAGACAGGGATGGGCACTTGGTGTCTATCCGGCCTGTCTGCACAATTTTCTCAGTCAGTAGAGCGAGTGAGGTCAGTGGCCTCTACGCAATTTTTTAAGGGAGTCAATCCTGGGGTGACTGTTGGGTTCGACTGCCCAGGTGGTCAACATGGAAGTTGATTGAACTACTTGCGGGCATCGCAGCTTGAAAATAATAGCTTGGTGCTTCTGCGCTATTCTGGTTGAAATTCGATCGAGTCGATGGCAGGGTGATCGTCTAATTGGCAGAGGGGAGTCTGGTTGTTAGGACTTTAGCAAAAATGACTAAGTGTGTGAACGATTGAAAGATGCATAGATGATCATGAAAACACACACTTACATGAATCGACAACGAAACGACTCAAACCATCCAGACACACATGTTCAACATGACTAACTGACGGTGCAAGTGACAAGCACGACACTCGTGTTTGACTGTTCATTGATTGAGATGATGCTTGCACGACAATGAACGTGATTTTGTGTGTGAGTGCGACAGATGCTTTCATAGTGAGCACAACAAGCACATACGAAGCGAAGACTTCAAGCATAACTAGAACATGGTTGCAAGCATGACTTAGACACCAGCATGCAGAAACTTTAATGAAATGAACAAGCAAGGCAAATGAGAGGACTCAGACGAGCTCACGGAGTGAACCCGCGTGTGTGTAGTCATCAAGTGAAACTCTCAAGGGAGGCTCCGAAATTGGTGCAAAACAAAATTTTGGAGGGTGGTTGTAGCCGCTACAATAGAAACCCTAATAAGAAAAGGCCATGTGGCTTTGACTAGGATGTGTAGAAATTTGTTTTATATGGGGCTTATCAAAAGAATATGAATTTGAATTCAAAGGATTTACATATATAGACATAGAAGTTAGATTACAAAATTTTTCCATTGGTAATATTTAAGGATTTAATATTTTTCCTATATATAATATTGTAGGCAACTATTCTAGTTTGAAAATTCGTGCATATAGAATGTAGGCAAATATTCAATTAAAAAACATATAATTTACTATTAGAATTGGTAATGTTTTGGCCAATATCGTCCATTTAATCATATATATGTAACAAGTAGGCAAATTTTTAACCAAATTAGCGAATATTTTTTTCGGAATATGTCCAAAAAAATAGCCCATTTGCAAAATTTTGCCCCTAAAATTTCCCCTGTAATCATTCATTCGCATAATGTCAAGAGTTTAGTCATTTGGAGGGATCATCTGATAAAGAAAATAAAAAATTGGATGTCCAAAAGAAAGTAAATATATCTGTAGATAATAATAATTTTCAAACTCACATAGTAAACATCAATTCATAAATATCTAAAATTAGAGAAACAGATGAAGTGAGGGAAGAAGTTTAGTACTGTAAATTGGGGAAAAAATTCAATGTATAAGTGGAAGATAGTTACGATTACGCAAGGTAATTTTTATAAGATAAATAAAACTTGATACCAAGATTTGATCGAATAAGATGACATTTGATAGATGGTACAAGTGGAGAAAAAGAAAAATTACATTCCAATGGCTCTAGGAACATGTAATGATTATTGAACATGAATGATTGTAAGGGATCTCGCATGCATGAAGGGGAAGACAAATCCGTGTGAAGGATCTTATCACTCAAACATTCAACTCGAAATTCACTCCTTAATTAGCTACTCTAGGCGTGTTCCTTAATAGGAAATCATTTAATCGAAGGTTAAATATAAACTCTTTCCTAGCACTTGTATGTAATCCTTGACTTGAAAATTAGATTTTATACATTCTCAAGAATCACTAATCAATCCATGATAGTTTCCATGAAATAAGAGTTAAATTCTAATGCTTTAAACAAGGCTAAGTGTTTTTTTCTACTAATCCGATGTATTTTGTATAGTATAAAAGAAACCCTTCCAAAATTGAATTACCTCTTCAGTTCAAAATGGAAAATAATACAAGCTTCATACAATATCAAGAAGATTACATTGACACTTGGTGAATGATCTATCTAGTGATAAAGAATACATTTCGAAATAAAAAAATTACCTCCATAATAAAATAACTTTAGAACGGAAAAAAAATGATCATAATAAGTAAAATATAAGGACTAAAATGTCAATTCAATCATTAAAAATATATGGCTCAAGGACTTTGTAATAGCCCAAATTTCTTATCATGAGGTATGTAATGTAAATACTTTTATAAATTAAAATTGTGAGAGAGGGACACAAATTCCATTGCCTCAGGTGGGAGATTTCTTGAAGGAATTGTTGATTTAAATATCAGTTCTTGGTTACTTGAGGAGGTGTCTCGCTTGGTATTTTCACAATTTTCTTGCTGCATGAAAACATGAACTCGTTATGTAAGCCATTAAAGGATGGTCGGTGCGTTTTAATGTGCTGGTTCTTAGAATTAAATTGGGTTGCAAGAGAAGTATGCAGGCCCATGTTGCCTTGGAAAACCTTACAAGGAAGGGAGGATAGAAGCTATGAAGATTTAACTAAGCTAGCAGCAAGGGAAATGAGAGGAAATTCCTGCGCATGAGAGAAAAGAGAAGGTGGAGGAAAGGGGATGAGATTCTCTCATTTGATTCTCCTATTCAACTCTCATGAAGAAATGTTATAGACATATTTGGGCACTACAACCCCAATCACATATGTCCATAAACCAAGGGCTTCTAAACCTCTAAAGATGTTGTTTCATACCCTGAAGGAACAAGGTCAGCTGATTACATCGTTTCCCAGAAGTTCTCCCTGAAAAACTACTCAGAACTGGTCAAAACTGGACCATACAGACTGCTCCATGCATAGGGTGCGATGCATCTCACCTATTACACACGGGGGGTGCAATGCATACTGGAAGTCCCTTCTGTAGGGTGCGATGAGTGAGAGCAGACAAATGGCAGAAGCAGTTTGCTAGGTGGAAACTCAAAGAATATTCTAGAAACTGCTCATATGACACTTGCCTCTCTGAATTCACCCAGGGATGAGTAAGAGATCTGAAATCTCCAAGTGGAACCAAGAACTATCAGTGAAATGACATTAATCAAAATCCCAAAAGCCGACTCACTCTCCTACAAACATCTATATATGGACCCCTCATCCTGGAGATCCAAAGGCTAGAATTTTGTAATTTGCAAGGAAGTGTTGTTGGTTTCCCTTTGAAGACATTGTTGGGTGATCTTGCTTTGTATGAGGTGAAGAGGGCTTTCATGCTGGGAGGATGATGCTGGATCAGACAACCTGGTTGTAATCCTCTCTTCTACTACTTTTATCAATAAAGCTATTTCAGTTTTCCTCCATATGCATGTATATCTCTGAATCTTGTATTTGTATATGCATTTGTATGGTTAATGTACATCTGATCCTACATTGTTTATGGTTATAGATCTCTATGCTTTGATGGTATTTTGCTGCCTTGGTTCTACAGGTGTTCTTTGAAGCGGGACAAACGAGAAAGGAGTGGTGAAAGCTCTATCAAGGGAGAGAGGAAACAAGCAAGGAGACTAGCGAAAGACTGAGGTTGGTACCCTCTGCTTCTCTCTCATATATCTCTCATAAAGGAAAACATAAGTAACTTTAGTTTGTTTGTTTCTAAGATAGCTACCCGTCTTAGTGGGACTAGCAGCTCTGAATGGACACTAGTTTCCCCGATAACAAAATGGCAACTCTGCTGGGGAGCAAATAGTTTGTTTGTTTTGTTATTGTTGTTTGCTTTATAGGCCACAAATGGAGCCTGAAGTTAAGCCAGCTAGCCTTCAAACTGCTTTTGCTATGCAACTGCAAAGTAGATCAACGCTGCTTCAGTCAATCTCCGGGTTGGTTTATGAACTGCACATCTAACTTGCAAATATCCTAAGTGCCCTCGTGGTAGCTCAAATAACCTCATTAGATCAGCCCCTATACTTTGTGTTTACAGACAATCATTAGCTAAGCCTAAACCCCTAAACTTAGCTGCAAACTGTGAGTGAAAACCAAGCTCAGTCTCATCCCTGGACCATCGCACTGTCTCTTATTAGCAATCTGGATGCATAGCACCTCCCGTGTGTTGCAGGTGAGATGCATCCCTGTTTCCCTGTGTTATAGGTGCGATGATTGAATGAGACTGTTTCTGCCTCCAGATTTTGGTTTTTTCTTCATTGTCTTCAGCTTTATTTAGTAGTTTTGCTGTCTATGATCAGTATATCTCTATTGAAACCATATTCCTTTGCATTATTCAACCTCCATCAGAAGGAATTGTGAATGTTTCTTTTATGTATTTTTCATCATTTACAGTTCTCCTTTGCAAATAGTAGCTTAATCGAACTATCGTCTTTTGATTTGAAAGTGTCGCAAGTGTCGTTTTCAATCAAGAAAAAGAGTGTCGCAAAGCATTCCTCTTTTAGATAGTCGATTACACTTTTGCCATTGTATTTGATTTGGATTAATAGTATTTCAAGCGTTGAAAGCAATTTTAAATTCGAAATCACAAAGTGTCGTCTTGGCCTTGCTTTCGTTTTTTGAAAAGAAAATTGTTAGTACTGTTGCTTTGAAAGAAGATAGTTCAGATCTATACTTAGTTTTCTTTTTTGTCATTCTCACATTAAGGAAACTGAAAAACAATACATGCATGTGCATTTGCATTAAGACTGCATGCTGAAGTCGATTTAGGAAAAGTGCGTCTAGTGTGTGCTCTCTGCTCTATGTTGAAATAATTTCATCTCTCTTTCCTTAGTAGCTAGGATTTTCATTGCAAAAAGAAAGTAAACGACTATTTATCATCTTAGATTGCATATTTAGGAATTGTATATCTACATCATGCGGTGAACCTTAAAGGCAAACTTCTTAAGAAAGATCAACTGTAAAATAAACCTCAATGAACATAAAAACGCTTTGGAACCTAACGCACAACATTTAGAAGTCTAGGCTAGAGACATATTCCGGCGTCGTAAAGCCTGGTAACTATCGCTTTCATCGTAGGTTGGGTGATTCCTCCTCTTTGAGACGACAAGCACCAATACGAACTTGTGCTCCCATGTACGTCGAGTATATATTGGGAGACCACAATAGGCTACATCCTTTATCCTTAGGAAGCAGTGTCAGCCGCCCTATCGATCGCAATGCACTGAACACAGCATTCGGGAAGATTGACTGCCATACTGTAAAAATTATTCTGCAGTTTTGCGATTGGTTTGGTAATCCCTCTGTTGAGATTTCTAGAGTAGTCACTTTCGTTCCTTTTCAGATTCCCTAAAAGAAAAGGTCCATCTGAGCACTTGTCACTTCTGGCTCATTAAAAATCGAAGGCTACTAGAGTCATCTTTAGCTTTTTATCGACTCTTAAAAATTGAAAAAGCAAGTTGTGTCAAAGCGTCATAAAATTTATTTTAATCGAAATAACGTTACTGTTCCCTCATTGGTCTTAGGTTGAGAAAATGGAGTCCACCAATCAGAGATTTCCCCTTGGGGGAAATCCTAGTCCCTTCTCCTCTCGGGGGGATGTTGGTGCTCCACACATTGCCACATTGTCCCTTCCAGGACTCACAATGGGCTTGCCATTATGGCTTTTCTCGACCTCTATCGTTCAAAACACCGCAATTCCTCAGTAATCAAATCAGCAACCAGATGACCCTGAAGTTGCTCCCCCACCTTCTACTTCGTTTGTTTCTCCCTCTCCTTCTTCCTCTTCACTTGGTGAAGCTAGTAACGCTAAAAACCAAGTAACTGAGAAGAAGAAGAAAGGGAAGGAGAAGAAGAAGAAGAATCCAACGACGAAAGGGGGCAACCATGCATCATCTGGCGAAAATCCACACACTGCACCTTCCAAACCTAAATCTCCATGTGTCATTTGCAAGGGAGACCACTATCATCGAGATTGTCCCTGCATCCCACGGATCCTGAGGGACTGGTCTCCCCACTTGCACAATCTGGTGTCTTCAACCTCTGACGATCACGTTGAGAGCACACCATCAACTAGTGAAAACGAAGCCAATGGAAAGAAAGGAAGATCTAAATTTCCTTGTAGACTGTGTGAAGGTGATCATGTCCTCCACCGTTGTCCTTTCCTAGACGAAGCTAAAAGAGTCTTGGATAATCGTCTTACGTCACCGTAGCGACTTCCTCCTAGATACAAGAAACTCTTGCCGAGTCCATCGCTAGTTGAAAATCCGACTGACACACCATTGTTGTCAGTCGAAGCACCTATCATTGAAGATAAACCCTCTGAGTCCGCACCGGACCAAAGTCAACAGGTCGAGACGGCAGTCAACCCAATCTTGTCTTCAGAGGGTCCACCTTCAGATGATATTGTCACCAAAGAGAATGAGAACGACATCATTCAAATTCTTTTGGTAAACACAGAATTTGATGAACATGGGGGAAATCTACCCATTCCTTTACCACAGGAAGGAAATTCATCAGAGGTTTATCGGTCGTTTATTCAGTCCCACCTCCAAGCAATCTAGTCGTTTCCTTCAATTGGAATCTACTAGGCAGACCCCGCCTACCATCTAATGTACCATTTTGAATCATAGTACAAGCTTAAAGAATGATCATGGTTGGTACTATTATAGATGACGGGGCTTCTGTGAATATCCTTTCCTCAACTGCTTGGAAAGCGCTTGGTTCGCCATCGCTTCTGCCTAAGATTCGAAATCTGACAGCCTTCAACAAAGGAACCAATCGACAGTTAGGGATCCTTCCAAATTTTCCTATAACTTTGAGAAGGAAAATAATTCATATAAATGTGATGGTAGTCCAAGGACCTCTAGATTAAAATCTACTCCTTGGGCATGACTACATTTATAACATGGGAGTTATCGTTTCCTCACTCTTCCGAGTGATGTGTTTTCCACATGAAGGCAGAGTGGTCCACCTAGTTGACCATATTTCATTCCCTGGTTCAAACACAGCTATTAGTCAAATGCCATCCCTAATTGGTCTTTTTGCACAAGGAATGTCTCATCAATCTCCAGTCTGTCCACCTGATGATCGCGAGTGATTCGGTGATTGTGACTGAAACCCAGGAGGCATGCGCCCTGGTCTGCTTCGACAGGAAAACCCCAAATATAAGTTAGGTTTCCGCGTAGGAATATGACTAGTCTCATACCCTTGTCCGTTTAGGAAAATGGATTTGGATTAGAAAAGGATTCCCCCGTCAAAGGTTATGTGACTGGCACTGACAACAGTCACCTTTGTCCATTTCGATGGACATCGCCAAGGAAGTGTTTTGTCTGCAACGTGGATGGAACAATCTTTCTAATGCAAGAACTTCCGTATGGTAACCTGGAAACTCTACTTATACCTGGGGGCATGCAAACCTTTATGGTCGCTTTTCACTTGCATGCAAACCTTTTTGCATGCAAGTGAAAAGCGACCATTTATTCTCTTAGTTTGTAGGCTCTTAACCCTTTAAACTCGTAGGTTGGTCGTTCCTAGCTTGCATAATGAAAGGCTCCGGAGCAAAGTTTCGAGTGGTGCAAGCTCCCTAAAAAATGAACCTATCGATGAGACATCCTTATTATACGACTAGCACGAGCAGTTTTACACAAAGTTCAAGCTCGTTAAAAAATAAACCTAGCCACGAGCAATTTTACGTGAAGTTCAAGCTCGTTAAAAAATAAACCTAGCAATGAGAAAACGTTCCCCCAGAGTTTAAGCTCATTAAAAAATGAACCCACCTTCGGTAAATAATCTTTGAGATCGCATAATTATCAGCTTTTGAACCTTGGTCATGTTTTACCATCACCTCCACTCTCTTTTTTAGCCGATCATACACCTCCATTTGATTGTTTACCCTTTTGAGGAACAACTGCGATGAGTGATTCTATTAGCCACCTTATTTACATTGCCGTGATTGAAAAGTTCCAAACCTTACCTGGAACCAGTTGCTATCCAAAAACATCACTCATTCCTCAAAAAACGAGTCTCCTTTAAGCTCTTTTCATTTGACTCGTAAAATATGAAAAGATTTCCGAGCAATTGGCCTCTCCAGCTCGTTAAAGCGATCAGAAGTGCCATCCCTCCTCTAGATTTTAATATTTTTGGACTCGAGGGATTATTACACAAAAAGACCGAGTGCTTGTCTTGTTCGGCTTGTTAAAACTATCGAAAAGTCATCCCTTTAGTATTATTTTATACTTTTTCGGACTTAAGGGATTACATTACAAAAAAGGACTTCTGGAGTTGCCATTCCGTCCCTTTTAGACTCTCTAAAATTGAAAAGGACCGATTTATCTTTGTTGTTAAACTCGTTAAAACAATAGCGACAAACTTGTCCATGCAGACAAGAGCGAGTTTCACTGTCGCTAGGCTCGTTAAAACATAGCGGCTGGTTTTCCCGAAGGGCAGATTATAGAACAAGCATATGTTATCCTCCTCAAGCTTGACAAAAATAAAGAGGTACTGGTCAACAATGACTAGGGAAAAAGGGAAGAAAACTTGAATAGCTTCATTGGTAGCAGGTCGCTCTTGAACACGACACTTTCACTTCGTCACCATGATTGAGTCGGGTTGGGTTATTCGGTTCACTGGTCATATCACCATTGGTCTGCCGTACCATCCATTCTTGGGGTTAACGCTACCAATCCATTTCAGTGTCGCCGATATGTTCAAGAGAAGTCACTCAGATAATTCACCAACCTAGCTAACACCTCATCCGTTGCAATACCTTCACTCTCCATTTTTCATGACCGCCACCCTAAACCTTGTATCATCAGATCATTTTCACCTCCACAAAATCATTTGCTCCGTTCCGTGTCGTAGATGTGGGATTCATTAAGGCCCTCCTATGACGGGTCACTTCTTGTCGACATCAGCTCATTATCCAAGAAGTTGACTTAGGAACAACCCTTTCAGTACTTTGAAGCTTGCATGCCTCAATGGTAAGTTTCTCACTTCCGGTGACAGGTTTACATCAATGGCCTTCGACCGAAAGATTTTACGTGGTGTTCGACATCAACTCATGTATTCACACCATGTGAATTGTACTGCAGTACCTTGAGGGTCATTATCATTATCGGTGATTCCTCTCGCGCCTGTTAACAACTTACATCATTGGCTGGTAATCAGGTGATGTCTTTCCATGTTCAACATCAGAACATCTTTTCACATGGATCGACTTGTACTTCGGGCGAAGATTGAATGAGTTTGAAGACCCCAGATCTAGTTTCATCCATCCGGGCTACGATATATTCAGGAAAATAAAGACATCAAATGTACATCACAGCTGCATAGATAATCATCCAAACTAAAGGATGATGGCTCTACCAGAATCATCAGTTTGCCACACAGACGATTGTTTTACTTATGTACATGAAAGGGAATTTATAAAGCTGAGCATGGGAATGCCCGCCTCAGCTAGATCATGACAATATTATGAAGATAATGTATTGTATTGTATCTTATTGCAGGTCACCTTCACGTTCGAAAAACCTCGGATCCTCATTATAAAGCATTTCACCTGACATCAAAATATTTATGACCTTATGCTTTAAGGGGCAACTATTATAGACATATTTGGGAACTGCAGCCCCAATAAAATATGTCCATAAACCAAGGGCTTCTAAACCCCTAAAAATGTTGTTTCATACCATAAAGGAACAAGGTCAGCTGATTACATCATTTCCCAAAAGTTCTCCCTGAAAAACTACTTAGAACTAGTCAAAACTGGACCATACAAACTGCTCCATGCATAGGGTGTGATGCATCTCACCTATTACACATGGGGGTTGCGATGCATACTGGAAATCCCTTCTGTAGGGTGCGATGAGCGAGATCAGAAAAATGGCAGAAGCATTTTGCTAGGTGGAAACTCAAAGAATCTTCTAGAAACTTCTCACATGACACTTGCCTCTCTAAATTCGCCTAGGGATGAGTAAGAGATCTGAAATCTCCAAGTGGAACCAAGAACTATCAGTGAAATGACACTAATAAAAATCCCAAAAGCTGACTCACTCTCCTACAAACATCTATATATGGATCCCTCATCCTAGAGATCCAAAGGCTGGAATTTTGTAATTTGCAAGGAAGTGTTGTTGGTTTCCCTTTGAAGACATTGTTGGGTGATCTTGCTTTGTAGGAGGTGAAGATGGTTTTCATGCTGGATCAAACAACCTGGTTGTAATCCTCTCTTCTACTACTTCTATCAATAAAGCTATTTCAGTTTTCCTCCATATGCTTGTATATCTCTGAATCTTATATTTGTATATGCATTTGTATGGTTAATGTACATCTGATCCTACATTGTTTATGGTTATAAATCTCTATGCTTTGATGGTATTTTTCTGCCTTGGCTCTACACGTGTTCTTTGAAGCTGGACAAATGAGAAAGGAATGGTGAAAGCTCTATCAAGGGAGAGAGGAAATAAGCAAGGAGACTAGCGAAACACTGAGGTTGGTACTCTCTGCTTCTCTCTCATCTATCTCTCATAAAGGAAAACACAAGTAACTTTAGTTTGTTTGTTTCTAAAATAGCTACTCGTCTTAGTGGGACTAGCAGCTTTGAATGGACAGTAGTTTTCCCGATAACAAGAAAGTGAGCATAACAAAGGAAAACGGAAGGGATCTTGATCTCATTCATTGACTTAGGCCTTCACACACTCGACCAACATTCAACAGATAACATGAGAGAAGAGGGATAGAAAGAAGGACTTGGAGCTATGTTGTTGAGCTCTGAGGAGACTAATAAGCTAGCTAAAGGCCCTATCAAAATTTGTTGGGCATAAATATGACAAAGAGCAGTGGTTTTCCTTCAGTACGAAGGTATGGTGCCTTGGTTGTGCTCTGGTTCAATTGTGTATTTGTTGAAGGTTTCTCTTGAAAGCGCTCCACCTCAAGCCTTATAATCTAGCTTGGGGGTGACAGTTGCAAGTAATCTTGGTTGCAACTATCTATGGTTGGGTGGAGAGTCCTTGTACCAAACTCAGTTGCCAAAAACATTCCAAGATAAGTGTTCTTATGTATTTGCAATGTTACTAAACATGTGTTTTCATTAATGGATTGATATGATGCTTGTAAAGATAATGAACATGTGGTTGCATGGTGTATGTAAACATAATTGATATAAATTGTGATATTGTCATCCACATGAATGATTAATATACTATGAAATGATAAAAGCACTGAAAGGCCCATAAGTCCCTAAAACAAACTATGGCATGATCAAAACAAGAACGTTGTTTGTTGCTGTCAATTGATAACAATGAAGACAACCTATTTGATAGGGCTTGTGTGTATATATTGGTTGAAAACCATATTATAGTTTATGTGGCATTGGGTCAATGTTGAGGATTGACTCCCTTTTAACATATAATAAGATGTGACTCTACATTAGAGGCTTCCCAACCTTGCGCTTTCAACAGTCTTCGAGATCTTCTACAAGCACCTTAGTGTTGCTGGATAGATCACTGCAAATCTAATGGTGTGCCTGGGCACATGGATCTTTGAGGAGTTCTGATCTTGTCATGGCCCTCTTGATGCCTTGTGAATCCCGTGGACTCGGGATGTTTGATGCTAGCTTAAGCTTAGGAGGGGAGCACTAGTAAGGGCTAGAAAACCATAGAGGTTGTGGAAAAATGTTGTCATAGATTCTGTTAGTTGCAGAACCTTTGAGACCAAACCATAACTAAATCTATGTTGAATGGCAAAGTTTGTAGAGAGTAGCACCAGGGTGAAGTTAGGCGGGGAACTTAATCTTATAGTCCAATCTGATAAAATGATGCGATTCATCTGAGGGAAGACCTAGCCATGGAATCCATGGATTGGCTCCTGAGATTATACCTTATTACAGTTGGTGAAAAGGAGGGTAGCTTGGCCCGGAGGCTGCATCTGGAAGTATTTTTATCGATAGTGCACTGAGTAGGTGGGGAAATGTAAGTTGGGCCACTATGGTAGGCATGTGAGCCCAACGGTCATGTTATTAGCCAGGGTGGACCCACCTAGCCAACCAACCCTTCGAGTCAACCCTGGAGCAATATCAAGAGTGCATGAGAAAGGAGGCGAGGTGACTAGTAGTAGGATTTCATGGCACTATTATGATGTGTAACAATTAGAAGCAAAGAAGGTGCATAGACGTGACCAACCGACCCACGTAGCCCGAAGACCATATCCTAGAGAGTTGGTTTTTGGCATGGAAAAGGGGTAACAAGGATGACTGGGCACTAGGATAGCTAGGCTCACATATTAGAGGTGGGGAGTGTTCCCATTAGTCGAGATGGAGCCCATATGAAAGCTCATACCTGAGGAAAAAATCCCGTCAAATAAAGAGGGAAGGTTGTTTCAAAGGAACAAGATGATGTGGTGCTGGGATGACTTAGCACGAGGTGTCATGACTCTATAATGACATGTGACAATCAGAGGTAGGGGTCATGTGGAGGCATGCCCCCCTAAACCACGTAAATCCTAGGGGTTCCTCCCCAAAAGTTTAGAAGGTGCATATTAAGTGTTGTGATGTTGGGGTTGGGATGACGTGTCCCGGTGGTCCCCACCGTCGAGGGACAAGAAGAGAGGTTTCTTTGTTGGGAGGGAAAGGATGGGGATGACATGTCCTATAAGCCCAATCATGGAGGTATAAAGGTAGGTAGAGGATGAAAGCATCAAGAAAAGGCGAAGTGGGATGACATGGTGGTCAGAGAAAGGGGGCCCATCTTGATGTCATGCACCAGTCAGCAAAAATCATAAGAAAATTGGAAAAACTGATACTTCCTTCTTTGAAACCTCTTGTTGTGGTTTCAAAAAGGGTGAGGGAGGCTGTCAAAATGAATGTGAGTTGTTGATCCAATGATCAACGATATTCCTCTTACTGCTCGTTCCGAGGGGTGAACCCCCCATAACTTTTGCACACGTTATCCTGTTGGAATTATGCGTGATGAAATCGATGTGTGAATGTGTGGGGATCTGCCCAAAACCTCATGTCTTTTATGAGATGTTGACGAGGATCAACATAGAAAGCGACATGGAAAAATTTTATTGGCACCGAGGTGAGGCCCATTACATATGAGTAATCAATCATATGATTAGCCAAGTTAATGTATGGTATATATATATATATATATATATATATATATATATATATATATATATGGTAGGGCCAATGGAAATTTAATAAAATGAAGCTATCGAGTTCTGAGTCTTGGAGCTCAAGTGAAAAGTGAGAATCTATAACCCTCAATTAAGCTAATTCAGATCCTTAGCCCGAGAAATGGAAATAAGGAGGAAAAGAAAAAAAAAGTTTTAATCCCATTCCTCTAATAATATAAGGGGAATTGGATTATTAAGTAGTATCCATCTCACCAAAGTAGGTGGGGTGGATTGTTAAAGGTGGTATCATAACATCTAGGTTCAACACTTGGATTGGATGGGCTCTATCATGGCTAAGTAATGGTAGGTCCGTGAGTAAGGGGGTTTCATAATGATTTTTATAAAACTAATAAAAAAAATTAGGTGTTATAAGTTGGTTGTAAATGATTTATGGTGTGCATAATTGAAGGGTCACCTTGCAATCCAAGTATTTAGCATAGTACTAATGCATGGATCCCTAGATCTAGGGTGGAGCTCAACCCTAAGGGTAATATCTGAATGTGAGGTGAGGGTATCCTACTCGCAAGTGTTAGTTGGAGTGTATACTAACTACAATGATATTTAACATGTTATTTAATAAATGATTGGGTAATGCATGTGTTTGCTCGCTAGCATTTTGAAGGCCTGGAAAACCAATGGTTGTGACGTTGGATATGGTATTTTATTTGGATTTTTGCATAACTTCCTATGGGGCAGTGAGTACTCATGGCATACCATTACCATTGGTTGGGTGTTGTGATATGATATTCTTGGGACCATTATGTCCATGAGGTTTAAAGGATCTGAGGAGGGATCCCTATGTGATATATATGGACCTTATTTGTTCAGTGAATAATAGGCATATGCATTATGTATTTTGGTTGGGATGTGGAAAATTTCATGGTAAGTATGTTATAGCCTCAGCTAACATTCTTGTCCCTCCAGGGTGGGGACCACCGAGACACGTCATCCCAACTCCAACACGCTGACACTTCCATAATATGCACCTTTTGAACTTCTAAGGAGGAACCCCTTAGTTTTACATGGATTGAGGGGCCATGCCTCCACATGGACCCTACCTCTAATTGGCACATGTCGTTATAGAGTAAGGACACCTTGTGCCAAGTCATCCCAACACCACGTCATCCAGTTCCTTTAAAACGAGCTTCCCTCTTTAGCTCATGAGATTTTTTCCTCATGGATGATTTGTTATATGGGCTCCATCTTGACCAATGGGAACACTCCCCACCTCTAATCTATGAGCCTAGCTAGCCCAATGCCCAGTCAGCCTTGTTATCCCTTTGCCATGCCAAAAACTAACTCTCTAGGATATGGTCTTAGGGTCACGTGGGTTGGTTGGTCACATCTCTAGACCTTCCTTGATTCCAAATGTTACACACCATAACAGTGCCATGACATCCTACTACTGGTCACCCCACCTCCTTTCTCATGCACTCTTGAGATTGATTCATGGTTGAATCAATGGGTTGCCTGACTAGGTGGGTCCACCCGAATAATAACATGAATGTTGAGCTCACGTGTCTGCCATAGAGGCCCGACTTACATTTTCCCACCCACTCAGTACATTCTCGATCAAAACAATTCCAGATGCAACCTCCAAGCCAATCACATTCCTTTTCGCCAACCGTAATAAGGCATAATCTCAGGATCCATTCCACGGATGCCATGGCTAGGTCTTCCCTGAGACCAGTCACATCAATTTATTAGATTGGACTATAATATTAAGGTCCCTGGCTAACTTCACCGTGTTGCTTCTCTCTGTGAACTTTGCATAGATTATGGTTTAGTTGCAGAGGTTCTGCAACCAACTGAATCTATGGCAACAATTTTCCACAAACTATATGGTTTTCTAGCCCTTACCAGTTCTACCCCTCCTAAGCTTAAGCTAGCATCAAACATCCCGAGTCCACGGGATTCATAAGGCATCAAGAGGGCCATGAGGGGATCAAAACTCCTCAAAGATCCATCTGCCTAGGCGCACCATTAGACTTGCAGTGATCTAGACAACAACACTGAGGTGCTTGTCGAAGACCTCCATGATTTTTGAAAGCGCAATTCTGGGAAGCCTCTAATGTAGAGTCACGGGTTATTATAGGTTAAAAGGGAGACAATCCTCAACATTAACCAAATTCCACATAAACTATAATATGGTTTGCAACCAATATATACACACAGGCCCTATCTAATAGGTTGTCTTCATTGTAATGAATTGACTGCAACAAACAACGTTCTTGTGTTGATCATGCCATAGTTTGGTTTAGGGCCTTATGGGCCTTTCAATGCTTTTAACATTTCATAGTATATTAATCATTCATGTGGACAACATGATAACAATTTATGTCAATTACGTTTACATACACGATTTCAACCCAAAAATGCAACCACATGTTCATTATGTTTACAAGCAACATTTCAATCCATAATTGCAAACACATGTTTATTAACATTGCAAATACATAAGAACACTTATCTTGGAATGTTTTTGGAAACTTAGTTTGGGACGAGGACTCTCCACCCAACCATAGACTACTGCAACCAAGATTACTTGCAATAGTCACCCTCAAGCTAGGTTTTAAGGCTTGAGGTGGAGCAATTTCAAGAGAAACCTTCAATGAATACACAGTTGAACCATAGCACAACCAGGCCACCCTACCTTCGTCCAGAAGGAAATCCACTTCTCTTTGTAATGTTTATTCCCATCAAGTTTTGATAGGGAATTTAGCTGGTTTATCAGTCTCCTCAGAGCTTAACAACATAGCTCTAAGTCCTTCTTTCTATCCCTCTACTATCTTGTTATCTATTGAATGTTGGTTGCGTTTGTGAAGGTCTAATTCAATGAATGAGATCAATATCCCTTCTATTTTCCTCTACTTTTCTACCTCGCTCCATGAGAGTTGAATAGGAGAATCGAATGAGAAAATCCCCTCTCCTTTCCTCCACCTTCTCTTTTCTCTCATGCGCAGGAATTTCCTCTCATTTCCCTTGCTGCCACTGTAGTCAAATCTTCATAACCTCTATCCTCCCTTCCTTATAAGGTTTCCTAAGGCAGCATGGGCCTGCATACTTCTCTTGCAACCCAATTTAATTCTAAGAACCAGTACATTAAAATGCACCCACCAACCTTTAATGGCTTACATAACGAGTTCAAGTTTTCATGCAGCAAGGAAATCATGAAAATACCAAGCGAGTCACCTCCTTAACTAACCAAGGACTGATATTTAAATCAACAATTCCCTCAGGAAATCTCCTACCAGAGGAAATGGAATCTGTGTCCCTCTCTCACAATTTTAATTTATAAAAGTATTTACATAACATACCTCATGATAAGCAATTTGGGCTATTACAAAGTCCTTGAACCATATCTTTTTAATGTTCGAATTGACATTTTAGTCCTTATATTTTACTTATTATGATCATTTTTTTCATTCTAAAATTATTTTATTATGGAGGTCATTTTTTTTTTACATGTATTCTTTATCACTAGATAGATACTTCACCAAGTGTCAACGTGATCTTATTAATCTTGTAGAAAGTCTGTATTATTTCCATTTTGAAATGAAGAGGTAATTAAATTTTGGAAGGGTTTCTTTTATACTATACAAAATACATTGGAGCAGTAAAAAAAAACACTTTTTTAGAGAAATGATTTCGAAGGATGTTTAGAAAGAGTCGAATATCCCTTCATTTTAACCTTGTTTAAAGCATTAGAATTTAACTCTTATTTCATGGAAACTATCATGGATTGATTAGTTATTCTTGAGAATGTATAAAAACTAATTTTCAAGTCAAAGGTTACATATAATAGCTAGGAAAGGGTTTATATTTAACCTTTGATTAAATGATTTCCTATTAAAGTGCCCACCTAGAGTAGCCAATTATGGAGTGAATTTCGAGTTAAATTTTTGAGTGACAAGATCCTTCACACGGAATTTTCTTCCACTTCATGCATGCGAGACCCCTTACAATCATTCATGTTCAATAATGATAACATGTTCCTAGAGCCATTGGAATGTAATTATTCTTGTTGTCCAATTGTCCCATTTATCAAATGTCAGCTTATTCGATCAAACCTTGGGATCAAGTTTTATTTATCTTCTACGAATTACCTTGCATAATCATAACTTTCTTCCACTTATGCATTGATTTTTCCCCCAATTTACATTACTAAATTTCTTCCCTCACTTCATCTCTTTCTCTAATTTTACATCTTTATGAATTGATGTTTATCATGTGAGTTTGAAAATTATTTTTCTAAATTTCATGTTTGTATTATCTATAGATATATTTACTTTCCTTTGGACATCCAATGTTTTAATTTTTTTTCATCTTATGATCCCTCCAATTGACTAAACCCTTGACTAAATTTTAGGGGTGAAATTTGGAAAATGGACTATTTTTTGGACATTTTCCGAAAAAAATATTCACCAATTTGGTTAAAAATTAGCCTATTTTTTTTACATATATATGATTAAATGGTAAATTACATGTTTTTAATTGAATATTCCCCTACATTCTATATGCATGAATTTTCAAACTAGAATAGTTGTCTACAATACTATATATAGGAAAAATATTAAATCCTTAAAATTATCAATTAAACAATTTTGTAATCTAACTTCTATGTCTATATATGCAAGTCTTTTGGATTCAAATTCATAGTCTTTTGATAAGCCCCATATAAAACACATTTCTACACATCCTACTCAAAGCCACATGGCCCTTTCCTATTCATGGCTTCACAAGACATAATATTACTAATATCATTTCCTAAAAATAATATTAAAAAGTGCATATTTCAAAGTTGAAATAAACCCAAATAAATAAAACCATAATTTTAGAATTAATTTAGATTCGATATTTTCAATAAATAGTCCCCTCATATCCCAAAATAATGGTCTCATGTTCCCTACGTTTCGAAAGATACTTTTAAAGATGTCGTTGGAAAGACTTATTAGTGAATGGAGGTACAATATATATGTTTGGTTAATTTTAGAATTAATTTAGATTGGATATTTTCAATAAATAGTCCTATCATATCTTAAAATAATGGTCTCGTGTTACCTACATTTCGAAAGATATCTTTAAGGATGTATTTGGAAAGAATTATTAGTGAATGGAGCTACGATATATATGTTTGGTGGCTTCTTTTCATTTCAATCTTTCCAAATAAAATTAACGATTTTTTATTTTTTTTTGAAGCGAATAGTGAAGGAAGAATTGTATGGGTACCTTTTGGCAATAGTAGATTATTAAGATTGGATGCAAACACAAATTGTAATTAGTAGTCAAGTTTCTCGAATACTAAATTATGGATCATCTATATTTCCATACTATTTAAATAATTTTATGTTTTTTATGAAATATTTACTAGCATCAAAATAATGGTTATTATATTCTATTAACTTTTGAAAAACTAGGTATTGGAAAAAAAAGGTGGCATCAACATAGGCAATCAACAAATGTAATATATCTATCATATTTAGGACATGTTACATTTGGGTTAGAAAACATAAATGACTTTATCATGAATTTTGAAGCACCATTATGTTATTGATGACATGGAATGACTCTTTTAGTATACACTTAATGAATTTCCCAATAGTCTAAGTACATAGAAATATATCCTTTTAAACACATCTTGACCTTTTTCTTAATTTGAGGTACATGTTATACCATCTTGAAATCAACTTCCTCCAATGTTAAATACTATAATGGTTATGCATACCCAATCAATCTCAATGCCCAAGGAATAAAATATGTAGTGGTTAAACTAATATATGATTATTCTATGTTGATTTGAGAATAATAGTTCTAACTTAAGTGCATGACATGTAAACTAACACCAATTCATGAAAATGTGAAAAGCGAACTTTTTAGTAACTCGGACTTAGAAAGGTCCCCCACACTCTAACATAGTCATGTTGACCCAATAAAAGATATATATGTTTCATGACTATTAAATAATTATTGGGTGACATAAACACAAATAGAGAAGTTTTAAATAAGAAACTACATGGAAAACTCCATGACATTATAAAATGGCATTCTTACAACAAAGTGTTTAGAACACCATTTCTAATTGTTTTTTGTAAATAAGTAAACATTTATGTCATTTTTAAATAAACATGCATGCTAACTACATGATTTTATGATAAATATCTATAAAGAAAGTACATATAAATTATCCATATAAAAGAACAAAGAAGTATATAATGAATGATAGATGAGTAAAAAAGTGAAAAAGAATTTAATTTTTGTTAAAATAGAAGATTTCTATTACCATCTTTAAAGCATGTTATACTCACAAAGTAATGTTTCAAAATTATTAAAAAAAACAAAAAAACAAAAAAGTACACTATCATATTAACAATAAATAATATGGCAATTTACTACAATTTTACCCAATATTATAATATGAAAATTAAACAAATTTAATATACAAACAAAATAAAAATTAATTAACAAGAAAGTATGTAGATAAAAAAAACCAATTCCATAAAATAAAATAAAAATTATCCTGTCTAAATAAAAGAAGTTAATCAATAATGTGTTTTCAAAATAAAATTGTAATTATATTTAAAAAAATATAATATAAAATTAAAATTATATTAAATTTTAAAATCAAAACATTAAATTAAATTTTAAAATCAAAACAAGAAAATATGTTGCTAAGATCCTTAAACCTCTTGTTGGAAACATGTATTCTTTTATTAAAGACTCCAATGATTTTGTAAAACTTATAAAAAATGAGATGGTTGAGAAAGATGACATTCTTGTGAGTTTTGATGTAGTATCCTTATTTACCAAGATTCCTTTGGATGAAGCGATTCATGTTATAAAAGAAGTCACTGATCCAGAAACAATGGAGCTTGTGAAGATTTGTTTGCGTTGCACTTTTTTCAGTTCTCAAGGAGGTTATTATGAGTAGATGATATCTGGGGTTGCAATGGGATCACCCCTCTCACCAACTGTCACTAATCTATACATAGAGTTCTTTGAGAAGAAATCACTTGACTCATACCCTTTGAAACCAGCTTGGTGGAAAATATTTGTTGATGACACCAACATAAAGTGGACTCATGGTAGGGCAAAACTTGAGAAGTTTTTCAATCATCTTAACTCTATCTCATCTACAATTAAGTTTACTATGGAACTTGAAGAAAACAATAGCATTCATTTTTTAGATGTCTTTGTGATCAGAAAGGAGGATGGTACTTTAGAACATCAAGTCTTTAGGAAGAAAACCCACACTGAAAGCTATCTTCATGCTAAATCTTACCGCCATCCAGCCCAGAAATTTGGTGTCCTTAACACTCTTAATGTTAGGGCTCTGAGAATATCCGATTTTGATAACCTTAATGAAGAAATTGAGCACTTGACCTCGGTTTTTAGAAGTTCAGGATACAAGGATAGGGACATTAAGAAAGCTATAAAGAGAGATGAAGGAAAGGTTCTCTCTAAGGGCCCTCAAGCTAAATGTGGGAAAGTATCCATTCCTTTCCTTCAAGGAGTTATAGATAACATCACAAAGATTTTAGGAAAGAAGGTCATATTCACTCGGTTTACAACATCTGGAATGATTAGTAAAGAATGAGGTCCGTTAAGGATCGCATCGATCATCAACAGTTGAAGGGAGTTTTTAAGATTGATTGTTCTTGTGGTGGAAGTTATATTAGAGAGATAGCGCACTCTTTAAAAACAAGACTAAAAGAGCATGGAGTTGACATTAAGAATGAAATATCACGCACTTCAGCCCTTGCTAAGCACTCCTCAAAGACAAAGCATCATGGTTTCCTAGAGAATGCCAAAATGATTGTTAGGGAGGAGCACTATCAAAGAAAGAAAATCAGAAAAGCCCTCAAAATTGTGAAATATCCACACAATCTAAACAGAGATGGTGAAAGTGAGATTAGTGAAAATTGGCTTCCCCTGATTAGACATATCAACTCTTCAAAGACCATTTCACAGGTATAGTGTCTCAGGTATATCTTTCTTTCCTTTCCTTATCTTGAATTTATTTAAGATTTAGCTCTTTTATTAACATTATTAATTAAAAAAATAACTTTAGTTTTCTATTATTTATTAGCTAGGTGTCTATTTATTTTATTTATGATTAATAATTATTTATTTATAATGACAATAATTTTATTTATTTATTATAAATAAATAAACAAAATGTATTAATGGATGAATAAGTAATTATTAATAGTTTGTTATTTATTTATATATTTTGTTTTATTTCTTTTTAGTGTTTAGGATTCTCAACCTTTATCTTTTTATTAGTTATTTCATAAATAAATAAGTTAATAATAATTGATTATTATCATTCATTTATTTATTGTATTAATTAATAATTTTCAAAAAAATGAAATAAGTAAATAAATAAATAAATTATATATATATATATATATATATATTTTGCTATTATTAAAAATCATTTATTTCTTTTATATTGAATTATTAAAAATCATTTATTTCTTTTGTATTGAATTAATTTAGGTTTGTAATAATGTTAGTATTTTAGTGGGCTTTTCATAAATTGTGTTCCTTTATTATTAATTCACTTTCCTTGGTCGATTTAACTCTTTTTCAATCATCACTCATTTATCTCTGGAAGATGGATCCCCTTTAGAATTCGAAACGTCAACAAAATGTATACAATGTTGTGGATAATCTGAACTATCTCTTTCTAACATCTTAAATAACTAAATTTATACCCAATAAAATACAAATTTACACCCATATAATTATTTTATAATATTTGAATGTTGGTGATAAAAAGCCTAAAAATAAGTAATGCACTAAAACCAGCCAAACTTTTTTTATTTATAACTAATCAACAGTCAACAAAACACTTGGAAATAACATAAATAGAGAGAGTTGAAAAGGCATGAGTCAAAATTGAAAAAAAACACAAAAGCCCCGTGAAAGTTCTAGTTCGTTTGAGGGAGTGGGGAATTTCGTCCCATCTGGTAACAAATAATTAAAACATTGGACAAAATGGCAATCATATTAGTAATTTTTTACATCTGGACTCCTTGGTGCCTAAGCAATTCCAAGCGCCAACAACGACTCAACTATAATTATAAAACCGACAGAGGATTCTATCTCTGCAATTTTTTGAAATTCTAATGAGAGCATTACTGTGTACTGGGCAATCCCTTCACCAAAATGTGCCATGCATTTCTTCAGTGCATCCACTAATTCTCTCACCTATCCATGATCCTTTATGGTGTTCTGCTGCTTCTCAGCCAATAGAATATCATACAACTTTCTAACTAAAGCATTTGCATTTTCTAATTCAAGGAATAGACAACGAGAGGTTTTATACTTGTTGTACTGATTCCTGACCCTTTCAAACAAACTGCGGAGGCGAGAACAAAACACCGCTAACACCCTGGTATTATCTTGTCCGTGAAGAGATGCCCTAGGCAACTCGACTGACAGAACCTTGACTATTATTTTAAGCACAAAGGCAATGCATTCGTTGAGATTACACATATCCTCTAATAAATCATTCTTCAATCTATTGAATACTGAATAAATAAATACGAAGCTCTGTCAAAACGCACATGGGTTGGACTTGGGTATACAATTATCGTGATTCCTTTTTTTCTATAAATGGACTTTCCACTTCTTTAGCTATATCTGATGAAGCATAGTTACCAAATTCGGCCGAATCGACCGGAAGAATTCCGCAATTCGGTCCGATTCGGCTATTAATTACCCTAAAAATTTGATATTTCCCATTCCATAAAAGTTACGTGTTATGTTACATGTATTAGGTTATCAAAATGTTTGTATAAAAATGTAATAAATAGGTGTAATATTAAATTTCTATTTTCATAATAAAATATTTTTTGGTTTACTTTCTTAAATTTTAAACTCTCCTCTTTCATATAGAACTTTTCGCTAGTGAGTTTTCCTATTTCATGCTAGGGTATATTAGTTTAACCTTCCTGAATACTAAGCGTGTAGAGGTGGAGAGAGTGCACCGTCATGGAGTCCACCCAGTGTATTAGCTCAATTTTTCCAGCCAATGGATGAGGGTTTTCAAACTCTTAGTTCCTCGTTGAGGTGCCAACATTGTCTCTAGAGTGCTCTACATGCCGGATGGAGGTTTAACACTTCAGCAGCCTCTGCGTCATTGTATTTTACACTAATCACTTTTTACAGGTCCCTGTGGCCTGCTGCATGTTTTCCACCTGTCTTCTCTAGGAGCCTGGATTATAAGACTCCATCTGTCTCTTCCTGAAGCCCTCAGTTGCATGAAAGCCTGAACAATTCAGTCGGCTGACATCTATAACTTACATTACCCTCTCCTTGTTTTCGTTTTGGTCTCCTCTCTCCCCCTGGTTTTGGGGAGACGCAGGGGTTTTTCTCCTGGTTATATATTGCTTTTGGCTCGTTTTCTCTATCTTCGTTTGTATTTGGGTTGCAGTAGTGAGGTTTCTGAGATGATGCTACTTCAGGGGCTATGGCAGTGCACTTCTCTTCGCGGCTCAGTATAACAGGTTAGTTATTCCATCCAAGACCTTCTTATTTACTGTGTTGAGTTGATTTTATCTCTGACATGGTGTGAATAAAGCTATTGGGATGGGATGAGAATGATTAAATTTCTGATATGACTATATCTTCTATCTTATGCTATATGAACTTATCTGCCTGAATTAGAGCTTAATGGTCTCTTCCGTTTACACCTCTGGAGGTTAGGTTGGTCTTTTCTGTATGTCAAATGATTACATAGCTAGCTCTTTTTTCTAGTCTTTGTTATATAGATGGTTTTGGGCTCCAATCTTGAACTTTAAGAGTTACGTAGTTCTGTCTAAACCTTGTTCTGAGTTCAGTGTCAAGATAGGGCCTTGGTGGTGTAGTTGTCGACATTGTTTCTACTGCTCAGACTCGTCATAGTTTCTATGAGGCGGTTCATTGACTCTCTCACTATTCCTGGACATATTCCACTTGGGTTTGGTTCATCAAAATTTGAATTCTCTCGAGAATTCTCACCTAACAAAGTACAAGTGGTGTTACTCCTTTCATCAATGATTACCGTCCTTTCATCAATGATCATGGATGCGCTTTCCGACGCATCTTTTGCTTCGGCCATGGTACGGGCAACCATGGATGCTGAGAAAAATGGTGGTAGGTCTTCATCAAAAGTTCCCTGGAAATCTGAGCTGTTTGACCATCTTTTTCCCCACACATCCTTTCCCATTCCTGACTATCAGAATGAAGATTTTGGCTTTTCGTCTCGTTATGCAAATCAGCACCCTTCAAAACAACGTCCTACCAAAACATCTGCCCCTCCTTCTGCTATGCATTTGGATAGTTCATTTTTATTAGACAGGATAGTAAGTCTTCAGAAACATGCTTTGGTTGGCCGTTGGCACTTTCCATCTATGGAGGATGGTCAGTTCCGGATCTGGATTGGGAATAAATGGAACGCTTTACTGGGCTATATCCCGACTATTGTTAGATTAATGAACAACTGGTACAACTTCCATTTTTTATCAGAGCGTGATCTCGAGAAGATATTCTCCATTCCCTGGGTACGAGATAAGAGTTTTCTAGCATTACATAAATGGTACATAGGCTTTAACCCTTTAAGATCTACGCCACAAAACAACTACATTTGGGTGAAGCTTCTAGGCCTTCCCATAGAGTTATGGACCAAAGAAACTCTTGCTATGATCGGGAACGCCATAGGTAAATTTATCTATGTAGATCCAAAATGTCTTGGAGCTAAAGATAAACGCGTGGCCTGGATATTAATTGATATTGAATATAGGGGGAGTTCTCTCTGACCAGCTTTTTTCTATAAATCTTTCTGCAGACTTGCGAGCTAAGATTAGAGACCTTGAAAAAAAAAACAACACTTGTTGGCTATTGAAGAGGCTACGTGGCGGCTCAAAAGCCGTGCCATTTGGCTTGCTGAAGGGGATAGAAATACTAAATTTTTTCATAGACATGCGAACAAAAGGAGAGATATCAATTCCATATGGGAGATACAAAATGAGATGGGTGACTTAGTTTTCTCTCAGGAAGACATATCTAAAGAAGCTGTTAAATATTTTCAAAGGGCTTATAGTAGTAATGGGGGAAGTGAATTTCCAGATATATTATGGGGTATTGACCCATATCCCACTATGTTTAATATGGAGCAGAATGATCTTCTCTTTGCCCCGGTCACTGAGGAGGAACTCTTGTTCATTATGAAATCTTTCCAAAAAGATAAAAGCCCGGGTCCTGACGGTTGGACCATTGATTTTTTCATTCACTTCTTCGATATTATGAAAACAGATCTATTAAATATGGTGGAGGAATCCAAGACTTCGGGCTCTATTCCTCATTCGATTACATCTACATATATCGCCTTAATTCCTAAAAAGAAGCCATCGCTCACTTTCAGGGATTACAGACCCATCTCACTTTGTAATACCATATATAAGATAATTTCAAAAATCATTGCAGTCCGGATGAAAGGAATTCTCTCTGTGCATATTTCCCCTGACCAACATGGCTTTCTGAAGGACAGGAACATTATTGAAGCTGTAGCCATCACTCAGGAGGGTCTACACTCTATGCACATGCGGAAAATGGAGGCTGCCTTTTTAAAAATTGATCTCAAGAAAGCTTACGATTGTATAGACTGGGGCTTCCTCAGATGCCTTCTCATCAAAATTGGCATCAATATTAACTGTTTGAATTGGATCATGGCTTGTGTTATTGATGTCAATTTTGTTGTTCTGGTGAATGGTATCCCTACATTTTTTTTAGGCAGCCAGGGGTCTTCGGCAGGGATGTTCATTGTCCCCACTTCTTTTTATTTTAGTTATGGATTCACTCAGTCTTCATATTCGAAGGGCAATCAATGACAAGGTCTATAAGCCGATGGCAATCTGCAGGAACTTCTCTTTCTCACATAATTTATTTGTAGATGATATCTTATTAGCGGCCATGTTATGTAGAGTTACTTGGGACTGTCTGCACACTATTATGATGAAATTTCAGAAAGCTACAGGTCTTTGTATCAATGAGGATAAGTCATCTTTTTACATGAAGGATATAAACTCTGAAATGGCTATGTATCTCTCCAATCTTTTTCATATTCAGGTATCTCCCCTACACGCGGGCATGAAATACCTTGGCTTTCATCTCAAGCCTGTCGGCTACTCCCCTACAGATTGGACTTGGATGCATGAAAGATTTATCAAGCGTATTGAGAGTTGGGAATACAAATGCCTCTCACTAGCAGGCAAATTCATATTATCTCAATTGGTCCTGGTTCAATTATTAGTTTATTGGGCGCATCTCTTTTATATCCCTGCTAAAATCATCCAGAGACTGAATCGGAGTATGGCCAATTTCATTTGGGGCGCTAACAGACAACATAGGAAATTTCATTTGTCTAAGATCATAAACCTTGCTCGGCCAAAAGTCCTTGGGGGATGGGGCATTATGAATATCAGTTTTTCAATTATGCTCTTCTTTGCAAATCACTATGGAAAGCTATTTTCGGATCCTGCACTTGGAGTAACATTATCAAAGCCAAGTATCTGCATAACAGAGATATTCTTATTTGGTATAGATTGGGTTCTTTTGGTCCCCCTAAAGGCTCTGCCATCTGGCGTAGTCTTCATAAGATTGAAGGCTTTTTTCTTAAGAATTTGGCATGGAATCTTCACTCAGGCAGAAAGATCTTAATTGGTGTAGATCCATTGGTGGGTGAGCGTCCGGATTTCAACTTTCCTCAACAACTGCTTCATCATCTTCAGAATAAGGGTATTTTTTATTGGGATCAGGTAATTGAAAAATGGGTGGGCTCTATTCCCATTTGGAAATCGGCAGAATTGATTGGTCTTTATGGTTCTCTGTCTGCTCAATGGAACAAGATAATATCATATATGCATCATAGGGGTTTCTTCAAATCAGTGGAGGATGATTGTCTTTTATGGAATGGTCCAAAGGGGAGATCAGCTGTATGTGTCAAAGATGCATACCTCATGCTACAGATGGAATCCTCTTTTCAACCAGACAATATTTTCCCTTTTGTTTTCTGGAAAGCTCGTTGCCCTACAAAAGTGATTATATTTTCTTGGTTGGTCTTTAATAATAAGAATTTAACGTGGGACAATTTGCAAAAAAGAAATTGGCAAGGGCCAGCTATTTGTCCATTATGCAAAGCTAATGAGGAAACAAACTATCATCTTTTTTTGACCTGTCCTATTGCTATTGAGATTTGGGAAACAGTGGCTGATCTTTTTGGTTTGAATAGGATAACATTCTCTTCTATAAGAGAGGCATTTCTGTGGTGGAGTAATCTGAGACAAGATGGAAGGTCTATTCCCCTGGTCACAATTTGGTGCATCTGGAAATGTAGAAATCAAGCCCTATTTCATAATAGGAAGGTGATTATCGCTCTTATTATAGACTCTGTAATAGCTCTTCTTCCTTCTTGTAAGAATCCACAGATCCTCCATTCTTCAAAGGAACATCTTGATCGCAGTTTAGACCTGGATGTTCTTCCCCGTGCATACTTTGATGGAGCTGCAGCGAACGGTTTTTGTGCCTGTGGAATATTCATCATTCCATGTGTGGACCAGTCTATCAAAATCTTTTGGAATGGTGGCAAGGGATCGAACAACAAGGCTGAAGTTATGGCATTAGCTGGCCTCCTTTACTTTTGTGACTTCCTTGGCATACCTGGACTGCATATTTTTGGTGATTCTAAACTGATTATTGATCATGTGAAATCAGTTCATCACATTCAGAACATCAATCTTTTGGGGTGGTTGCATAGAATATCATATATTTGGCATGCTCACCAGGATTACTCCATTCAACATATTCAAAGAGCTTACAACTTAGAAGCCGATTCTCTATCAAAAGCAGGTCTCTCCACTACAGAACAATCATGGCAGGTACAAATCTCTGTGGGAGAAATTCAGCATGAAATTGTGGAGTTTAGTCTCCCTGGTATAAGCTAACAGTTTTCTTCTCACAATTCTGGTAAGTTTTGAATGCACCTTTTTGGCTATATTAATATGACCCTCTATTTTGGTAAGTAGATGATGCTGTAAATATTTTGTTTTCCATCTTTTTTCTATCATCTTCTCTGTATCTGAGGTTTATATGCAGACATCTTCAAATATTAGTTATGATTTGAGACGGTACTTGGTCTTATTCTGTCCTACTGGGGCTTAAGATCTCATTGTCTACTACAGGGATATTAGTCATATCATCAGTTTCTTTTTGATATATGGTCTTCCATATACTATCTGCCTCATGATGTATATTCTCATCTTATATGAATATAATGCAGCTTTTTTTTTTCTTACTAAAGCTTTTCGCTAGTGAGTAATGAAATTCGAACTAATTATTTATAATAAAATTTAAAATAGTTCAAACTAGTTCGAATTAGATGGCTTTTGATCTATATTTTATTTAGTTAATAATTAGGAAGTTATTTCTTTTTATAATTAGGAAAATATAAGACTAGTTCTAATTAGATGGCTCTTTATATATACTTTATTAAGTTAATAATTAAGAAATTACCTACAAATTATTATTAGGAACTATAGTTGAGAATAATTAATATTATTTTGATATTAATGGAGAAAATAGTTACGTTGTTGTAACTTTCTCCCTAGTTTAGGATTAGTTCCTATAATTATGGGGTTTGGGTGCAACTTCCTATTTCCTAGTATTGTATTTATTGATGTAATCTTTGATTGATTGTGAATATAGAGTGGACGAGAGTGATCTCTCAAGTTTGATGAGTGTAGTCTCCAGGTGCAGGCCACACCTGAGAGCTACATCTCTTTCTTTTCAATTCTGTTCACATTTTATCTTGGTATCAGAGCTCAGAGTGAGTGAGCCTGATCTTTTGTCACCTGTGAGGCTGAAGTGCCTGTAGTAGCTAGCTTGCCTGTGTGGCTAGAATAGCCTGTGTGGCTTGAAGTGCCTTTGTGGCTGTGTGTACACGAGAGCTCTGTGCTCGATTGAGCAGGTGGACTGCAGAACACCTGGCTCGGACTCGAAAATTTTGGCGCGGATTCGCGGATTTTGCGCTGATAGTCGCGCCAGAAGAGGAATTAGCGTGGATTTTGAGGAATAAACTGCGCCAAAGCGCCAAAAATCCCGATTAGCGCGGGATTTTACCGGGAAAGTCGTGCCAATTGAAATACTCTAAGCGATTTTCAGTTAGCGCAGATTTTTCGCTTAGGGTAGCGCCAAGGGATCTGCGAATAGCGTGAACTTCGTTTGGCGGTTTGCAAATGGTGCAGATCAGCGGAGTTGCAGACCCGTCCAGGAGAGACAGATCGGGAAAGTGCCAGAGGAGATTTGCGAGAAACCTCGACTTCGTTTGGCGATCTGCAGGGAGAGTAGGATCGGCGAAGTGGCAGATCAATCCGGGAGAGGTGGATCGGATCAATTGTGATCAGATCATTGTTTCGGCTGTATTGAAAACGCTGAATTTGCTCATTGGAGCGGGAGTGCCAGACACTGCAGATAGGTGGCAGAGGTGACAGATCGATCTGACAGGTATTGTTTTTTGTTGTTGTTAAGTAGATTCACAATGAGTAATACGATGGAATCTTACCTTAACGAGTCTGGTAAACTCAACGGGTCTAACTTCACGAATTGGAAGTTTAAGATCCAGACCCTGTTCGAAGGTGCGAACGCTTGGACTATAGTGACAGGCGATGAGCAGAAGCCGACTGCGAGCACGCAGAAGGAAGACTGGGAAAAACGAGAAAACAAGGCCAAAGTCCTGTTAAAGATGTCTGTGAAAGACAATGTCATTGCACACATCAGAGACTGCAAAACGTCCGCAGAGATTTGGACGAAAATCAAGAATGTGTATGAGACCCAGAATACAAACATAGTTTTGGCTCTGAAAAGCAAGCTATTTTCAATGAGGATGGACGAAAGGGAGTCTGCTACTGCATTTGTCGTGCGAATTAGGGATGTTAAAGATGGATTGGTGGCCATTGGAGTGGCGGTGGCTGATGAAGATCTTGTTGCAATTACAATGAATGGGATGCGTGATGATTTCCAAACCTTCATCACTCGAGTCTGTCAGGCGGAAAGAGTCGATTGTGCGGACACAACCAACCTCCCTAGGAGCCTAAGACTCTCTAGTGACAAACAAGACAAACAAGAGCAATCCTTCTCTAAACATGCATTTACTATATAAGAAATCAAGTGTTTAGATCCTACCTGTAATCCAACGCTGTTGTAGCAGTCCAGCTCCGCTGATCCGGATGAGCTTCTCCTTCACTTTGAAACCTGCATCTACTAACAATCAAACGATTAAATATCACTTGATAATCTCATAGAATAAAACATATTTAACACATAGACCAAGGAGTACATGAAACAACTCATAAATAACAAGTTATTGAGAAGAATGGACTCATTTGCATTAATAGGTAACAAAAGGAACAAATACAACCTGAGCCTTGGTGTTGTGCAAGTCCTTCCTAGGGTCCATCAAGAGTTCTCCTTTACTTTGACAAAGCTCACCCACTTCCAAATAGAACAAGCAAAGATGGCAATCTCTCCTCACAAGCTTCTAAATGGGAGTCCTAATTCCAGCAGCATCTACCCATAGAAATGTATAGCTTCCAACCTCTCCTCCTTCTGGCCCAATGCCTGTATTTATAGTGGTCTAGAGGAAGTTATTCAGGTCCACCATCAATGGGATAATCCCCTCTTTGGATGGGATAGCTCCCTCATTGATGGGATAAGTTCCTCTTTGGTAGGGGTACATGAACCATCTGGAGGCGCTCAATACACGTCGAACAACCTTCTAGAATGCTCTAGAAATGACCACAAGTAACTTTTTAAAGATGAAACTTGTGCATTTTGACCTTTACAGGGGGACGCACCTGCCCCTTTACATACAGAGCGTCCAAAGACGCAGCTTTTGTGAACATTGGGTGCGTCCCCGCAGGTAAGGTTGAGAGAACCTGCGTACCCAGAGATAAATACATTTATAAAGACTTTCTCTCTTTTTGGAGTTTGACATGGAGAGCAGAGGCATAAGACTTGCCTAAGAGGATAGCATGACTGTTGATAGAGCCATACTAACTGTAAATAGTCATGGTGACATTTTTTAGTGTAACAGATTGCCCCCTAAAGTGCGAAGCCTGTAATAGATTAGGGTTTTGTATTATCTAGGAAGGGTGAAGCGCTTTATCATTTCAAGGATTATCTCGTGGAGAGCCTGGTCAGAACCTGCAATTTTCAACACAAAATACATGTATAAGATTATATCATCACTGAGGTAGGCATTCCAATACTCAGATCAAAACTTTAACTAACAGACTAACTACTCTGATACAGGAATGATCTTGCAGTACATCATAATCATAGACTTTTGTAGACACAGTATGGGCGCAACCATCTTTTTATGATTAGTCTACTTAGATAATGAATACAAAACTCCTCGCAGCCTGGATGGTGGAAACTAGATCCAGGGTCTTCATTTCTACTTCCCGAATTGGTACGATTCTAGCCATGCGAATAAATGAGCTGATGTCGAACATGGTAGAAACCACTTGATTACCAGTCGATGATGTAAACTGTTAACAAGTGTGAGAGAGACCACCAATAATGTCAATGGTTCTCAAAGTACCCAGTACAATCCATGAGATGTGAATGAATGAGTTGATGTCGAACATTTCACGGAATCCTTCGATCGAAAGTCAATGATGTAAACTGACATCAAAGGCGAGAAACCTGCCATTGATGCATGCAGACTTCAAGGTACTGACGATTTCTAAGTCATCTCTCTAGATAATGTGCTGATGTCGATAGAAAGCGACCCGTTGCAGGCAAGCCTACAACACGAAATCATTGTTCAAGTTGAAGAAATGTTGCTGTAAGGACTGACTCAGGGATGGTCAAATGGATGACAAGTATTTTGCAGATGAAAGTTTTGCTTGCAGACCTCTTGAACACATAACGACACGACAGATGGCTTGGTGATGAACGACTCAAAGTTAATCCCCGGAACCCGGCTGAAGACTTTCAAAGTGGTTTGATCAACTGTGAGGTAAAGGATTTCCCAACCCAGGTGAATGAAAAGTGTCGTGTTCAAGAGTGGTAATAAAGTTTTCTTCTGAGACAAAAGGTAACAAATAGGCTCATTCTTCTCTCTTTTCCCCCACCATTTCTGGCAAGTACCTCTTTATTTTTAACAAGCTTGAGGAGGATAACATATGCTTGATTATAAGCTCATCCTTCGGATGAGTCCAACCTAGTTTTGATTCGAACCCTAGGAAGGAGTGGTTCGTTCCTGTTTGTAATTGAACAGGTTCTTTACTGTGAAATTTTAACGAGTCCAGTATAGGAGAAACTCGGCGTTTTTTAATTTTAGAGAGTCTGAAAAACTTAAGAAGACTCCAGGTTGAACTTTTTCGTAGATTTGTGTCCCTCAAGCCCGAAAAAGTATAAAATAATACCTGGGGGAACCGCTTGATCTTGCGACCAAGGAGTACTTTCATAATTAGTGCCACTGACCTGAAAAGTAAAAAGCGATCAAGGACACGTCGTTTTATTTCCATATCGAGTTTGAAACGACAAAAACCTGGCAATCTTTTCCTGATTTTACGGTCAGAAAAAAGCTATAAGGAGACCGTCTTTTAATTCCGTTTTAATGAGTGTAAAAGAAATGCTCGGCAATCTTTTCATGTTTTAGGAGTCAGAAAAGAGCTTAAAGATGACTCTAAGGTTTCACTTTTTCGTAAGTTTTAACGAGTCCGAAAAAATGATAAAAATGTACTCATGGTTTTCACTTTTTCATAAATTTTAATGAGTTCGAAAAAGGGATAAAAATGTACTCATGTGACCAACTTTCAATTTAATTTACGAGCAGGAAAAGACGGAAAGAACTCGGCGTTTTCATTTGTTTTACGAGAATGAAAGATAGCAAAATAATCTCGGTATTTTCATGAGTTTAACGAGCCTTGAAAATAACTTAAATTGACTCGAGATAGGTTTCATTTTTACAAAAGCTTGAAACAGACAAAAACTATGCTTCAAAGTAGTTTCATTTTTACACAAGCTTGAAACAGAGAGAAAACTGTGCTTGATGCCCCCTAAGCGTAACTGTTAGAGCGCATGCCCCCCAGCTTCATTTCATTCAACTAAGTACAAGCAGGATGGAATGAAGGTTCATGAACGAGATCATTTGAAAGACTCGACCTAAAACTGTAAGAAAATTATGCAAAAAACTGAAATAACTAACCTAAATATACAACTTAACATTTACGAGATCTTGTCAAACTCTTGACTCAAGTGGAAGAGGATTTGTTTCATTTTTTAACGAGCTTGACACAGGAAAAGAACTATGCTCGGATTCGGTTTCATTTTTACGCAAGCTTGAAACGAAAAACTATGCTTGTTATAAGCTCACATGCCCCCATCATAATGACGCAAAACGAGGTACATGCCCCCCAAGCTTCATTGCATTCAATAAGGTGGATGGAATGAAGCTTTACTTTCAAGATCTTGGAAAGAATTGTGGGAGTTGTTTCATTTTTTAGTGAGGTTGACACAGGAAAAGAACTATCCTCAAAACCCTTGTTTCATTTTTTAGACGAGCTTGACACAAGATAAGGAACTATGCTCATAACTACTCTCTACAATCTACCTAACAAAAAACTTTACTCTTGATTCATTTTTTAACGAGCTTGACACAAGACAAGGAACTATGCTCCAAAATCCTTGATTCATTTTTTAATGAGCTTGACACAAGACAAGGAACTATGCTCATGACTACTCTCTACAATCTACCTACTTAACCTATCCTTGTTTCATTTTTTAACGAGCTTGACACAAGACAAGGAACTATGCTCAATACTCCTTGTTTCATTTATTAACGAGCTTGACACAAGACAAGGAACTATGCTCAAAAAGTTCGCATGCCCCCAGGATAATGATGCAAAGCGAGGTACATGCCCCCCAGGCTTCATTGCATTCAACCAGATGGATGGAATGAAGGTTTACTTTCAATATTTAACTTGAAAAGGGAGTTGTTTCATTTTTAAGGAGGTTGACACAAGAAAAGAACTATCCTCATACCTGATTCATTTTTTAACGAGGTTGACTCAGTAACAGGAACTATCCTCAAACCTGATTCATTTTTTAACGAGGTTGACTCAGTAACATGAACTATCCTCAAAACCCTTCTTTCTAGAATCTATCTACATATCCTAAAATCTAGCTGATTCATTTTTTAATGAGGTTGACTCAGTAAAAGAACTATCCTCATACCTGATTCATTTTTTAACGAGGTTGACTCAGTAACAGGAACTATCCTCACACTCACTGATTCATTTTTTAACGAGGTTGACTCAGTAAAAAGAACTATCCTCTGACCAACTGATTCATTTTTTAACGAGGTTGACACAGTAAAAGGAACTTTCCTCGTACACACTGATTCATTTTTTAACGAGGTTGACTCAGTAAAAGGAACTTTCCTCACACACACTGATTCATTTTTTAATGAGGTTGACACAGTAAAAGGAACTTTCCTCACAATCCTACTTTCTAACTATCTATATAACCTATCCTTGTTTCATTTTTTAACGAGGTTGACACAAGACAAGGAACTATCCTCGAACACACTGATTCATTTTTTAACGAGGTTGACACAGTAAAAGGAACTTTCCTCGGAACTCCTTGTTTCATTTTTTAATGAGCTTGACACAAGACAAGGAACTATGCTCATGACTTCCAGTTTCATTTTTTAATGAGGTTGAGTCTAGAAGAAACTATCCTCACACACACTGATCATGGCTTCCAACTGGAAGAAAGACATGTCAATGGACACACCTTGATCATGGCCTCCAAGAGGTCTTCATCAGAAGGAAGAATACTCCTCTGGAAGGAACACATGTCAAGGGACTCAAGAGGGATAAGAACATCGTGTTCAAATAATCCCATAGAGTTTTCCATGTCAATTACCGGATCTAAATCAACAGTGAGAGGCTCACTTACATTGGTAACTGAAAACATGGGACCAGTTGCCACATAATTAACCCGTGGCTGGGTAGATACCACTTTAGAATCAGGAACATTTAGGGGTGTCATATTATTGGTAGTTGAGACAAGACTAGGGAATGAAAGTTGATCTACAGTCACAATACTGCCATTGTGAGGGAAAGACATCACGCGAAAGAGTGTCGATACGACCGCTTTCATTGCATAAACATAGTCTCGCCCAAGGAGTAAATTGAAATCCAAGGGACCTCGAACTACCATAAGATCAATACAGACAGTTTTACCTTCCAAGGTAATAGAAAACTTAGGAAGGATCCCTAAAGGTTCACTAATGGTTCTGTTAAAAGCTTTCAGATTCTGCGTAATAGGCGCAAGCTGAGGGGAACCCAAAGCTTTCCAAACAGTTGAGAATAAAATACTAACAGAAGCACCTTCATCTACTTGAGTACGATGTATGTCCCTACCACCAGCCTTGACAATGATTTGGAAAGGGATGGAGGAAGGAAGACGAGGTTCTGTCAGTCTATTCCAATCAAAGGAAAAGACCTCAGTACTTGGAGGGGGTTCTGTAGAAACAGGTGAAATGCCCCCCGGCATAGAAGAATCTGATGTAACAAGAAGAACCTGAGCGGTATGAAGTTCACTCTCTAAATGGAAAGTGGGATCGACCGAATGTGAAATTGAATCGACCACTTGATCAACTAATGGATCATCAACCTGAGTGACATGAGTTTCACTCTCCAATGGAAGAGTGTGATTGACTGTACTTGAAGTTATATCAATCACTCCGTCAGTTGACGGTAGGTTGGGAGAAAGTTTACGGTAACCAGTTGGAAATTCTTGCTGTGGAACAGTAAGTTTTTCCAACAATGTTGAGGCTTCATCCATGTGAGGGCAAATGTGAGTTTGATGACTCCCTTTGCATAACTTACAAGGAAACCTAACTTTACCCTTTTTCCCAGGAACCTGACTATCACTGGTTGATGGATCAACGGAAAGTTGATGATATTTTTCTGACCATACTTCCAAGACCTTTGAAATACCAGGACAATTGACAAGGAAGTGGTCACCCTTACAAAGCCTGCAAGGGTATTTGGGTTTACGATGCATGTCGGAGTTTTTCTCAACACAACTAACACTTACAGTCATGGTTGGTTGGTTGACTTCTTTCTTATCTTGCTTCTTCTTCTTCTTCTTCTTCTTCCCTTTCTTCTTCTTCTTAGCCTCCTGGTTACTAGCATCAAGGCTTTTACCAGGCGAAGAGGAAGAAATGGAGGAAGAAAAATTAGGCGAAGAAGGTAAAGGGTCAACAGAAGGTTGGTGATGTTGAGATGGTGAACTCTGTTGAGGTGAAGCATCCGGTTGAGATGGAACAATTGGAGTATTCTGGGCCAACGAAGTTGAAAATAACCATATCGGTAATCCTATTGTAAATCCAGGTAATGACAAAGTAGCCATATAAGGAGGACCAACATTTCCAAAGTAAGGAAAAGTACTAGGATTCTCGTTAGGAGGGATTCCTAGGTTGGTAAATTCCGGAACATTTGCCATTATATTCAACTTCAGTGAATTTTATTAACAATTTATAACTAAAATTAACAATTCACAATTCACACCTAACAATTAAAATTCACAATTCACACCTATGGTCTCTAAAAGTAAAAACAAACAAATTAACACGCACTATCAAATCTAGGAGTCAAACCACACACAAACAGTAGCCTTCCGGACCGAAAACACTAGTTGGTGATGAAATCCAACATCGCAAAATTCAGTACAGAAGTGGCGGGTGGAACAGTTACCCCGGCAACCTGCTTAATGAATAGACTGGACCAAGTTCCTCCACTTTAACCGTCTCGAGTGAAGTGAACCCCCCAAAAAATCCAAGTGAGTCTAGCCGACGTCTGCTCCAGGTACAGTGGGATCTTCCCTCCACCGTCACCTTGGGTAGAATCCTAAAGATAATGGTCACTAAGGTTACCAACAGCAACAAATGCACCTGGGGGAACAGTCTACACTCCGACAGCACGCAAGGGCAGAGTATCAAGCTCAATCCCCTTGCCGGCTCCTTGACAATAATCCAAGGTTTACCGACAAGTGACCCCTAGCTCCTCGACAATGGTTAATTCGAGGTTTACCGTTTGTAATACGTGCGTGTCTGGCGTCGTTCCCAACGAGGGAGGATTGATCCCCTCACTGGTTTGGACACGAGCTCGTGCTTCTCCTTTAAGAGGAGCTTTCCCAGAGTACAATGGAAACAGTTGGATTTATCCTACCACAAGATGAGCTACTTGTTTGGTTTTGCTGTCTTGGAGAGTTAATTACTCTCCTACTCCAAGACACTAGCCTAAGCTATGTTGGTGTATCAGAGCCCTAGAAATGTAAAAAATACTAGATGAATTTTAATTAAGCGCTGTGTTATTAAGGCTGTTATTACTCAAATGGGTAAATGGATATGAAACCAATGGTGTTATGACCCGACTCAACTGAATGAAATCGAATATGATAATGTGATCTTTTCAATTCGATGAATCCTAACTAAAGTAAGGAGAGAGTTTCCATTCACTTCCAACAATGCAAGAAATTGATCACTAAGAGAAAATTCAACAAATTCTCTAATGCACTAATTTTATCAAGAAAAACTAATGCAAATCAATTCCAAACCATTTTTTTATTTTTATTTTTTGTGTAAATTCAAATCAAAGAAAACTGATCTAAATCTACGATTGATTTTTCAGAATGTAAACTATGCAATGGTAATCTAAGCACAATTCACTTGAAAAGTATGCAAATGTAATCTATGCACATTTTTCATTCATATTCTGAAAATGAGAATTCTAATTATGCAAATGTGATATGTGCAAGAGAATTCTCAAACACAAGACGATTCTAATGTAATCTAAGAACCAATCAAGTGCAAGTCGAGAAAATTGGGTGAGAGTTCCAAAGATCAAAACATAAAAACACTCAAAGGCGATTAACACTCATACAAAATTGTGAAATGACTGAGAGAAACCTCCAAGTAATGACCAAAGGAAATCAAATTAATAATTTCTCAAAAAGAAACTCAAAACACCCAATTGATGAAAGCTTAAAGCAGGAATGCTAATGAAACAAGTTCAGGTGAAGATCTTTGACAAGAGACTAATGGATCTAGGCAGTAAAAACTAAGAAAAAACAAAATCTAAGAGAAAAAATGCAAAAAATGGAATTTTCTTAAATTTTAGCAGGGGACGCAGGCAACCAGTTAAGCCAGGTGCGGACCCGCTCTGTGCACACAGCAACAGTGCGCCCAGGGACGCACTGTGCAATACTCAGAGGGTGCGTCCTACTAGAAAATTCAAGAAAAACTAAATTGAATCTAACCCTAAGCTAACCCACCCAAAAACAAAGTCACAGAGCCAAAAACCAGAAAATAAATGACTTTTCTCAGATCAAAGTTGCATACAAAGGAAAAGACTTTCACATCAATGGATTCCCCAGCGGAGTCGCCAATTTGTCAGGTGGAAAGAGTCGATTGTGCGGACACAACCAACCTCCCTAGGAGCCTAAGACTCTCTAGTGACAAACAAGACAAACAAGAGCAATCCTTCTCTAAACATGCATTTACTATATAAGAAATCAAGTGTTTAGATCCTACCTGTAATCCAACGCTGTTGTAGCAGTCCAGCCCCGCTGATCCGGATGAGCTTCTCCTTCACTTTGAAACCTGCATCTACTAACAATCAAACGATTAAATAGCACTTGATAATCTCATAGAATAAAACATATTTAACACATAGACCAAGGAGTACATGAAACAATTCATAAATAACAAGTTATTGAGAAGAATGGACTCATTTGCATTAATAGGTAACAAAAGGAACAAATACAACCTGAGCCTTGGTGTTGTGCAAGTCCTTCCTAGGGTCCATCAAGAGTTCTCCTTTACTTTGACAAAGCTCACCCACTTCCAAATAGAACAAGCAAAGATGGCAATCTCTCCTCACAAGCTTCTAAATGGGAGTCCTAATTCCAGCAACATCTACCCATAGAAATGTATAGCTTCCAACCTCTCCTCCTTCTGGCCCAATGCCTGTATTTATAGTGGTCTAGAGGAAGTTATTCAGGTCCACCATCAATGGGATAATCCCCTCTTTGGATGGGATAGCTCCCTCATTGATGGGATAAGTTCCTCTTTGGTAGGGGTACATGAACCATCTGGAGGCGCTCAATACACGTCGAACAACCTTCTAGAATGCTCTAGAAATGACCACAAGTAACTTTTTAAAGATGAAACTTGTGCATTTTGACCTTTACAGGGGGACGCACCTGCCCCTTTACATACAGAGCGTCCAAAGACGCAGCTTTTGTGAACATTGGGTGCGTCCCCGCAGGTAAGGTTGAGAGAACCTGCGTACCCAGAGATAAATACATTTATAAAGACTTTCTCTCTTTTTGGAGTTTGACATGGAGAGCAGAGGCATAAGACTTGCCTAAGAGGATAGCATGACTGTTGATAGAGCCATACTAACTGTAAATAGTCATGGTGACATTTTTTAGTGTAACAGAGTCTCGGCAAGGGAGAAAACACCCACGTTTGATGATCTCACTGCGATCTTGCAGCAAGAGGAAGAGCGACGGCAGAACCTGAATCTGAACCCCCAAAGTGACGATCTTGCGCTGGTGGCGAAGCGACGACTATCTAAAGGGAAGCAGTCACAGCAGCAATCAGTCCAGAAAGGAGGAACAACACATAAAAATCATTGTCATAAAGGTATGCTTGCAAATCATTCTGAAAAGAACTGCTTTTATTGTGGAAAGAAGGGTCATATACAGAGAGATTGTTATTATAAGAAGCAGGCTGATGAGGCAAGGAGGAGACAGGTAAATCCAAAACACAGAGGATATTTTGTTGAAGAAGAATACTTCAGTCATGAATTTCGACTGTTCACAGTCGACTGTGCCCTTTCTGCATCAAATGAAGATGACATCTGGTATGTCGATTCGGGAGCATCCTCTCACATGACAGGTAATAAAGAATTTTTCGACAGTCTTGAAGAAATTATAAATAGATCAAAAATATATCTAGGGGATGATAATGGATATCAGATTAAAGGTCATGGAGTGATTTCAGTTAAGTTACCAAATGGAAAAATTAGTCACCTTTCAAATGTTTTATATGTACCTGGAATAAAGAAAAACCTAATATCTGTATCCATGATGGCTGACCAAGATATGAATGTCGAATTCTTCAAGACTCACTGTGTGATAAAGGATTGCAGGAATGAAATTGTTGCAACAGGCATGCGAGTTGGAAGCCTATACAGATTGGATGCAAAAAGTATATCAAAGCAAGCCATGGTTGCAGGAGAGTTGATAGCTGAACAACTCTGGCATCAGAGGTTTGGTCATCTGAATCTGCAGGATCTCATGTTGTTACAGAAGAAAGGTATGGCCGAAGGTCTCCCCATCTTTCGTAACATTCAGTTAAACTGTGAAGGTTGTGCCTTAGGAAAGATGCACAGAGAACAGTTCCCTGTGCATGATAGGAGGAGGCAAACAGAAATCTTAGAGCTAGTGCACACTGATGTATGTGGTCCCATGCAGACAAGGTCGCTAGGGGGAGCATACTATTTTTTGTTGTTTACTGATGACTGCACTAGGTATTCATGGATTTATTTTTTAAACAAGAAAAGTCAGACTTTCCAATGTTTTATAGATTTCAAAACCCTGGTGGAAAGACAGTTTGGAAAAAGTATTAAAATTCTCCGATCTGATCAAGGAGGAGAATACAAATCAAAGGAATTCATGAAATACTGCAAATCTCACGGGATTGTTCAGCAGTATACAGTGCCGCACACACCACAGCAAAACGGAGTTGCAGAGCGTAAAAACAGAACCCTGGTAGAGTGCGCAAGGAGCATGCTGCAAGGTAAAGGTCTATCTAATATTTTTTGGGCAGAAGCGATAAATACTGCTGTATATTTGAAAAATAGAAGTCCTACTAGGTTTCTTGGCTTCAAAACCCCTTTTGAAGCCTTGTATGGATTTAAACCAGCAGTAAATCACTTAAGAGTCTTTGGGTCAAAGGCATTTGCACATGTACCCAAAGCTGATAGAAAGAAACTAGACCCTAAGGTAGTCAAATGCATCTTTGTTGGTTATGGTACAGAATTTAAAGCATACAAACTGTTCAATCCTGAGTCTCGTAAGACATTTGAAAGTAGAGATGTAGTCTTTCATGAACAGGTACAGGAAAGGAAAGCTGATGTTGGAGATGATTGGCACATTCCATTTCTGTTGGAGGAAAGCAGCGAGGATGAAAGGGAGCAGGAACAGGAGCAGAAAGAAGAGAATGAAGAAGAACAGCAAGAAGGTGAAAGAGCAGGCCCAGTTATTGCAGAAGAAAACAAATTTGAGGTAAGTTCCCTACCAAGAAGGTCAGGTAGGAAGACTCAATTACCATTGAAATTGAGAAACTATGCGTTGATGTCAAAGTTTTTGAACATTATAGAGCCCTCTAATTATAAAGAAGCTAGTCAATTTGAGGAATGGAGAGCTGCAATGAATGAGGAGATGGAATCAATTCTTAGAAATAATACTTGGGAATTAGTAGAGCTGCCTAAAAACAAAACACCTATAGGGAGTAAATGGCTGTTTAAACCCAAAATTAATGCAGATGGAAGTATAGATAAGTTAAAAGCTAGGTTGGTAGCAAAAGGATACTCGCAGCATGAAGGTATTGATTTTGATGATACTTTTGCACCTGTAGCAAAGCTAAATACAATCAGATTACTCATTGCTTTAGCTAGTAAATGTAATTGTGAATTACACCAACTAGATGTTAAATCTGCATTTTTAAATGGTGATTTAAAAGAAGAAATTCACTTAGTATTGCCAGAAGGATTTGTGAAGCAGGGGCATGAACAGCTTGTTTGTAGATTGAAAAAGGCTTTATATGGTTTAAAGCAAGCACCCAGGTCTTGGTACGAAAAGGTTGATTCTTTCTTTATAGAGCATGGTTTCCATAGAAGCTTAAATGACCCAAATTTGTATACCAAGTACAATAATTAGGGGCAGATTATTTTGATTTCTCTATATGTGGATGATATGATTCTAACAGGAAATGCAGATGACTTAATCAGAGGAATCAAAAGGCTCATGGCACAAGTTTTTGAGATGAAAAATCTCGGAAGCCTTAACTATTGTCTGGGATTAGAAGTATTCAGAGATACTGGGCAAACTTTTCTTACTCAAGGGAAGTATGCAAGAAATCTGTTGGAAAAGTTTGGGATGGATTGGTGTAGATCAGCAGTGACACCTTTGCAGCAAAATCTGAAATTGAGCAGTGACGATGGCACTAAGGAGGTAGATGCCACAATGTACAGACAGCTGGTTGGCAGCCTTATATATCTTACAACAACCAGACCCGACTTGGCATACTCAGTTAGTGTATTAAGCCAATTCATGTCAAAACCGCGTGAAAGTCACTGGACATCAGCAAAAAGCGTGTTGAGGTATCTTTGTGGTACTGTTCATTTTGGTATTTTATACACTGATGTATCTGATGTTACTCTAGCAGGTTTTTCAGACTCAGACTGGGCAGGTAACCTGGATGATCGGAGGTCCATCACAGGTTATGCATTTAACATAGGTTCCGGGGTAATTGCATGGAGCAGCAAGAAACAAAGTACTGTAGCTTTGTCATCATGTGAAGCTGAATATCAAGCATTGTGTGCAGCAACATGTGAAGCAATCTGGTTGAGGAGACTTCTTAACGATGCAGGAAAAGAACAGAAGCAACCCACTTCTATCAAAAGCGACAACCAGAGCACTATCAAATTAGCATACAATCCAGTGTTTCATAAAAACACCAAACACATAGACACCCAGTTTCACTTTGTTAGAGAAAAAATACAGTCAAAAGAAATTGCTGTCGAATATTGTAAAACTTGTGACAATGTGGCTGATATTTTTACAAAGCCTCTTGCACGAGTGAAATTTGAATTGTTTAGAAAGATGCTAGGAGTTCAGGAGAACCCTTTCTCCATTAAGGGGGGGAGTTGAGAATAACTAATATTATTTTGTTATTAATGGAGAAAATAGTTACGTTGTTGTAACTTTCTCCCTAGTTTAGGATTAGTTCCTATAATTATGGGGTTTGAGTGCAACTTCCTATTTCCTAGTATTGTATTTATTGATGTAATCTTTGATTGATTGTGAATATAGAGTGGACGAGAGTGATCTCTCAAGTTTGATGAGTGTAGTCTCCAGGTGCAGGCCACACCTGAGAGCTACATCTCTTTCTTTTCAATTCTGTTCACATTTTATCTACTATCTTATTAGCTATAATTAGGAACTACCTTATTGGCTACTATGTTTTGATTGACCAATTAACAATATGTATTTTTCCCTTTATGCTAAAGAGTTACTCATCAAAGAGGGTTTTTTACTAATCTAGTTAATTTTATTTTATTTGTAACTTCTATAATATGATTGAAAACAATTTTTGAACTGTATCAAATTTATTAATTTAAATCATTAAAAATTTAAGAATATTCCCAAATTTTTTTAGTATTAAATTTTAGATAATCAATTTTTTTGTATGGAATGAATGGTTAGTTTTGTATTAAAATTCGAACTTGATAACTATAATCTGAAATATGAGATGATAGGAAAGCTTAAAAAAAAAAAAAAATTACAAATTACAAACTTTCTAAACTTTCTATTAGATTTTTTTGCAACTCCACCATAATCAACACTCAATTTGCGGTGATGTTTCCTCCGTATGTGAACAAAGCCCATTACCCATTACTCGAAAGGATCTCTGCGTATCCATGGGAGAAGTGTGAACAATCGATGTAAGGAGATGACAACCCAAACTCGATTCAATAACCGGATAATGGCTGCGGATGAAAATGAAAGTGGCGCGGGAAACCATTTCAAATTCCAAATTCAAATCACTAAATCGGGCGGGTTCACGATTTGTGTAACAACGACGGACTGCAGAAAAGGTACACAATTAATTAGCCGCATTGGCGGTCATCCCAACGGCCCCAAACACATTCTCCAACTGACCATTGCCACTACCGTTTTCCGTCATCGAGAACAGATTCTTTCCCGTCCTGTAGATAATCCGGGTAATTCCTCTGTCTGAGTAGACTACTCTACTCGGTAAATGTGGCGCTCTCAGAGCTTTTGGTGCTGTTTAAATGAATTGTTGTGACTATCGTACGAAAATCCCTAATCGCGGTGGCTCGTTGCCCATCGTTGTCGTCTTCTTTTTTGTTTTTTTCTTTTTAAGATTTAAACGTCGACTTCCATCTCGGATGATGCAACAAATAGTAATTATAATTATAAAGAACAATGTTAATCAATTTAAACTACTTTAATTTTTAATAAGGTATTGAATTGTAAATTTTCAAATTATTTGAAATAAATATAAAATAATGAGATAAACCTATAAAAGTAATTTTCTTATTTTTATTTGAAATAATGATTTAATATAATAATAATATATTTAAAACAATTGTTTTAATTGAAATTATTTTGGATGGTTGCTTAGGATTATTTATCAATCTTTTTTTAGATGGTTGGGTGAAATGATTATCCTTCCCCATTAATTATATGGTAAGTTTACCTTAAAACTTATTTCTTTAATTTCCCGGATGCGGGTGCTACGTCGCATCACATGGAAGAGCCACTTGCCACGGAGGGGAGGTCACGCGACGGACGGAGATCTTTATGGCCCCTCGCCGCCAACTCCACAGGCCGGGCATTGCAGTTCATCAGCCTTAATGAAGGTGCAGGGAACATTGAAGGGTTAGATGGCCGCATTCAATGCGGGAGAATTCCGACGGAATGTGGAAGGCAATAAGAATTGCAGAATGGGGGCAGACGCTGCTCAGTGCGATGGTGTATATGCCCAGAATTCAGAGCAGAGCGGTGTTATTGTCGATTTGGGGGAGGCTGGCAAGCTGCTGGTCCTCCCTGGTTCTTGCCTGCGTGCATATGTGCGTTGCCTAGAGCCGAATTGGAGGAGAATTCTGCCTAAGAAGGAAGTTGCTGGAAGTATGGTGCGAGAGAGGATGCCGTGCAGAAGAGGAAGGGGCTCAGGGCGTGGCAGCTCCTCTCGCTCGCCTGCAGCAGACACTCATCACCACTGCTGCTGTTGTTACTGTCATCGACGTGTGGGAGCTTCCCCTGTTCAGGCAAGCCATTTTGTGGAGGCTGGAGGGTCCAACAATGGCGAGCCAAGGCTACCTGCGTTTGGCTCGGTTATTTTCACGTTGGGCAATTCCAGGGATAATGCGGGTATCAACGCCCACATATCCGTTCTGTTCACCAGGGTCCCTGAGGAAAATGTGGAGGGTCTGCCGAGGCCCCTTGCAGTGGAAAATCCCATGGAAAACGAGGGAGGAATTCAACAATCCCTTGCAGGGGAAATTCTGTCGGAGCATGGAGGAAGGCGGCAACAGTCTCTGGCGGAAGAAATTCGGGTGGTTGATAAAGGAAAGCGTCCACTGGGTGAGGCTTCAAGCTCGGGGGGCAACTCACTGCTGGAGCCCCACCATACATCAAGCCGTGCGCGTGAACCTGAATTGCCAGCCTTCATGGATGGACTACCCGAGGGACAAGGATGGGCGTGGATTCGGGAGGCTGAGCCAGAGGAAGCTGAGCCTGAGGAAGCTGCGACCGAGGACTAGGCCCATGTGGCACTCTCACGTTCTTCCAGGAAGCGTTTGGGATCGTGGACGGTTTAGTGATCTTTCCTGTTGTCTTGTGTCTTACATTGCTGCTCTCCTGTTCAATGTCGTTGGACTCTTGTCTTATGTTGTTTCTTGTTTACTTCTATGATATGGATAACAGTTTCTCTGTTTTGGGACATAAGCGCATTCCTTGTAGAAGTCTGAGTCATATAGCCTTCGAATTCTGCCCCTGCGTGGGTTCTTCAGAAATGTTTAGGATCTTTTTGTTAGTTGATGCACTGGTCAATACTGGAAACATCACCAGGTGCAAGTGTTTTTGGAATCTGTTACAGCTGCCCATGGAGCCACAGTTGGAAATGGGCAGCCAGTTCTCTCGAATGTAAGTTTCAGCTGTACATATTAATACAAAAGTAGGTAGTGTTGCTTAGAAAAAAAAAACTTATTTCTTTAATTTAAAATATCATAAACATATAACATAATATAGGAGAGATGTTGTACCACTCTCTCAATTAATTGGTTATTTCTTAGTTTTATTTATATTTTCATTTTATTTTGTAAAATAAAATATATTTTTATTTAAGAAAGATTTATTTCAAAATTACAATGATTTACAATTTTATTTATTTTATAATATATATATATATACATAAATTGAACTAATATCATCATAGGTATAAAACCCAACATATTAAGCATGTGCATAAAAATCAATATATAAAGGCTTGAGTATACTTATTTTGCTAAAAATGTGCTCAACAACTGAGATTGGGATTTCAACTCTCCACCCAACCAGAGACAAGTTGCAGCCAAGTCTTTCTTGCAACTGTCACCCACAATTTAGATTCTAATACTTGAGGTACAATTCTCTCAGAGGAGTTTCAAACCAATACTTCAGTTGAAATAGGGCATCTTGAGGCTATACCTTACCTCCACCCACCAACTGGTAAAACCAAGTAAACAAGGTGAACCCTTTCCTGGGTGTAAAACCATGTTCTCCTCGGGAGACTTAATCAATATCATTAGCTTAAACAAAATGTCTCAAGGCCCTCACAACCTTCATCCACCAACTAAGATCCTTATAATTCATACCATTCAGGCAGAAACATAGGCATACCAACATTTTACTATTCAGAGAACTATAACTCACTTTTAAGAGAAGAGAACCACTATCAGGAAGGTTTAGCAATGGTCAAGATGCCTATGTGTGGGAAATCACTTCTCTAGGTGGTTCCACAGTGAGTCAAGCACCATAGTTTCATCCCCAAGGTACTCCTGGTGGTTCAATAGTCCTCAAAAGCACATATGTTATTCTCCCAGTTTGACAGGTTCATAAACCCCAGGCTTCCAGCGGATCCTTCCGCCTTACAGGCAAGCCCAACTCTCCAAAACAAAATACTAACAAGCCTCCTCGGCAACATTTCACTATACAGAGAACTCCAACTCACTTTCAGGAGAAGAGATCCCACTATTAGGAAGGTTTAACAATGGTCACGTTGTTTATGGGTTGGAAATCACTTTTCTAGGTGGTTCCATAGTGAGTCAAGCACCAGAGCTTTCATTACGATGCAACTCCTAATGGTTCAAAAATCCTCACAAGCACCTTTGTAGGTGGTTCAACAGTGAGTCAAGCACCAAAGTTCCAAGGTGGCTCGTAATGGTTCAACAACCCTCACAAGCACCTATGTGACTCTCCCTAGTTCAAAAAATTTACAAACCACAAGCTTCCGATTCAAGTTTCTCTCTCTCTCTCTTTGCATTTTCCGTATGAGTCGTGGATGTTTTCCCACAGACCTTTCAACTTGTTCTACTCTTTTCCATAAGATCCTCTTAACCTCCCTTCTTCTTATTTTCTCATAGGATCCTCTCGGACACGTCTTCTTCTCTATGCATACCAGGTCCCCATCCTATCCTTCAGCTCGTGAGAAGATGTCCCTAAAGAGAATGCCTCCTCCTCTCTTTTCCCATTCTTCATTATAACTTAATCGCGTATCCCCTCCTTCTCAGACATGATGATTCTATCCCTTTCAAGTGGTCTACACAGACCAACTTTGGAGACAATGCAACCCATACCTTTCATTAAACATTTTTCCTTTCTTGCTTGTAGCCCTTGCTCGGTAGGGACGTGGGTTTATCCTTATCTATCCAACTGATTTTAATTCACAATCAACTCCATTAAAACCACTCAGTTAACCCATGTTTTATATTTAAAACAATCAACTACCTTAAGCAATCTCCCTCCTTAAGCAATGGAATCTGTGTCCCACTCTCAACCATTTTTAATTTATAATTATATAATTACAAGGAAGGGTTTTATAAGGGGAATTAACCCGCAAGGCTGTTACAATTGGGCATATGTGTGCACCAAGGTTATTGGTCCACATGAAGAAACGAGATTCGACCTTGGGGGATGTGTTGTTAATAGGAGTGGGTGTGAATTCACCACTGACTACTATCACCCCAGAGGTTTTCCCATAGGTTTATAATAATATTATCATTTTGTGGAAAGGGAGTCTAGGAAAAAACTAAAGTGCCAAGAGATAGAAATATGTGTGGCAATTGTCAAGGAGACTTTCTCATCCCAATTCATTCTCCCTGAGCGTTTCAAAGGGAGGCACATAAAGAAACCATTGAGGTAATAAGGTTGGGGTGATGTGGCTTCAGGGTGCCTACACCTTGGAAATTACATTATATATTTAAAAATAAGATAGACCCTAGAGCTTTTATATGGAGGCACTATGGAAAACTCCAAGGATTTTGTTTCTGGGAGGACGTGGAATAGTAAGCTTGCATGCATATTGTGGTGTGGAAAGGCAAAGTTGAACGCATAACTGCAACATAGATATTGGGCCACGTTAGCTGCGAGGTCCGCGGGGTTCCATGCAATCCCATAAGCTTGTACCCTAGAATAATTGTCAAGAGACTACAAGGGGGAATTATAGATATTTAATCTATAGGATGAGGTGGCAGGGAGAGGTTCACGTAATGCATAAAAGGGTTAAAAAGGGGGTTGACCCTTGTAATATATTATAGACGTGAACCGTTGATAATGGGTTGTAACCTGGTATGAGCGGTTTAGTATCTGACACTTGGCGATGATCTGGATAGCCATGTGGCAAGTTTGATGATGTGGCACTAAATGATAGGTCAATATTTAATCAAACATGTCTTTTGATCTGGAAGTCGGATTGAGACAAATTTTATATTGTTGGACCAGTCTTAATGAGATGAGCACAACAACAACCTCTATTTCAGATTTTGAGAAAGTCGAAAAAGGGTAAAAACATTTAGACCCCATTTTCATAACTAGACTTTGGAGGTTGGGTCAACTTAGTCACTGCCTTCTTCTACCCTTAGTTTGGGCTAGGGATAGTAAGGGGTATGTCACATCAAGACCTTGACCAAACCTATGTATACATAAATATTTAGACCTTCATATAAGCAATTAAAACATTATCCTTCCTGAAATTGTAGGTAAGTATTAGCTTGATAGCCAAGCTATCTTGGTACATGAACTCATTCAATTAACAAAGATTGTCTCTCTTATACACACAACATTTTTAGACCAATTTAAAACATCAGGATGAACATAGGAGTAACGGGCTCGTAAATATTGACATATGCAATTATCACCCCTGTTGCTAGCAAATAACAATAATACAAAGAGTGTGAACATCCATTAATATATCAACATTCGGGGATCATTCGTCCCTCATCATTTGCACAACATTTAGTATGATTTATTCACATAGGAATTTAACATTCCTTAATAGTTACATAGGCATTAAACCAACATGTTACCATGTGCAAAAAGATAGCCTTCCTAGGCTTATAAACTAGAAATACAAACCTTCTAGCCATTCTTTTAACAAAGTATTCTTAGAATAGAGATTTACCCATCTATTTGGAATTCAAGCATACAAACCATAGCTCTGAATCAAGAAATTATGAGATTCAAAAATTTCTTGCAGACAAGCTGTCCAGACTAGGAGTATGCTCAACTCAACACATATGTGTAAATCAATTCATATTCATGCCTTTAAGACAAAAAATAATATTCATACATGAATGCCTCATTCCTTAGTACTATAAGCCATGAGAAAGAAGTACATTCAACACGCATAAAGAATTCAGAACACGAGTCATAAGCAGACACTTATCTTTGATAGTTTGAACAAGGAAACTGATATTGGGACTTCAACTCACCACCTAACCTTAGACACACTGTAGCCAAACCTTTCTTGCAGTAGTCACCCTAAGCTCGATTCTAGAGCTTGAAGATGAGTGATTAAGGGATTAAATCAGATCTACCAGCTGAAACAAGGACTCCAGAGGACCATCCACCTCCACCCACCAACTACTTCAAACAATCAATATCTCATAAGGAATCTAGAGGTCCACCACCTCCACTCTCAAATCAACAAGGGAATCTAGAGGCTATACCTACACCCTCAAATAAGTAAGGGAATCCAAAGGCTATACCTCCACCCTCAAATCAACAAGAAAATCCAGAGGCTATACCTCCACCTTCAAATTAGTAAGACAATATAAAGACTATTCTTGTTGGGTTCCCCACTAGATTATAATAGGCTACATCACTCTAATAATAAACATTAAGTATGTAAAAAAAATTAAAAATCTAATACTTTTCTCCTTGACATTGGAAAAACTATACCACAAGGTATATGCCTCTACTACCCCTTCTCAAAATGACTAACTAATAACTACAAACACCATATGGCCATGTTTCTAGGATATTGAGGGCATAAATTAAGGAGATATGTTTTGAAGAAATTTTAAATGCAAGAAGAAAAAAGAATCTCAAGATCGAGTAAATAAGATGCGATGGAATTTCAATTCAAAGATAGAAAATTTGTAAATTTTATTATTGTTATTATTTATTTAATTTATGTTAAATTTAATTAATTCATATTGGGTAGAGAATTCACTAATAACCACTTGTTAAAAGTAGGGAATTGAGCAAAAATAATAATAATAATTTTTTTTACAAAATTTAACAAAATATTTGGTTGTTACTGTTATTATTATAATAATAATAATAATAGTAATAACATCTTGTTAAAATAATAACAACAACAAAATAATAAGGGCCATTTCATAGTTTTTGAAGCTCTATTCTTGTTAGGCCTTAGCTGTGGTGTTAATGGCAATTTTTCTTGTGGTCTCTATATCGGCTTCAAGGATATGTTATTATTGGTATTAGTGGTGGTCTCAGTGGTTATCTCCGTGCAAGTGTTGTGGCCCTGTCCTTGTTGGGTATCAATGTTGGTCTTTGTGCCTAAGTGATCTCATTTTGTTTTTTGAGAGGTTTTAGACAACTATCATCTCCACTTCCCTCCCTTTTTATTCTTATGGTGCCTTTGTCAAGTGTTGGAGGTTGAAGGAAAGTGTTTGTTTTGGAGCTATGCGAGTCAAAGGAAAGTCAAGGTGGTTGGTTTGTTTTACAAGAAATCTATTCTATTTCAATGTTGGGAACCTCTTCTAGATATTTCAAACTCAAAGATTCAGTAAGACAAGTCCCAAACTTTTGGCTTGTTCCTTTTGGTAATATTTTAAGTGCTCTTTAGGTTTAAGATATTTAGAAATACTAGAATAACATGAAGTTATAGTATGAATCTTTTGGGTGCATCATGGATGGGTTAATTCTAGTTCCTTGGGGTTTCCTAGCTATCTCTAGTAACCTATTAACCCAAATTTGTGGGCCGCTACATCTAGTTTCCTTGTTGATTCTAGGATTTCCCTTTGGTTTGTGACTCTCTTGGTTTTAAGGTTTCATCAATTATGGACAATGAAGCTTCTAGAAATTTTTGTCAAGTTCTTCATTGTCATGAGGAGATAACTCACGCTAATAGTAGCACTTTATTGGTTATTTCTACAATTAGGAACAAGAGCAAGCTTACTCCACCCATAGCGCCAATGTTATGAGTATTCTATTATTTTAGAAACAACAAATAGGTTCTATGGAATCTGAAGGCAATAGACTTCAAAGTTTGTTCATTTGTCAATGTGTGGGAACTCTTTCAATGGCCTTTGAAGTATAAAACTCATCGAAAGTAGCCTTGAAGGAAGATGAACTAGTCCAACAACTTCGTGATCCTATCGAAATATAAGGTCTAGACTCCCCTCAATTTAAAAAGAGACAAAAACACAAAAACACTCATTTATTATTCCATGGTATGTATTATTGAATTATATATATTTTGAACAAATATGTCAAATTCATCACATAGAAATAACTTAGAATTCCTATTTAGTTAAAACTCTTAAAATTTTGGATGTGTATTATATTATTTGTTTAGTTGTTTTGAAAAATTATAAAATAAAATACCTAAATTATGATAATTTTGAAACAAGTCTTTCTTAAATAAAAATATATTTTACTTTTAATTTACGAAATAAAATGAAAATATAAATTAAGCTAAGAAATAACCAATTACTTGAGCTATATTATGTTATATTTTATGATATTTTAAATTAAAGAAATAAGTTTTATTATGTTATACTTTATGATATTTTAAATTAAAGAAATAAGTTTTATTATGTTATACTTGATGATATTTTAAATTAAAGAAATAAGTTTTAATGTAAGTTTACCATGTAATTGGTGGGCGAAGGATAATCGTTTCACCCAACCATTTAAAATAATTTTAATTAATAAATTTATTTTAAATATATTTTACTTTAGGGAAATAAATTTTTTTGTTTAAATTAATTACCATTATTTTTATAATTATAATTACTAATTTTACATCATTTCAAATAGAAAAAAAACGAGAACAAGCCATGATTAGATATTTTTACGCCGTAAGGCGTTCCCTCTGAGAAAGACATCCCTAAAATGTGACAGGTGCGATCGTGAGCCATTGATTTTGTGTGTTAGATGATTGGAGTGTTTTCTGCCGTTTGTTTAATTTGTTTTATTCATAGAAAAATGGTATTTTCCCATGGTAATGGGCCATGAAAATCCAGGCCTGGCCTGCTGGCGATGAGACTCTTCTGTTGCCTTCGCAGAGACTGCCTACTGGCGATGAGACTCTTCACAGAGACTCTTCATGTCTTTCTTTGTCGACAGTTATATTATTTGGCCTCCATGATTCAGTGGATTAGTAGCTATTTAAGGTTCGACCCACAGCTATCAAACCCTCATCGTTTACGTTTTCCTACTGTTCATAATACATAGCTGTCTCTTCTATAAGCTTACATGCTTTCTCGGTTTGTCAAGTATCCAATTATGATCCAAGTCCTCCAAGGTATGAACTCTCTATCCGGTCAATTTGAAGGGTATCATGCATTGATTAATCAATTTTCCAACACGAGATAGAGGGATGCTCTTCTTCTGCACACATAATCCTTTGATAAATCATTTTTTTATTTTACTTAAATCGCTTCAGATGGGAAGGTAGCCTTCCCAACTTATTTTTTTTTTCCTGTTCAATGTTTTTCCAGGTATGCAGTACACTTTGGTTCATGGCATGAGCCTCGGCTCTTTCTAACTACATTGGCGCTTCTCACCTTCATCTCTATGATTTCGATGGTTTTCAAGGTTGGTCACCTGAATGGTTAGTCCTAGATACTTAGGACAAATTTCTGTGCTGAAATTCCTGATGCTGAAATACTTTCGCTGTTTGAATTACAAAATTTGTAAAGTGTGTGCTTGAATGTCGAGAACAGAGTACTATTCTAATTGCTGCCGATTTTTCTTTTTGGGATCTTGCTTTTTGATGTCCGGAACTACACTTGATCATGTATGAGGAGTAATGGGTTCCTGTTTTCTCAAGCCCTCCAGGACGGCATTTTGTCATATCACTGTTTATTTTCTGTGAATGATATTTACTTCACATCATTATCACCGATAACAATGCATAAATCCCAATCTATTAGCGTAGTTGTAGTTGTGGAAAACCCATCCCAGCCGCATTTTAAAGTAGCGAGAAATGGCATGAGCCTCGGCTCTTTCTAACTACATTGGCGCTTCTCACCTTCATCTCTATGATTTCGATGGTTTTAAAGGTTGGTCACCTCCTTGTAATAGGAATGGTTAGTCCTAGATACTTAGGACAAATTTCTGGGCTGAAATTCCTGATGCTGAAATACTTTCGGTGTTTGAATTACAAAATTTGTAAAGTGTGTGCTTGAATGTCGAGAACAGAGTACTATTCTAATTGCAGCCGATTTTTCTTTTTGGGATCTTGCTTTTTGATGTCCGGAACTACACTTGATCATGTATGAGGAGTAATGGGTTCCTGTTTTCTCAAGCCCTCCAGGACGGTATTTTGTCATATCACTGTTTATTTTCTGTGAATGATATTTACTTCACATCATTATCACCGATAACAATGCATAAATCCCAATCTATTAGCGTAGTTGTAGTTGTGGAAAACCCATCCCAGCCGCATTTTAAAGTAGCGAGAAAAACCCCTAATGAGGGCAAGATGGTTAGGCTACAGCTATGAGTCTTGAGTTTTGAAAATGGCTATCAAAGCAAACCTTATCTGACTTGACTTGACACTGATTTGGGGTTGTTGTGGAACTATTAGTTTGAACTAATGTATAGTCTTTTGACACTAGTTTGGGGTTGTTCTGGAACTATTAGTTTGAACTAATGTATAGTCTTTTGACATTGGTCTGGGGTTCCAGAACTATTAGTTTGAACTAATATATAGTCTTTTGGCACTGGTTTGGGGTTGTTCTGGAACTATTAGTTTGAACTAATGTATAGAATCTTTTGACACTGAGGCTACAATGTTGCTCCAAAAGTTAACCCAAGGTCTGCCCCAAAAGGTACTTCTTCTACTTCTGGTTCAAGATTTGTTCACTAGGCTTCAAGATTTCTCCAAAAAACTCTCAGAGCGATGGTGATTACTACACACACTAATATCACTGAACCTAATGAGATGCAAACAATAGTTGTTGTTCACACAGAAGCTGTCCATTTACACAATCAACTGTGCAGCTTATGTTGGGGTTGTTTCGGAACTAATGTATACAGTCTTTATAGATTTTTGAGGCTATGTCTACCCATATGTTTTTTATATACATCCCTTACCAAACAATTTGAATACATCAATCTTACCATGCCATTCTCCCTGTGGAGTTTTTGTCTTATTAGATTACCCAGGCTTTTTAGGATTGCCTAAATATGTATCTTTTGATTACATCCCCTACCAAAACCATACGAATACATCCTTTTACTAAACAAAATCTCTTTGAGGACTCTGTTTTGAATCTCAGGTTATTCAATCAGGCTTTGATGTGCATATATATATATTTCCCATGTAACGAAGTACAACCTTATATTCTAGCTATACTCTCAATTACAGAGTATAAGTAGGGTAAAATGTTTTTAAATATGAAGGTCTTACAACAAGGTGGCTGGAAGTTCTTGTAACGAGATCCAATCTTGTTATCTTTGGAAGTAATTTGACTCATAAAATGTACTGATCCTAAACCTACAAGTTATGGATGGAGGCATAGAACCTTGAGGATAAAGAGCCCTCTCCCAATGTGGGCATGATTCCAGCAACTTCTTGATATGACATATTACTATGGTTAGTTGGCCTGTTATCTGCATTAATTTATGTTTTTATGCCTTGGGAGTTATGACAGTTAAAGAAATATTATAGTGTTCCTCGTGAATTACGGGTTACTTATATATTGTGTTTTATTTTGCATTCTCTTTTCAGTGGCTAGACTATGCATATGGTTATTTTCTGCTTTTGCATGTAAAATATGTGAATTGACATCTTCAAGCACTCATTTCAGCTGGAGTTTGATAGCACATATCTAATTGTTCTTGCACTTTGTCATGGGATAACTTGACAGTAGCGGCCCAACAACTGTAATTAAATTTTCTTTTGGTAGGAAATACAAAAATTAGTTGTCTAGCTGTTGGTTAGTGTAATTGTGCATCTTGAAATATAAAGTTACTAAACTAAGTAAATAATATTTTGTCAGTGGTTTATCCTATGCTTTCTGCCAAATTTGTGCAACATTAAATATAAATCTAGGCTTCAACTTGGTGTTTTGAACTATGCTCTCAGGTTATTCAATCAGGCTTTGATGTGCATATATATATATATATATATATATATATATATATATATATATATATATATATATATATATATATATTTCCCATGTAACGAAGTACAACCTTATATTCTAGCTATACTCTCAATTACAGAGTATAAGTAGGGTAAAGTGTTTTTATATATGAAGGTCTTACAACAAGGTGGCTGGAAGTTCTTGTAACGAGATCCAATCTTGTTAACTTTGGAAGTAATTTGACTCGTAAAATGTATTTATATATTTTACTTCTGAAATCACTATTTAAGTTTGCAAAGTTATACATATTCTATTTTTAGTGTGCAAAGTCATGCATATTCTATCTGTAAATTTGATTTGTAAATTTGAATTGATAACTTTTGAATGATGCAACATATTTTTTTAACCATCAAATTATATTAAAAGATGATATTAAACTACATGTTCTCGGATCATCTTGCATGTGGTTTAATCTCTGTTTTGTTATTGAATTTCTCCCTACCTTTATCTGACAATATCCATTTTTTACTATATGTGAAGTAGTTGCAAACTAATTTGTAGTTTCTGTTCAACTTTCAGCGTTGAAGGACATTTCTGGACGTTCTCTGTATTGCTTCAACTCCAGTAACAACCTTAATCTCCTTTCCGAGTTTTTGCTTCATTTCTATTTCATCCATGGACCATGATAGAAAATCCTCTTCCATCAATTGTACATTAGCCACTCAGCAACTATAGAGTCTTACTTGAAAGGAGAAAGTGTTTTTCATATATTTAACATTATGTATATTATAGAAGTAAAAGATGAGTCTTTTATCATATTGTTCAAGTTCCTTTGGAGACAATGCTTAATAGTAAGTGGGTATTATGGTAAACATTTTTATTTGCTGGGGCACCCACATTTGCGTAGGATTTTATAACATAAGAAAACCTTTAAATCCCTGCAAAATCTTCCTCGTGAGGCTTAGATTGTGTGGATTATGTTGGGTTATCTTCTCGTTCCATCTTGACTGGTATTGCCTCAAACTTAGAAAACCACTTTTGGAGATTGTCTCCCATTGGCCTTGGAATTTCACACAACATGGCAGTGGATTAGACTTTTGAGTTGGAATTATATATTATCTCTTGGAAACAAGAAATGAGTGTTCGGTTACCAATGAACATAACTTAACTGGCATGATGGGTCCCTAATATGTGCCCATCTATATCCACAGATCCATGCTCAAGCAAGGAAGGTGGGCTTGGAAGTGGCGCATTTTTTTGAGCTTTGGATAACTAGAACAGTGTGCCCTGCACCATGAGTATAGTCCCCATAGAGGAGTGCTTGCCGATGCATTCTTCTCATCCTAGAGCTTCTGGTAATCATTGCCCTGTGTTGGCCTCAGCATAGGGTAGGCCAAGCTTTTTGTGAACATCAAGAGAGGCGAAGTTGCTGGTTTGTACTCCAGGGCTCAAAAGTTCCCCAGTTTGATAAATTTTGACCATCCTTCTAGCCATTTCTGAGCTAGAGTGATGTGAAGAGTCCAAGAAGGAAGCTATGGATGAAAATCCATTGTGACTGATCCTAAACCTGCAAGTTATGGATGGAGGCATAGAACCTTGAGGATAAAGAGCCCTCTCCCAATGTGGGCATGATTCCAACAACTTCTTGATATGACATATTACTATGGTTAGCTGGCCTGTTATCTGCATTAATTTATGTTTTTATGCCTTGGGAGTTATGACAGTTAAAGAAATATTATAGTGTTCCTCGTGAATTACGGGTTACTTATATATTGTGTTTTATTTTGCATTCTCTTTTCAGTGGCTAGACTATGCATATGGTTATTTTCTGCTTTTGCATGTAAAATAGGTGAATTGACATCTTCAAGCACTCATTTCAGCTGGAGTTTGATAGCACATCATTGTTACATTGAATTCTATTCAATGGCTAGGCTATGCATATGGTTATTTTCTGCTATTGCATGTAAAACTTGTGAATTGACGTCTTCAAGCATGCATTTTAGCTGGAGGAGTTTGATAGCACATCACTGTTAGGTTGAATCAAATAGCATTAACAATTTCATGATTTCTGTTGGCACCTATTGGCACCATACTACCATCTCCAAGTCTGCTTCAAGAGAGGCTACAATGTTGCTCCAAAAGTTAACCCAAGGTCTGCCCCAAAAGGTACTTCTTCTACTTCTGGTTCAAGATTTGTTCACTAGGCTTCAAGATTTCTCCAAAAAACTCTCAGAGCGATGGTGATTACACACACTAATATCACTGAACCTAATGAGATGCAAACAATAGCTGTTGTTCACACAGAAGCTGTCCATTTACACAATCAACTGTGACAGCTTATGTTGGGGTTGTTCCGGAACTAATGTATACAGTCTTTATAGATTTTTGAGGCTATGTCTACCCATATGTTTTTTATATACATCCCTTACCAAACAATTTGAATACATCAATCTTACCATGCCATTCTACCTGTGGAGTTTTTGTCTTATTAGATTACCCAGGCTTTTTAGGATTGCCTAAATATGTATCTTTTGATTACATCCCCTACCAAAACCATACGAATACATTCTTTTACTAAACAAAATCTCTTTGAGGACTCTGTTTTGAACTATGCTCTCAGGTTATTCAATCAGGCTTTGATGTGCATATATATATATATTTCCCATGTAACGAAGTACAACCTTATATTCTAGCTATACTCTCAATTACAGAGTATAAGTAGGGTAAAATGTTTTTAAATATGAAGGTCTTACAACAAGGTGGCTGGAAGTTCTTGTAACGAGATCCAATCTTGTTAACTTTGTCAGTGGTTTATCCTATGCTTTCTGCCAAATTTGTGCAACATTAAATATAAATCTAGGCTTCAACTTGGTGTTTTGAACTATGTTCTCAGGTTATTCAATCAGGCTTTGTTAACTTTGTCAGTGGTTTATCCTATGCTTTCTTCCAAATTTGTGCAACATTAAATATAAATCTAGGCTTCAACTTGGTGTTTTGAACTATGCTCTCAGGTTATTCAATCAGGCTTTGTTAACTTTGTCAGTGGTTTATCCTATGCTTTCTGCCAAATTTGTGCAACATTAAATATAAATCTAGGCTTCAACTTGGTGTTTTGAACTATGCTCTCAGGTTATTCAATCAGGCTTTGATGTGCATATATATATATTTCCCATGTAACGAAGTACAACCTTATATTCTAGCTATACTCTCAATTACAGAGTATAAGTAGGGTAAAATGTTTTTAAATATGAAGGTCTTACAACAAGGTGGCTGGAAGTTCTTGTAACGAGATCCAATCTTGTTAACTTTGGAAGTAATTTGACTCATAAAATGTATTTATATATTTTACTTCTGAAATCACTATTTAAGTTTGCAAAGTTATACATATTCTATTTTTAGTGTGCAAAGTCATGCATATTCTATCTGTAAATTTGAATTGATAACTTTTGAATGATGCAGCATATTTTTTTAACCATCAAATTATATTAAAAGATGATATTAAACTACTTGTTCTCGGATCATCTTGCATGTAGTTTAATCTCTGTTTTGTTATTGAATTTCTCCCTACCTTTATCTGACAATATCCATTTTTTACTATATCTGAAGCAGTTGCAAACTAATTTGTAGTTTCTGTTCAACTTTCAGCGTTGAAGGACATTTCTGGACGTTCTCTGTATTGCTTCAACTCCGGTAACAACCTTAATCTCCTTTCCGAGTTTTTGCTTCATTTCTATTTCATCCATGGACCATGATAGAAAATCCTCTTCCATCAATTGTACATTAGCCACTCAGCAACTATAGAGTCTTACTTGAAAGCAAAAAGTGTTTTTCATATATTTAACATTATGTATATTATAGAAGTAAAAGATGAGTCTTTTATCATATTGTTCAAGTTCCTTTGGAGACAATGCTTAATAGTAAGTGGGTATTATGGTAAACATTTTTATTTTCTGGGGCACCCACATTTGCCTAGGATTTTATAACATAAGAAAACCTTTAAATCCCTGCAAAACCTTCCTCGCGAGGATTAGATTGTGTGGATTATGTTGGGTTTTCTTCTCGCAAAGACTATTAATTTGCATAGCACTGGGCAGCTTGTGTTGGTTACTCACACAACAATGTTAAATACAGATACTTTGCCTTGGCCTACTCTGTTTTGTCACTGGGCAATCCAACTTTCAGCATTGAGGGACATTTCTGGGCGTTTTCTGTATTGCTTCATCTCCGGTAACAACCTTAATCTCCTTTCCGAGTTTTTGCTTCATTTCTATTTCATCCATGAGCCATGATACAAAATCCTCTTCCATCAATTGTACATTAGCCACTGAGCAACTAAAGAGTCTTATAAATTTGATTCAAAATTATTTTCCGATTGAAATGATTCAGTTATATGTATGCTTTCTTGATAGTTTAAACTTTATTCCTTTGTGTTAAACTAATGCAAAGTGGTGCCATCGTGGCTGTCTTGTTTTTAGTGAATAGACTCTAGAAAATCTTAGATACAAACTTCAATACCTTTGCTTATGTCTGTCTGAATTCTGGACTAGTCATATCCCTGTATTGATATTATATTACACTTGGCATTTTTTTTGTCATCCACACATTAAGAAAGCGGAAAACAAATACATGCATGTACATTTACATTTAGAATGTATGCGGAAATTGATTTAGGACTTTGCGTGTGCTCTCTGCTCTATGTTCAAACAGTTTCGCTTCTCTTTCCTTAGTAGCTAGGATTTTCACTGCAAAAAAGAAAGTAAATGATTGTTTATCATCTTAGATTGCATATTTAGGAATTGTATATGTACATCACGCGATCGACCTTAAAGGCAAACTTCTTAAGAAAGATCAACTGTAAAATACATTTCAATAAACATAAAAACGCTTTGGAACCTAACGCACACCATTTAGAAGTCTAGGCTAGAGACGTGTTCTGGCGTCGTAAAGCCTGGTAACTATCACTTTCATCGTAGGTTGGGTGATTCCTCCTCTTTGAAATGACAAGTGCCAGTACGGACTTATGCTCCCACGTACCGTCGAGTATATATTGGGAGACCACAGTAGGCTATATCCTTTATCCTTAGGAAGCCGTGTCTACCGCCCTATCGATCGCAATGCACTGAACACAACATTCGGGAAGATTGACTGCCGTACCATAAAAAGTATTCTGCAGTTTTGTGATTGGTTTGGTAATCCCCCTGTCTAGATATCCAGAGTAGTCACTTTCGTTCCTTTTCGGACTCCTTAAAAGAAAAGGACCATCTGAGCACTTGTCACTTCAGGCTCGTTAAAAATTGAAGGCGACTAGAGTCATCTTTTGCTTTTTCTCGACTCTTAAAAAATGAAAAAGCAAATTGTGTCAAAGTGTCATAAAATTTATTTAAATCGGAATAACCTCACTGTTCCCTCGTTGGTCTTAGGGTAGGAAAATGGAGTCCACCAATCAAGGATTTCCCCATGGAGGAATCCTGCTCCCTTTTCCTCTAGGGGAGATGTTGGTGCACCTCATATGGCTACATTGACCCTTCCAGGGCTTGCAATTGGCCTGCCAATATGCTTTTTCTCGACCTCTGTCATTCAAAACACCGTGATTCTTGAGCAATCAACTCAACAACTAGATGAGCAATCAACTTAGCTTTTTCTCGTCTCTTAAAAATTGAAAAAGCAAGTTGTGTCAAAGTGTCATACAATTTATTCAAATCGGAATAACATCACTGCTCCCTCGTTGGTCTCAGTTTGACAAAATGGAGTCCACCAATCAAGGATTTCCACTTGGGGGAATCCTACTCCCTTTTCCTCTAGGGGAGATGTTGGTGTACCTCATATGGCTACATTGTCCCTTCCAGGGCTTGCACTTCGCCTGCTGGTATGGCTTTTCTCGACCTCTGTCGTTCAAAACACCATGATTTTTGGGCAATCAAATCAGCAACCAGATGATACTAGAGTTACCCCCAAACCTTCTATTTCATTTGTTTCTCCCTCTCCTTCCTCTGCACTTCGTGGAAGTATGCTTAAAAAAAATGAACGTATAAAAGTTGTTGTACTAAATATCTTTCTTCATTATGTTTACAAGCTTAGATGCCCACTCATTTAGAAAAAAACTGAACATGCTTCTTTCAACATTTTTGTGTTTTGTTTTGTACCAGAAAATGACATCAAACCTCACTGAAAATGCAATTTCCTCAATGTTAACTGGATCAACTCATATTCAACCATACCTACAAATTGTTGAACTTGAGCCAATACAATCAATGCAAAATTCAACTCCACGATATCGTATTGCAATTTCAGACGGAACACATAAGAAACACATCATGCTTCCAAAAGATTTCAATGATCTCGTAGCAACAGGCTTGCTACAAAAGGGTTCTATTATAAATGTTAAAAGTTGGACTACCTCAACTATTGGTCCTTCAACGTAAGTTTCTTATAAATTTCTTATTTCAAATTTAACATTTTTTTACTTATAACACAACTGCTTCTAACAGTTATTCCTTTGACTCTCATTTGTCGTGTAGGTCTATAAAGCTAATAGACTTTGAAATATCTACTTCATTTGCACCCTTAATTGGCAATCAAAAAACTATGAGTATCCCCATCACATCTGATGAAAACTCTCCATCCTCATCGGATCCACATCCTCCATCAAGAAGGCACTGCCCTCTTCCAACTACTCCAACCCCGTCCGTTCAACCGGTTCAAATTCCCATCAAATCGTTAAACCCTTACCACTCAAACTGGTGCATAAAAGGATATGTCCAAAGGAAAACAGCTCTTCGACAGTTTCAGAATCAATACGGACCCGGTAAAGTGTTTGGTTTTGACCTGTTCGATACAGAGGGTGGAGAAATACATATTACATGTTTCAACAATGTCGCAGATTATTTTTTTGACAAAATCCAAAATGGAAATGTCTACATTGTTTCTAAAGGGAATGTGAAAATGGCTAATAAGCAATACAACCACTTGAACAATGACTGGGAAATTTTGTTGAATGCAACATCTACCATAGAACATGTTGCCAGTGAAAAAAAACATAATCCAACAGTGCGATTCAGTATAAAATCAATTGATGATATCAGAACAACAAACGTCAACTCCATTGTTGATATTCTTGGTGTTGTCACAGACATTTCCAGTGTATGCATTATACGTAGAAAAGATGGCTCTGAAGTCAATAAACAAACAGTACAGCTTCGAGACATGTCAGGGTATAACATAGATGCAATCTTTTGGGGAGATAATTTTAATGCCGTTTCACAGGAAATCTCCTCCCTATGTGCTACAGGAAATAACCCCATCATTGCAATCAAATCTTTACGTGTTGGAGAATTTAATGGAAAAAATATCGGCACTACAACGAGATCCATTGTTCTTGTAGATCCTGACATTGAAGAGGCCCATGCGCTAAAGTCGTGGTTTAAAAAAGAAGGCTCGACTGCTGCTTCAACATCTTTGACAACAACATCTCCTTTTTACCACCAACAAAAAAAATAACAATTGCTGACATTTACAGTATGGATTCCTTAGAGAAACCAACATTTTTCCAATTAAAGGGCACAATAACAAAAATTGGTATGGATAGTTTTTACTACATTTCTTGCCCGTCGATTGTTGGTGGGAAAAAATGCATGAAAAAACTTATTCCACAAAATACAAGGGTGTGGTTCTGTCCAAAATGCAACGCTGAAGTCAGCGACTGTGATTACAGATACTTATTGAAAATCGACATACAATATCACACTGGTGAATTGGCTTCCACTGTTACTTTTGAAGACGCAGGCTCTACAATTCTTGGAAATAATGCCAAAGACTTCTATCTATTATCTTCAGATCCAGAACTAATCAAGGAAATTGTCTCTAGAGCTCTATGGACAGATCATATCTTCACACTATCGGTGAAGACAGAAACTTTTAAAGAATTCCCACGATTGAAATGCGTTATCATAAAAGAATAAAAACTGCATTTCACGACAGAATGCAAAAACATCCTTCGAGAAATTCAGAGCATCTCGACATTGTAGATAAATATTGCAGAATGTGTTCCTTGCTTTTTGGCAATTCCTATTGTCCAATTTTATAAATACAACTTTACAAGATATATTGTTGCATGTCTTCTTATGAAATTTTCTTATATACCATTGAAATAAATATTTGTTCTCCATTGTATCTAGCATTATGTTAGTAGACAAAATCACATTTTTTTTTCCTTTTATCAGCTTTACACATGAAACTACCTACATGTCTGCAGAAAAAATACTAATACGTTCTTTCAAAAACATTTCTCAAATAAAAAAATTCACATGGCACTGTTCAGAACTTGGATTTTTTTCCCCTTCTTTCGCTTTCGCTTGCATTTTTTACCCTTCGTTCGCTTTCATACAATAACATGGTTGTTGTCTCCAAATAACATTCTTCTTTTCCCCTCCCTTGCTTATAGGTACCATAAATTTTGCGAATGGCTTCTTCTTCTAATAATGAACGTGCTCGAAGATACTATGCAACAAATAAAGAACGAATAAATGCACGGCGCCGTGAGCTTTACCAAGCAAAAAAAAACATCATAGAATGTCAAAAACACAAAAAACAAAAGGGTGACCAACCTTCCTCGTCTGAAATGGCCCACCCTGAAAACAATCCTCCCTTGCAATTATCAGACTCTTTATCTTCTCAGCATACCTCTCAAACAAATACATCCATGCCTCATTGCCCTAACCCCTCCTTTGCACATGCTTTCAGCAACGTTTATACTGATCAAGCACATCGAGATTTCCGTTCAAAGCTTGATAAACTTCCACCTAAATGCCCATGCTCCATTTGTCTTGAATCATATCCTGGAATACATATCCGCAATTCCAACCACATGTATTGCTGCTCCAGATGCGCCTCTGAAACAAAGGGTCATCGCTTCTCATTATCAAACAACATGGACCCTGGCCCTCAACCAGCTGCCCTTACGTCTCTTTCACAAATAGAAGAAATGCTCATTGCTAGGGTTAACCCTATACTGCAGGTAACACATGCACGTGGTGGCCAGTATAAATACAGTGGCCACACAATTTGTTTTCCTCAAGACATAACAAAAATCGCAAACATGTTGCCACGACGTGTTGAGCACTTGGACATCCTAATTGTCACGCATCATAGTAATGACCATAAGGCTTATGATTTCATTGTCAGTAGACATCGCGTTCTCGCTGCATTGGAATACAAATTGGCTAATGACCCATACTATAAGAATGTTTGTATTGATTCCAACGCACTGGCATCCTTACCAGCAATCCCCACCGATGTCTCCTCCTCCCTTCACCATTCCAATACTACAGAAACCACTGTTCGCCTTCCACTTGAACCACCCCATGAGCTCACCGAAGATTTCACAGACCCATCTGCTGGCCAAACATCATCGTTCGTACCCATCATACCCAATACAAATACAGAAATCCAAGAAATCCGCCATTATTTGCATGCTTACAACCACCAATCTGATACTACAATTGAGTGGCCAACAATTGGTTTATCGCCAGTCAATGAATACAACACAGAAGGTCTACTCTCTATGGCTTTCCCTGCCCTTTTCCCGACAGGCGCTGCAATGCCAAATCAGCCAAGAATGAAAGCAGTGCAGTTACATGAATATGCACTTCATCTCATACGTTACTACGATAACAGATTTGGAAGCCACCCACGCTTTCGTTATTACATATATAATCTCATGATGCGGCATCGCAGTCAAGCAACAACGTCGATTTTTGTGAAAAAAAACATCACAGATAACTTTTCAATATCTATTCAAGATCTGAACATTCGATTAGAACAATTTCCAGATGAGCAATTGGCAGAGCAAGTCATGCGATTCGGTAGCTCTTTACGTGGAACAAGGTCATTTTGGCACAAATCTAAAAATGAACTAATGGACATGATATCTCAACTCGGTTGCCCTACGTTCTTCTTCACATTAAGTGCAGCTGATACAAAATGGCCTGATCTTCATGCAGTCATGCCCGGATGTCTTCCCACTGATATTGGAAAACAACAAAAGTGGAGAAATGATAACATTATCTCTAACCCACATTTAACATCACTATATATGCACCATAGATTCACAGCATTTCGTGAGATTATCTTGGAGAAACACTTGAATACAAAATATTACTGGTACAGGTACGCATTCTACCGCATTTTTTTTCCTCCAAGAACTCTAAACAACATTCCTCACCTATTGCAAAATTATCTTACAAAAACGCATACTTGTTAGGTATGAATGGCAACATAGGGAATCTGCGCACATCCATGGTTTCCTTTGGATAGAAAATGCACCTGATATGGAGAATCTCAACTGGGAAGACACCGAAGCAGTCGATATTGCAAGGCAGTTCTTCGACAAATATATTTCCGCTTGGAACCCTCGTGCTCCTTCGAATTCAAACCAACCAAATGCTTGGACAAATCCCGAAGACCCTTGCCTGTTGTCCACACCGCAAATCTTCAGAACCAATCCTTTCAGTGACTATGAACAGCTCGTCAATTGTGTTGAACGTCACACAAAATGCTCAGAAAGCACGTGCCTAAGAAAAAATGGATCCTCACTCCAATGTCGTTATAAAGCACCGTGGGAATTACATCCAAAATCGGCCTTATTCATTGATTCCAATGGCCAAAAAACATACACCCTTGCTCGGAACGACGATCGACTCAATAGCCATAACCCTACCATCCTATCTATTTGGCGTGCAAATGTTGACTGCCAACTAGTACTCTCCATACACGCTGTACAAAAATATATTGCCAAATATGCATCCAAAGCAGAAAAAAAATATGAAAGCTTCCACGACATGCTACATAGAATTGTCCTGGCTTCACCCATTGCTGACCCAGCAACATCCGCATTTCGAAAATTTCTTGCAGAAACCCTTGTTGATCGTGACATTAGAGCACAAGAAACCTGCCATATGCTGCAAAAATTACTGTTAACATTATGTAGTCGGCCATTCATTTCTTTAAATGTAAACCAAAAAATTCTTATGCGCCTTCCACAAACGGACACCACCTCCACTACATCCCCGCACTTCATAGATACATATATCCAGCGCCCTTCTACCCTAGAGTCCACATCACTAATAGAGTTGGCAAGATCCTGGTCATATGATCCTCGTCACAAAACAAACAAATGGAAACAAAGGCCTGCAAAAGCAATTGTTCGGGTCATACCACGTTACTCCTCCATACCATCCACAACAGAACCTTGCTACGCTGACTTTTGCAGGGTTGAACTTATGCTATACAAACCTTTTCGCCATATCGTACAAGATATAGGAGATTCCGCTGCAGAATTCATCGCAAATTGGCAAACATTTCGCCCATTTTACAATCCTTGGCATCAACACCGCACACTATCTGATATTGAATCTGTCACAAATGATACCTCAACTATGAATGAAGCCAATCCAACAGACACCATGGAAATAAATGAATGGGAATTACTTTCCCAATTACACCCTACAAATGAGCTTCTCATAAACGACCTTGACATGCTTGGTCTTCGTGGCTTTGATGACACCCATAACTGGAATCATACCACTATCCCATTGGATCTACAAAATAATGCAATACAATTCATTGAGAATAGCTGCTCCATCCACCGCATTCTTCAAACACATCAACATATCCTGCCGACCCTTACTACATTATCTCCAATGCAAAGAAAAGCTCTAAATATTATTTTTAATCATTTTGCTAGGAAGGATTATTTACCCGCTCTCAGAATGATAATACAAGGCACTGCTGGTACGGGAAAATCCCTCCTTATTAATTGCATCAAAGATATGCTCATAGGCCTTGCAAGCCTGGAACCTTCACCGATCATGCTCCTCGCCCCTACAGGGGTTGCTGCCTTCAACATACAAGCATCGAAAATCCATTCTGCTTTGCACCTTCCTATAAAGGATCTTATGCCGTTAGAAGGTAGTGCTCTTGCAAAATTCCAAGAAGAACTCAGGCATATAAGATACATACTAATCGATGAAATGAGCTTCATTGGGCCAAAGCTTCTCAGCCATATTGATGAACGTCTTCACGAGGCATTTCCCCACCAAAGAAACACTCCTTTTGGTGGTTGTTCCATAATATTGGTTGGTGATCTCGGTCAGCTACCACCCGTCAAAGACATACCTCTATATGCAGGGACGAGCCACGGAAGCGCACTGTGGAACACCTTCAACACAGTCATCACATTAGACACAATATTTCGTCAACAAGGCGACGACATTGCACAGGTTACTTTCAGGAACGTTCTCCAAAACATTAGAGATGAAAATCCAACAATCGACGACTACAACGTACTCATGTCGCGCACAGATTCCTTTTTATCAGAAGATGAAATATGTTCATTCCATGATTCCATGCATCTATTTCCAACAAATGCTCAAACAACGGTCCATAATAAGCAAATGATGAAATCTCTAAACACTCCTATCGCACGATCCATTGCTGAAGATGACAACACATATTCCAGTCTTTCCTCTGAAGATGAGCAACTTGAGCGAATTGTATTGCTATGCAATGGCGAAAAAGTTATGTTGACTTCCAACCTTTGGGTTTCAGCCGGTCTTGTTAATGGTTCCCTTGGAAAAATTGTAACCATCTTTTACAAAGAATCAACTGCACCCCCACAAATTCCAACATTTGTTGTCGTAGATTTCCCCAAGTACATTGGGCATCCTTGGGATGAAAGAAACCCCACTCACTTGCCTATTCCAGCAGTAAAAAGAAATGGTCGTGCACAAATTCCACTGAAGATGGCTTGGGCTTTAACCATACATAAATCTCAAGGTATGACCCTTCCAAAAGCAACAATTGACATTGGAAAAACAGAACGTCAAGGTCTCACATTCACAGCTATTTCAAGAGTGCCTTCTCTACAAGATCTCCGGATTAACCCCGCATTCAGTTTCGATCGTTACAGTAAAATGAAGGACAACAAAAACATTGCTCGCAGAAAACACGCAGAAGAAATTCTCCGTTCAATGCCGCCTCCAGATAATCTGCTCCAACCCGTACTTTGACATCACCAAAAGGTTTCCTCCATTTATTTACCTCATTCTATTTCATAACATACTTTTCATATCTTTCAACAACAACAAACTTTAATCAATATTAGTAAATAAGCAAATATTAGAATGTCTTTATATTATCTGTACATCTCATTCTAACCTTTTCTTTCTTTTGCAGCAGGCCACATGGGCTCAGAAATAACATACCTGCACAACTACATGTAGATTGGCAAGCAAAAAAACTGCATCTCCAACTGTGCATTGACCTCCAATGGTGTTCAATATGCCGTTATTCACCATGCATCTTCCACTAACAATATATGGATCCCCATAGCAAAGGTAACTTCATTACCATTCATTCCAGATTCATTTTAACACAACTCACCTGCAGAGTATTACTAATAAATTTCTGCAACTGATTTACATATTACTAATTTTAACAAAATATAAATTTTGCAGGTCCATTGCTGCTTCTTCAGGCCTTCGCTGCCTCCACCTTGTTTTCGTACAACTTCAAATATGGAATGACAAGCACAATGTTCTTTAGACTATTATATTCCTTCTCGAACCTCTTTTGTTACAATTCACTGTTTGTATTTTCCATTTCAAACTTGAAAAAGGATGTTTCAAGATCAAATACCGTTTTCATTGTTTGTTTCCTCACAACTATTTGTGTTTTCCATTTCAATCTTTAAAAAGGATGTTACAACACACTTTGTATTTTCCATTTCAAACTTTAAAAAGGATGTTACAATAAACTATTTGTATTTTCCATTTCACGCTTAAAAAAGGATGTTTCAACATCAAATACCATTTTGATAGTTCATGTCCTCACAACTATTTGTGTTTCCTGTTTCAAACTTAAAAAGGGATGTTTCGAGATCAATGCCATTTTGATAGTTTATGTCCTCACAACCATTTCTGTCAATGGGTTTTAACATATTTTGTTTACAAAATCAATTGAATTTAATGATTATAATACATGTTTTCAATATATCTTCATATTAATTTAATTTTCAATTTGAGTAATGGTTTCTTAAATAGCCCTTTCCAAATCAATATGGTTGCCCGGTTGTTGTTCGCATATTAATTTAATTTCCCATTTGAATAATGATTTCTTAAATAGCCCTTTCCAAATCAATATGGTTGCCCGGTTGTTGTTCGCATGGATTCATTCATTTATCTTCACCTTTAACTCCACAATTTTTTCCAACAACAAACAAAGGTCTCTAAACAGGTTCAATGCATATTTATGGCTGCTTGCATTCCATTTCAATGGTTTTAGGCATCGCTCCCTCAAATTAAAGCTCGAATTCATCGACCCTTGCTTCCAAAAAAGCCCGCAAAAGCCTATTCACGTTTCAATATTCTTCCACACACTATGCCTTACGGCGTTTCCTTTGCAACACTAGGTGCAAATTCTAGTTATACCAATAAGCATTTCTTTTCGAAAATGGTCAAGCCAAACATCGTCTACTCCGTGAGATCTACCCTTTTGCCCTACTCTAGTGAATCGATTGAACTAAAACTATGTTTTTCCTTTTTACAAAATTTGGCATCTGTTTCACAATGTTACCGTTGGTTTATTGAAATCCGCCGTAAGTATAATAATTGAGAGGTCGTGGCAGGGGTTAGTTTTTATTGGAACATGCAAAAGGTGCCACGAATGGCGAGGTCGTGGCAAGAGTCCGTTTATTGAAATCCACATTAGCGACGCATTCACCAGAAGTCTTGTATGGTTTAGTAGGCTAATGGAGAACACAACTTGGCGGGGACATTCAAACTTTGATGATGAGAAGTAAGTCAATATGATGAAGGGGAATGGACTGCCGAAGAGGACATGCAACTTATTGGTATTGTAATATGATGAAGGGGAATGGTACAGTCCACGGACTGCCGAAGAGGACATGCAACTTCTTGGTATTATAAATTTACATAGAGAAAGACGCATGAGCTTTTTTGTTGGAGCACTTGTATGTAGTTGATAATATTTTTTCAAGGTGTTACCAGTATTATCTTCTGTAGGGGATGTTGTTGATCAAGCATTTGCAGAAATATGACAATCTAGGTTATGGAATGGTAGGTATTTCAGTTATGGGCGGAATGGTGGGTCGAGGCACTTGCAACTGCATTCTAAAATGTGAATACACTTATACTTATCACAATAGGGCATTCAGGCATTCTATATGTGCATGAATTTTCCTGGTAATGTTTTAAATTGGTAATTTTCATTGATTCTCTGTAAGAACCGCATAGCAGTTGCAGGTAGCACTTCATAAATCCACCCATTTCATTTCGTTATTGACTGTATGTAGGGTTCTTATTCTTTCACAGATAATGGCACTGTAAGCTTTTGAAATTTGTTTGGCAGGCATGTTGGAAATATTAATCCTAACCACTGCGTTAGGCACCCTGACAACAACGATATTTGTCAGAGGTATTTTTGCAGGTTGCGTCTCTGTATGAAGATGGAAGGACTGAAGCCAGAACAGAGTACGGTGCGAACCATTCCTCAACACATAAAATAATTTAAGGGATTTAATGTATTTTGGTAATTAGATATGGGCAAGCATTCATTCCGCGACTATTGCCCACACTCCACAAACACCTGCGCAACTCTGATCACACTCAACAACAACAACGTATTAATTATTTGCTCTATCATGCATTAATGTAAAAAAATTGTATGTTGAGATAAAGACGCATGTAAAAGTCATTTTTTTGTGAGTAAGAGAAAAAAAAAGAGCTCTAAGGGGAAAATGGTGGAGCAAATTTTTACTATGTGTTATTCCACGTGAAGTGAAAATCTCTGTGAACCTTGCTTTTACTTAGTGAATGAGCCACACTCTCATATGAATGTATTTTTCATGAATTAGAAGTTAATCTTAAGTTATATTGTTTCTCCAAGCTTACTCTGTTTTACTGTGTCTTTTGCCGTGAGTGAATACTATGTTTTTTTTACGTCTCTCTCATAGTTGAGCGAAATCCAGCTATGCGAAATCAGCTTCGTAAATGTCATAGAGCGTGAAATCAAATTTGCCGAAGTCATAGAGCTGTGCAAAATCAGCTTCGTGGAAGTCACACCCCTCTGCCTCTCCGCCTAAATAATTTTTAAACATGGTATCAGAGCAGGTTTGTTAGAGTAAAAACAAGTGTTTTTACTAGAAGTTAAAATTGTTTTGAGGGAAAATTGTTTTTAGCATATTTACCAGTTTTTTTTTTGCAACATCAAGCACAAGCTTGACTAATCCTCAAATACCTCAGTTTAATGGCAAAAATTATGATTATTGGATTATTACAATGAAGGCCATGTTTTCTTCCCGATACATTTGGGATTTGGTGGAGAATGGTTTTTAAGAACCAGCAGATGCAACAACATACAATGCCTTATCTCAAACAAAAAGAGATTTGTTACAGGACAACAGGAAGAAAGATTCAAAAGCCCTGTTCTATATTTTCCAAGCAGTTCATGAAAGTATTTTCCCAAGGGTTGCAGCAGCGACAAAGCCTAAGCAAGCATGGGACACCCTCCAGACAGCCTACCAAGGCATGGCAAAAGTCAAGACAACAAAGCTACAAATGTTGAGAAGAGACTTTGAAACACTTTGTATGAAAGAGTCTAAGAATGTAGACTTGTTTTTTACACATGTAAGTGGGTTGGTTACTCAAATCAGGTCTCATGGTGAGACACTTGAGGAAAGAAGAATAATTGAGAAAGTTTTGAGAAGTTTTCTAGCAAGGTTTGATGCCATTGTTGTGGCCATAGAAGAGACAAAGGATCTCTCGCAGTTCTCAGTGGATGAGCTTAATGCATCATTGATTTCTCATGAACATAGACTGAATAGAGCAACAAACTCCTCATTGGAGCATGCCTTCAAGACACAAGTTTCATTTGGTCAAGGTAGAGGCAGAGCAAGATCATATGCTAGAGGAAGAGGAAGAAGCCCACACAGAGGTGGAAGAAGCAACCCTTCAAGCTCAAATGGAAGAGGCAGCAATCAAAATCCAAGTCAAGGCCCAAGCCAAAATCAAGCACAAGGTCAAAGGTATGATAAATCTCAAATTCAATGTCATTACTGTAAGAAGTATGGTCATTATGCAAATGAATGTAGAAAGAAGCAATATGACATTAGTAACAAACCAAGTGTAAATTTCACAAAAGAAAATCAGAACCATGATAGCATGTTTTTAGCTTGTAATGTAGCATAAGAAAAACAGAGTGATGTATGGTATCTAGATTCAGGGTGTAGCAACCACATGTCAGGAAACATAGAAATGTTTTCCAATCTAGATGAAAGTGTGAAACTTGAAGTGACATTAGGAACTGATAGCAAAGTCTCTATCATGGGAAAAGGTAGAGTTAATATCATAACAAAGAAGGGGGAGATGAAGTACATCTCAAATGTTTATTTTATCCTCGGTCTGAAGCATAACTTCATAAGCATTAGACAACTCATGCAAAGGGGCTACAATGTCTTCTTCAAAAATGATGTCTAAACAATTTTGGATAGACCTCCAAGAAGACAACTGATTGCAAAGGTTCAGATGACAAACAATAGAATGTTTCCCCTAAAATTAAAATCAGATTTGCAGAAAGAAGGTGAACAAGCACAACTCTCAATGAACTCACAAGAGAACGGAAGAAAAGAGGCCACTGTCACACAAGTAAACTTTCAAACAGAGGTAAAAGATGAAAATTGGTTATGGCATTTGAGATTTGGTCATCTCAACTTTGGAGGTTTGAATTTGATGCATAGAAAAGGCATGGTGAAGGGTTTACCACTCAAAGAAAAACCAGATAGCCTATGTGAAGGATGTATCTCGAGCAAGCAACATAGAGAGACATTTCCACCAGTTCCAGCAGGAAAGTTAATCAGGGCAAAGGCACCTTTGGAGATTGTCCACTCAGATTTATGTGGACCAATGCAGAAACCATCAATTGGTGGCAGCCACTATGTATTGACCTTCATAGATAACTACACAAGAAAGACATGGGTCTATCTCCTAGAACAAAAAAGTGAAGTGTTTGAGTGTTTTCGCCAATACAAAGCTCTTGTTGAGAAGCAAAGTGGACACTACATCAAAGTCCTCAGGACTGATAGAGGTGGAGAATACATCTCAAATGATTTCCTTCGTTTTTGTAGGGAGCATGGAATTCACAAGCAATTTACAACAAGGTATACACCTCAACAAAATGGTGTGGCAGAAAGGAAGAATAGGACCATTATGGAAATGGCAAGGAGTATGATGAAGGCAAAGCATTTGCCAAATAATTATTGCACTGAAGTTGTCGCTTGTGCAACATATATCTTGAATAGATGTCCAACCAAAAGTGTCCAGAACATAGTTCCCGAAGAGGCATGGGTGGGAGAAAGCATAATGTCACCCACATGAGAGTTTTTGGATGCGTGGCATATGCACATGTCCTGGAGGAGTTGAGGAAGAAGGTGGACAACAAAGGGTAGAAATGTATATTTGTTGGATACAGTGATGAATCCAAGGAATACAAACTCTACAATCCATTAACCAAGAAGGTCATAATCAGCAGACGTGAAGTTTATAGAAGAGGAAGCATGGGATGGAAGTTTAGAAAAGGAAGTCAATGTCAAAGCATGTATACCACATGAGGACAAAGAAGAATTAACAGCAACAAGTAATTCCTCAACAGTGAATCCCTCTACTCCTATTCAAGAACAACAAAGCAAGTAACAAACAACACCATCAAAAAATAATAGGACAATTTCATGCAGCCAAACAAGTGCTTCTCCAAGCACACCGCAAAGCGCAACACCAAGTGACATGTCAAGCCCATCTTCAACAAGCACAAGAAGACCAAAATTCAGAAATTTAAATAAAATTTATGAGCAAGAAGAAGTTGATAGCAATGTTGGTCTGAATTCCTTATTTGCATTATTTTTTCATGTAGATGACCCAATCCATTTTGAAGATGCAATCAAAGAAGAAAAATGGGTTGCGACAATGGAGGAAGAAATAAAAGCAATAGAAAAGAATGACACATGGGAGTTAGTCAGCTTTCCGAAAGACAAACATGTCATTAGAGTGAAGTGGGTCTATAAGACCAAAAGCAACATTGAGGGAAAGATTGAAAGACACAAAGCAAGGCTAGTTGTCAAAGGATACAAGCAGCAACATGGATGAGATTACGCGGAGACGTTCGTGCCAGTTGTGAGGATGGAGACAGTGCGCGCAGTTTTGGTGATTGTCGCGCAGCATAAATAGAAAGTGTATCAAAAGGACGTAAAATCAACATTCTTGAATGAAGTGCTGAAAGAGGAAGTGTATGTTGCACAACTGCCTAGTTATGAGGTAGAAGGCTAAGAAGACAAAGTGTATCAGTTAAGGAAAGCCCTTTATGGGTTGAAGCAAGCACCACGCGCATGGTACAATAGGATAGATGCCTACTTGTTGGACAATGGTTTCGACAATGTGACGGTGAACCCACTCTCTACATCAAAGAGAGCGAAGGTAAAATTCTCATTGTCGTCTTATATGTATATGATTTGATTTTTATAGGCAATGATGATTTTCTCATCGCTGATTTCAAACAAGTCATGAAGAGTGAATTTGAAATCACTAACTTGGGATTGTTAAGATATTTTTGGGCATAGAAGTGAAGCAAACATAAAATGACATTTTTATCTCTCAAGCAAAGTATGTGGCAGACATTTTGGAGAGGTTTAAAATGCAGAATAACAAGCCCACACCAACTCCAACTGTCATGGGGTTGAAGTTGAGCAAAGAAGATTGTAGCAACAATGTCAATCCAACATTATACAAAAGCATGATAGGCAGCTTGATGTATTTGACCGCCACTAGGTCGGATATAATGTATGCAGTAAGTTTGGTGTCGAGGTTTATGGAGACACCCAAGGAGACACATTGGCAAGCAGCGAAAAGGATTCTAAGGTATGTCAATGGGACAAAACAATATGGTGTTTTGTACACAACAACAAGTGATTTCAGGCTGGTTGGTTACACTAACAGTGATTGGGCAGGAAGTGTTGATGACAGAAAGAGCACGTCAAGATATGTTTTTCATTTGGGTTCCGGAGCCATTTCATGGGCCTCCAAGAAGCAACCAATAATGTCACTGTCAATAGCAGAAGCTGAATATGTCACAACAACAGAAACAACGTGTTAGGCAGTTTGGATGAGAAGGATGTTGAGGGATCTTTGTCGTGACCAAGAGGGAACTACAACTATTTTCTGCGACAACACCTCAACAATTGCATTGTCAAAAAATTCTATCTTTCACAAGAGGACCAAGCATATTGATGTTAAATATCATTTTATCAAAAAGTTGATTAACAATGATGAAATTGTGTTGCAGCACTGTAGGTCATAAGAACAATTCGCTGATATCTTCACAAAGCCATTGACACATGAAAGTTTTGTTTATCTCAGAAATTGTTTGGGAATTGTCAATGGCGACAATTGTGATTAAGGGGGAGTGTTGGAAATATTAATCCCAACCACCATGTTAAACACCCTGACAGCAGCCATACTTGCCATAAGTATTTTTGCAGGTTGCGTCTCTGTTTGAATATGGAAGCACTGAGGCCAGAACAGAGTACCGCGCGAAGCATTCCTCAACACAGCGAAGAATTTAAGGAATTTAATGTATTTTGGTAATTAGATATGGGAAAGCATTCATTCCATGATTATTGCCCACACTCCACAAACACCTGCGCGATTCTGATCACACTCAACAACAACAATGTATTAATTATTTGCTCTGTAATGCATTAATGTAAAAAAATTGTATGTTGAGATAAAGAATCATGTAAAAGTCATTTTTTTGTGAGTAAGAGAAAAAAAATAAAGAGGGAGGGTCTCTGAGGAGAAAATGGTGGAGCAAATTTTGGTACGTGTGTGAAAACAACCATTACTGTGTTTTACTGTGTGTTATTCTCTGTCAAGTGAAAATCTCTGTAAACCTTTTTTTTACTTGGTGAATGAGCCGCAGTCTCATATGAATGTATTTTTCATGAATTAGAAGTTAATCCAAAGTTTTATTGATGCTCCAAGCTTGAATGTATTTTTCATGAATTAGAAGTTAATCCTAAGTTTTATTGTTGTTCCAAGTTTACTCTGTTTTACTGTGTCTTTTGCCGTGAGTGAGTACTGTGTTTTTTTTTAAGTCTCTGTAATAGCTGCGCGAAATCAGCTTTGCGAATGTCATAGAGTTGTGTGAAATCAGATTCGCGAAATTCATAGAGGTGTCGAAATCAGCTTCGCGAAAGTCACACCCCTCTGCCCCTCCACGTAAATAATTTTTCAACAAGGCATATTTACATAACAATAATTCTCCTTGTTAGGATGACAACACTATAAGTTTAACTCACTCAATTGTTTGATTATATATTTCATTTATTATATCAAAACTTGTACCTGCTTTACCAAAATATTTTCTATGGTGTCATATTGCTCGATTGCAGCTATTTAATTCCACCCATTCTCACCTCCAAATCAGAGCCTCCTCCATTGTTTGATGGAAAGACCACGTGGGTATCTAAATTTTTATTGTTACTGCATTGTTATTGAGTATTTATCTTAATTATCACCTTCTGTTGGAATGTGTATTGTATCAGATTGTATTTAGTGATTACATATTAAATTTGATCTGGGGTTTGCAGATTCTATATCAGCTTGACATGCCCATATGCCCAACGAGTTTGGAGTGCCAGGAACATCATGGTTTTAACATTTTGATCCCCTGTTTTGTGTTGGTAGGTCTTGTATTGATATGAGATATCATTATCCAATGATTGAAACGATTGAAAGTATAATGCAGGGTCTTAGTCAGATTCAGATAGTTCTGATTGATTTGCAAGAGAGGCTAGCAGGGTACAAGGAGAAAGTTTATCCTCCGAACAAGGTATGCTCATGTTTATATGTTTATCTAAACTTTATATTTTAGATGGGTTGGTCCTGGTTTTACCTCAGCTAAGGTAACAAGAACCAAGTAAGCAGGGGTGGGGATCATCGGGCTATTGCCTGAGCTGGATAAGGTTATAACCTTGCCAAATTTGGAGTCTATCTTGCCACAGACCCAAATCTCAGAATTACATGTACGTTGTACTAGCTGCAAATTGGAAATTATGTTATTTTATAATTATATTTTTATTATTTAGTGAAAGACATGATAAGGCTCGCAATTTTTGGAGTCTATGCAGAAATTGAGGGTTTTTTAGGTGCAACTTGAATCTAATAAGTGATATATGAGATAACGTACTGTTGGTTAGGGTTCAGATGCAACATGCACGCACTTATATGTTTGACGTTGAGCGTTCAAATGCTACTCCAAGATTATGAGGCACCCTACCACTGTGCGTTGAGAGGCTGCAGTGAGTTTTTGATCATCACAGTTTTTAGCCTTTTACAATTTGGGTGTTGACTAAGAAAAAACAACCAACATATTTGACATTGATTTTAAATTTCCCATCCAACTAGGATGATTTATGTGTGTGTTTGGAGTGTGATCATGTTTAAATTGGTGGTAACTTTCAAGCAAGGAATGTGCAGAAATAGAAATTCCAAATGTGAAACGTTACAAAAGGCCAAATGTTTCCAAGATATGGAATGAAACTTGCAAATAACTGACTATTTTCATTTTTTCAGGTTCCTTCTCTTGAGCACAATGGCAAGGTCAAAGGAGAGAGTCTGGATTTACTTGAGAACAATTTTGAAGGACCTACAAAATTTCCCACATTATGTGCTAGCCTACCTGAATATTAGTACTTTAAGTCATTAGCTAAATCAAAGTGTCTCAATGGTGGCAATTGGTATTTATTTATTTTTGTTTATAACTTTATAATGTTGAAGCCCTTACATATATTTTCAGGGAAGCAAGGTAGGGTTGCAACCTTATCTGTAATACCCTAAGGAGTTATTGTATAGCTTTACCTTTAGAGTCTATGCTCTGAAACTTGTTTTCCATTAAGAAAATGAGTTACTGAGTTACTGAAGTATGTAAATACTTTTACAAACACTGCATTCGCCGCATTGGCCAAGCTGGAGCTTGAGTCTACACAAGAAGCTGGTAACAGTTGAAAATAATTAATATTATTTTGTATTAATAGAGAAATGGTTACATAGTTGTAACGTATCTCCTTAGTTTAGGATTTGTTCCTAGAGCTTAGGAGTGTGGTTGCAACTTCCTGATTTCCAGAGTTGTATTTAATGATGTAATCTTTTCATTGATTGTAATAGAGTGTACGAGAGTGATCTCTCTGTTTTGTGAGTGTAGTCTCCAGGTGTAGGCCACACCTGTGAGCTACATCTCCTTCTTTTCAATTCTGTTCACATTTTATCTTGGTATCAGAGCTCAGATTGGGTGAGCCTGATCTTTTATCACCTTTGTGGCTGAAGTGCCTTTGTAGCTAGCTTGCCTGTGTGGCAGAATTGCCCGTGTGGCTTGAAGTGCCTCTGTGGCCACGTGTACATAAGAGCTCTGTGCTCAATTGAGCAGGTGGACTGCAGAATACCTGGCTCGGACTCGAAAGTTTTTTTTTCCTGAGTAGAAGGGGGTTGGCACGGGTTTCTGGCTTGGGAGCGCGCCAGAATTCTAGACTGGCACGTTTGTTCGGTTATTAAGCGCGCCACCGCACCAGAATACTGGATTAGCACAGAATTTAAGGGGGAAATCGCGCCAAACATTTTGACTCACACCGATTTTATCTTGGTGCGGGATTTTCACTCGGGAGAGTGCCAATCCACCTTCAAGGGGATCTGCAGGAAGCATCATCTTCGTTTGGTGATTTACGAGGGGTGCATATCGACGAAATTGCAGATCTATCCGGGAGAGGTAGATCGGATCAATTTTGATCAGATCAATTCTTCAGCTGTATTGAAAACGCCGAATTTTCTCATCGGAGCAAGATTGCCAGACACTGTAGATTGGTGGCAGATGTGACAGATCGATTTGACAGGTATCATTTTTTGTTGTTTGGTAGATTCATTTTGTAGATCTGATCAGAATGAGTAATATGATGGAATCTTACCTTAACGAGTCTGGTAAACTTGATGGATCTAACTTCACGAATTGGAAGTTTAAGATCCAGGCCTTGCTTGAGGGTGCGAATGCTTGGTCGATAGTTACAGGCGATGAGCAGAAGCCGAACGCAGGGCCACAGGAGTAAGATTGGGAAAAACGAGAGATCAAGGCCAAAGTCTTGTTGAAGATGTCCGTGAAGGACAATGTTATCCCCCACATCAGATACTGTAAAACGTCCGCGGAGATCTAGACGACCATCAAAAGCCTGTATCAGAGCCAGAACACCAGTTGAATTATGGCGCTTAAAAGCAAGCTATTTTCAATGAGGATTGTCACACGGAATCTGTCAAGGGTGCGGACACGACTGACCTTCCTAGAAGTCTAAGACATTCTAATGACAAACAAGACAAAATGGAGTGATCTTTCTCTAAATACACCTTTTACAACATGAAAACTACAAGTGTTTAGGCTTACCTTATTCCAAAACGCTGTTGTTGAAGTCCGTTCTTGACGATCCGGATGAGCTCCTCCTTCAAGTCAATTCCTGCAACCACAAACAATCAAACAATTACCAAGCACTTGCATTTCATATAATAAAACATATATTCAACATGCAGACCAAGGAACACATGAAATAACTCATTAACACAAGCTATTGAGAAAAATAAACCAGTTTGTATTAATAACGAAACAAAGAAACTCTTACAACCTGGCCTTGGTGTTGTGCAAGTTCCTCCCAGGGTCCATCAAGGGTTTTCCTCTACTTTGACAAAGCTCACCCTCTCCCAAGTAGAATCAAGTGAAGACAATCTCTCCTCACAAGGGCTCTAATGGAAGACCTAAATCCTGCAGCATTTACCCAAAGAAAATGTATAGCTCCAACCTCTTCTCCTTCTGGCTCAATGCCTTTATTTATAGTGCTGTAAAGAGGTTATTCAGGTCCACTATCAATGGGATCATCCCCCTCTATGGGTGGGATAGCTCCCTTATTGATGGGATAAGTTCCCCCTTAATAGAGATACATGAACCAACTGGAGGCGCATCCATTTCATCAAACCGACCTCTAGAATGTTCTAGAAGTAACCACAAGTAACTTTTTCAAGATAAAACTCGCGCATTTTGCCTTTTACAGAGGGACGCACCTGTCCCTTAACATACAGAGCGTCCATGGACGCATATTTTGTGAACAAGGTCAGCGTCCCCGCAGGTAAGGCTAGAGAGAACCTGCGACCCCAGAGATAAACATAGTTTTTACAAGACTTTCTCTCTTCTTTGAGTTTGAGATGGATAACAGAGGCATGAGACTTGCCTAAGAGGGTAGCATGACTGTTGATTTGAGCCATACTAACTGTAAGTAGTCAAGGTGACATTTTTTAGTGTAACAGATTGCCCCCTAAAGTGCGAAGCCTGGAATAGAATAGGGTTTTGTAATTCTAGGAAGGGTGAAGCGCTTTATCATTTCAAGGATTGCCTTGTGGATGGCCTGGTTGGAACCTGCAATTTTCAACACAAAATACATGGATAAGATTATATCATCACTGAGGTAGGCATTCCCATACTCAGATTCAAAACTTTAACTAATGGACTAACTATTCTGATACAGGAATGATCTTGCAGTACATCATTTTTATAGACTTTTGTAGACACAGTATGGACGCAGCCATCTGTTTATGATTAGTCTACATAGATAATGAATACAAAACTCCTCGCAGCCTGGATGGTAGAAACTAGATCCAGGGTCTTCACTTCTACTTCCCGAATTGGTACGATTCTAGCCATGTGATTAAATGATTCGATGTCGAACATGGTAGAAACCACTTGATTACCAGTCAATGATGTAAACTGTTAACAAGCGTGAGAGAAACCACCAGTAATGTCAATGGTTCTCAAAATACCAAGCACAACCCGTGAAATGTGAATAGATGTTTTGATGTCGAACACTTCACGGAATCCTCTGATCGAAAGTCAATGATGTAAACTGACGTCAAAGGCGAGAAACCTGCCATTGATGAATGCAGACTTCAAGGTACTGTCGATTCCTAAGTCATCTTTCTAGATAATGTGTCGATGTCGATAGAAAGCGACCCGTTGCAGGCAAGCCCGCAACACGAAATCATTGTTCAAGTTGAAGAAATGTTGCTGTAAGGACTGACTCAGGGATGGTCAAATGGATGACAAGTATTTTGCAGATGAAAGTTTTTGCTTGCAGACCTCTTGAACACATAACGACACAACAGATGGCTTGGTGACGTATAACTCAAAGTTAACCCCTGGAACCCGGTTAAAGACTTTCAAAATGATTTGGTCAACTGTGAGGTAAAAGATTTCCCAACCCAGGTGAATGAAAAGTGTCGTGTTCAAGAGCGGTAATAAAGTTTCTTCTGAGACAAAAGGTGACAAATAGGTTCATTCTTCTCTCTTTTCCCCCACCATTTCTGGCAAGTACCTCTTTATTTTTAACAAGCTTGAGGAGGATAACATATGCTTGATTATAAGCTCATCCTTCGGACGAGTCCAACCTAGTTTAAATTCGAACCCTAGGAAGGAGTGGTTCGTTCCGTTTGTAATTGAACAGGTCCTCTACTGTAAAAGTTTAACGAGCCCAGTATAGGAGAAACTCGGCGTTTTTCAATTTTAGAGAGTCTGAAAAAACTAAAGGAGACTCCACGTTGAACTTTTTTGTATATTTGTGTCCCTCAAGCCCGAAAAAGTATAAAATAATACCTGGGGGAACCGCTTGATCTTGCGACCAAGGAGTACTTTCATAATAGTGTCGTTAACCTGAAAAGTAAAAAGCGATCAAGGACACGTCGTTTTATTTCCTTATCGAGTTCGAAACGACAAAAACCCGGCAATCTTTTCCTGATTTTGCGGTCAGAAAAGAGCTAAAAGGGGACCGTCTTTTAATTCTGTTTTAACGAGTGAAAAAGAAACACTTGGCGATCTTTTCATGTTTTAGGAGTCAGAAAAGGGCTTAAAAGATGACTCTGATATTTTTGTTTGTGAAAAATTACAATTTCCCTCGAAATCCCTTTGTCCTGCACAAAAGTAACACATTACTCATACCTGTTTAAAATAGGCAAAAATACATTCAAAAACATCTTTTCATGGTAAAAAATGAACTAATTCATCCAAAAAACCTATAAAAAGACCTTTTACCATGTCATTTTTACCGTTTCACTGTTGAGGTTGAAAAAGGAGCTTTTGACAAGAAACTTCCCGTGGTTGCTGCGAAAAATCTGACCGTCGGAATCGAACGCCGTCTCATCCAGGTATTTTACACATCCTACTCTGCATTTCTATCCGTTTAGAATCAATTTTTAGGTTTTAGTTTCATTTTTTGGGGGGTTTTGGTTTTGGAATGCGCCTCTCGGCGGACGCAGGTGCCCTTCGGGTGACCTGCGTCCCCCGACTTTTTCTCATACGGGAAAACGGTCGGAAGACGCAGCCCGCCTTCAGGCCAGCTGCGTCCGGGCGCCCTGTGCTACAAAGCCGGGGTGCGTCCTCCGAGAAACGCGCATTTCAAAACCCCAACTCTCTCAAAAAACCACCAAAAATTCCCAAATTAATTTCTAATTGCTATTTTTGATATGCAGGGCATTAATCATGTTAGACTGGAGAGAAAGAGAGCATGTAGAGGAAGATGAAGCTGCAATAAATCATCAACCTTCCCTGGATGCCCTAAGAGCATGCGGATTATACAAATATTGGACCATACCGGGCATGAGGGGCCAGGTAAGATTCTTGGAATGGCTGGTTGAGCGATGGAACGTACAAGAACAATGCTTTTACATAGGAGGGCACCAGCTCGAGATAGAGCCCTCGGATGTATACTTTCTCACTGGTTTGCCAAACAGAGGTGAGCAACTCAGTCTTGCGGGGACTAGGCCGGGTGGCCAATCCCTTGATAGTCTCCGCGAGAATTGGTGCACACCTGGGGCTCACCATTCAAAAGGCATAGAGATAAAACACATCACTCTGCCGGAACTCAAAGTCATAGCGTTCACGGTTACCAGAATTTGCGGCGCGGCCGCTTTACACATTGCTTCCGGATCCCAAATGCGGATGGCAATTGACTGTTACCAAGGCACCATTTTCAACTGGTGTGAAGCTGTGTCGGCTCATATGAAGAGCCAACTAACCAAGGCAAAGAACGGACGACTAAAGACTTTTGGATATGGGCCTATAGTCGTGAGCTTTGCCTTGGAGAGAATTCCAATGCTGATCCCTCAGCAACTCACTGTTGATATCTTGGGTCCCCAGCAGCCAAAGCTGATACGATGGGTTGCGGTGATGGCCCGACATCCTGACGAGGGCGCGACAGTAGTTCGATTCTCAGATAGTTATTTTGACTGGTTAGAGGGCCAGCTTTTTGTGATACAGGACTTTCCGTATGCCGGAATGGATTTCAGAGGTGATCCGGACATGGTTCTTCCACAGGGAGAACAATGGGATGACAGAGGTACTTTTTATTTTCACAAGTTTTCTAGTTATGTATTTTTTATATATATCGTCTCAAAACTAATAGTAAACTTTTTCAAAATGCAGATGTTGGTCCACAGCGTCCAGCCAACCTTCGGCCTTATGATAGACTACATCCACCTGCACCGGTACCGGCCCCACAGGATGCGACCGCAGAAGTACTAGCTGAGTTGGAGCATGATCTAGAGCGTCTCATGGCAGATATACCTGAGACTACTATGGACGACATTCCTATCAGGCTTCAGCGCTTCGTAGTCGCGGTCCCTGGACCGTTTAGGAGATTTTTGCGTAAGGTAGCCCGCGCAGTGGTGTCGTACAGAGAGCACCACCAGTGATTGACTAGTCACTTTTGTAGTCACATGTGACATTTTTGACTTTTTGTACTATCATTTTGCCGATCATAAGGTGTTTTAAACCTATGATCGAAGACGATGTATATATTTTTTGACACACTTCTATCTATATATATCACTATTACCGGCTTATCTTGTTTAACATATGTGATGAAATGTTTTTAAATTTACTTGCATGATTATCGTAAATGTCTGTCCAACATTCGAGAAGCAATTGCATCTGCTAATGTATTCAAAGACCTTGGAATATGTTGATATTCAATGTAATCAAATTCACGTTCCAAGAGACGCACTCTCAAAAACAACCTTAATAACACAGGATTTCTAATGGCATAAACTCTATTAAGCTGTAATACAACAAGTTCAGAATCTAACCTCACTATCAAACGTCGAATTCCAAATGAAATAGATTCGGATAATAATTCAACCACTGCACTGTATTCTGCAATGTTATTCGTTGTTTGACCGAGGCTTACCCCATGCATAGAAACTAACTCGTCAGAGGGCGAATAGATAACCCAAGCTGCGGAAGAGATATTCCGTGTATTACGACAAGCACCATCAGCGAATCCAATGTATGTTTGGAGAGGCGTCGACATCTACAATATCAAGAGTAAAACCAAGATAAGCCAGAATAATGACGAAAAACCACACTTGCTAAGCTAAGCACACTGACTAAACTAACACACTTGCTAGCTAGAAAGAAAATCTAACCTATCTAAAAATTTCTCCATACCCATCATTTTAAGCATAATACCTCTTTAGGTAAAGTCCATTTCTGGGTTTACCCAAAGAGTCCCCATCAAAATCAACTAACTCATAAGCCCCTTTTGCTAGCTTTCGCTTTACAATGTAGGGCCCATGCCACATGGGAACGAATTTTCCGGCACCTAGCTTATCGTTAGCTTGATCATATAATAGTACTAGGTCTCCTTCCGAAAAACTTCGAGGGGTTACATTTTTATCGTACTGAGCTTTCATTCGTTTCGCGTGAGTCTCGATAGCTAAAGTAGCGTCACGTCGAGTCTCATCTAATTTAGCCAAGTATAATAACCGTTTCTCCTCTTCGGAAGTAGCTGGAAGTAATTCGACAGCCATTTGAAGTGATGGGATTTCGCATTCAATAGGTAACACAGCTTCTAAGCCATAAACTAGCTGGAAAGGGGTGAAACCTGTTGAATTTTTCACTGAAGTTCGATATGCCCATAGCGCCGAAAATAACATGTTATGCCAATTCGTTCGATGGATACCAATGATCCGTCGAATCATGATGACTAGAACTTTGTTGATTGACTCAACCAAACCGTTGGCTTGCGGATAATAAGGAGTAGAGCTATCGTGGCGCAAACCAAGCTGGCTTGTAAGCTCAGTCATCATGACGTTTCGAAAATGGCTCCCATGGTCAGTAATGATTGCTTGTGGGACACCAAACCTAGTTATGATATGATTGAATACGAAAACTGCAGCTGTCTTGCCGCTTGCGTCGAATGTAGGCATCGCCTCGGCCCATTTTGTAAAATAATCAACCGCGAGGATGATATACGCATGCCCCCCGGCCGAGTGAGGGTTACAAGTAATAAAGTCAATGCCCCATTTGGCGAATGGACCAGCGGCAATTATAGGGTGGAGAGGAGCAGGTGGAGCGCGCATCTTTCGATCAAACACTTGACAGTTGTGGCATGTTCTGACAGCAAGGATACAATCTTTAAACATAGACGGCCAGAAATAGCCAGCGCGCAACACCTTCTGAGCTGTGGCATACCCAGACATATGACCGCCACATGCTCCAGAGTGACAATCATTCAAAACTCTCTCAGCCTCTTCGTGAGTTAAACAACGTCGAAAAACTAAGTCTGCCCCCCGGCGATAAAGTGTATCTCCAATAATTCTGTATTGCTGGGATCGAAACCGAATTTTTCGACGGTCTTCCTTGGAAGCTTCAGGCCGAAAGGTTTGGGTTTGGAGATAGATGATTATATCCCCATACCACGGATCTAAAGTGCTAATAAGAAACAAAGATTCGTCCACAATGGACTCCTCTGCCACAGTCTCTGTGTCAGCACTCGGGAAATCACACATCAATTCCGCAAAAACTAAAGATTTCTTAGACTTGGACTTCTCGAACTCCAAGTCGAACTCTTGCAGGATAACAATCCATTTAGAGTACTTGCCCCCTAGCAGTTGTTTTGTCAAAATATAAATCATAGGGTTGCAATCCGAAATAACTGTAGTCTTGCGGAGAAGAATGTAGTGACGAAAACGCTGGACAGCTTGAACGGCTGCCAGGGCCAATTTCTCCACATGTGAATATTTTAACTCAGTGGGATTTAAGGTTCTACTAAGATAATATATCACATGCTCTGCTTTGAATTCATCTTCTTGAACTAACACCATTCCAATGGTGGAATGCGAAGCCGCGAGGTATAAGAAGTAGTCCTGGTTGTAGTTGGGAGGATGCAATAACGGTGCATGGGTCAACGCGTGTTTCAGTGCATCAAAAGATTGCTGGGCAATCTCGTCCCAAAAGAATTGTGCGTTCTGTTTCAACAACCGTGTAAAACCTTTAGTGACCTCGGCGTAGTTTGGGATGAATCGGCGTAAAAAGTTCGCTTTCCCTTGCAAACTTTGGAGTTGGCGCAAACTCGAAGGAGGAGGCAATTTGATGATAACCTCGACTTTCGAGGGATCGACGCGAATGCCGGCTTTTGAAACAACAAATCCCAGCAATCGACCTGTTTCTATACAGAAAACACACTTGTGGGGATTCAACCGAATTCGATAATGCCTACACCTCATAAAGATTGCTCGTAGATGGACAAGGTGATCAGCTCGGTGTAAAGAATGAGCAGGCAAATCATCGAGATAGGGTTGCACAATGTGCTTGATGTCATGAAATGCATAAGACATTGCCCGTTGAAAAGTAGCACCGGCGTTCTTAAGCCCAAAAGGTAATTTGCAGTAAGCAAATGTCCCCCATGGACAAATGAATGCCGTTTTTGGTTGATCGGCAGGAGTCGCCAATTTGTCACACGGAATCTGTCAAGGGTGCGGACACGACTGACCTTCCTAGAAGTCTAAGACATTCTAATGACAAACAAGACAAAATGGAGTGATCTTTCTCTAAATACACCTTTTACAACATGAAAACTACAAGTGTTTAGGCTTACCTTATTCCAAAACGCTGTTGTTGAAGTCCGTTCTTGACGATCCGGATGAGCTCCTCCTTCAAGTCAATTCCTGCAACCACAAACAATCAAACAATTACCAAGCACTTGCATTTCATATAATAAAACATATATTCAACATGCAGACCAAGGAACACATGAAATAACTCATTAACACAAGCTATTGAGAAAAATAAACCAGTTTGTATTAATAACGAAACAAAGAAACTCTTACAACCTGGCCTTGGTGTTGTGCAAGTTCCTCCCAGGGTCCATCAAGGGTTTTCCTCTACTTTGACAAAGCTCACCCTCTCCCAAGTAGAATCAAGTGAAGACAATCTCTCCTCACAAGGGCTCTAATGGAAGACCTAAATCCTGCAGCATTTACCCAAAGAAAATGTATAGCTCCAACCTCTTCTCCTTCTGGCTCAATGCCTTTATTTATAGTGCTGTAAAGAGGTTATTCAGGTCCACTATCAATGGGATCATCCCCCTCTATGGGTGGGATAGCTCCCTTATTGATGGGATAAGTTCCCCCTTAATAGAGATACATGAACCAACTGGAGGCGCATCCATTTCATCAAACCGACCTCTAGAATGTTCTAGAAGTAACCACAAGTAACTTTTTCAAGATAAAACTCGCGCATTTTGCCTTTTACAGAGGGACGCACCTGTCCCTTAACATACAGAGCGTCCATGGACGCATATTTTGTGAACAAGGTCAGCGTCCCCGCAGGTAAGGCTAGAGAGAACCTGCGACCCCAGAGATAAACATAGTTTTTACAAGACTTTCTCTCTTCTTTGAGTTTGAGATGGATAACAGAGGCATGAGACTTGCCTAAGAGGGTAGCATGACTGTTGATTTGAGCCATACTAACTGTAAGTAGTCAAGGTGACATTTTTTAGTGTAACAGATTGCCCCCTAAAGTGCGAAGCCTGGAATAGAATAGGGTTTTGTAATTCTAGGAAGGGTGAAGCGCTTTATCATTTCAAGGATTGCCTTGTGGATGGCCTGGTTGGAACCTGCAATTTTCAACACAAAATACATGGATAAGATTATATCATCACTGAGGTAGGCATTCCCATACTCAGATTCAAAACTTTAACTAATGGACTAACTATTCTGATACAGGAATGATCTTGCAGTACATCATTTTTATAGACTTTTGTAGACACAGTATGGACGCAGCCATCTGTTTATGATTAGTCTACATAGATAATGAATACAAAACTCCTCGCAGCCTGGATGGTAGAAACTAGATCCAGGGTCTTCACTTCTACTTCCCGAATTGGTACGATTCTAGCCATGTGATTAAATGATTCGATGTCGAACATGGTAGAAACCACTTGATTACCAGTCAATGATGTAAACTGTTAACAAGCGTGAGAGAAACCACCAGTAATGTCAATGGTTCTCAAAATACCAAGCACAACCCGTGAAATGTGAATAGATGTTTTGATGTCGAACACTTCACGGAATCCTCTGATCGAAAGTCAATGATGTAAACTGACGTCAAAGGCGAGAAACCTGCCATTGATGAATGCAGACTTCAAGGTACTGTCGATTCCTAAGTCATCTTTCTAGATAATGTGTCGATGTCGATAGAAAGCGACCCGTTGCAGGCAAGCCCGCAACACGAAATCATTGTTCAAGTTGAAGAAATGTTGCTGTAAGGACTGACTCAGGGATGGTCAAATGGATGACAAGTATTTTGCAGATGAAAGTTTTTGCTTGCAGACCTCTTGAACACATAACGACACAACAGATGGCTTGGTGACGTATAACTCAAAGTTAACCCCTGGAACCCGGTTAAAGACTTTCAAAATGATTTGGTCAACTGTGAGGTAAAAGATTTCCCAACCCAGGTGAATGAAAAGTGTCGTGTTCAAGAGCGGTAATAAAGTTTCTTCTGAGACAAAAGGTGACAAATAGGTTCATTCTTCTCTCTTTTCCCCCACCATTTCTGGCAAGTACCTCTTTATTTTTAACAAGCTTGAGGAGGATAACATATGCTTGATTATAAGCTCATCCTTCGGACGAGTCCAACCTAGTTTAAATTCGAACCCTAGGAAGGAGTGGTTCGTTCCCGTTTGTAATTGAACAGGTCCTCTACTGTAAAAGTTTAACGAGCCCAGTATAGGAGAAACTCGGCGTTTTTCAATTTTAGAGAGTCTGAAAAAACTAAAGGAGACTCCACGTTGAACTTTTTTGTATATTTGTGTCCCTCAAGCCCGAAAAAGTATAAAATAATACCTGGGGGAACCGCTTGATCTTGCGACCAAGGAGTACTTTCATAATAGTGTCGTTAACCTGAAAAGTAAAAAGCGATCAAGGACACGTCGTTTTATTTCCTTATCGAGTTCGAAACGACAAAAACCCGGCAATCTTTTCCTGATTTTGCGGTCAGAAAAGAGCTAAAAGGGGACCGTCTTTTAATTCTGTTTTAACGAGTGAAAAAGAAACACTTGGCGATCTTTTCATGTTTTAGGAGTCAGAAAAGGGCTTAAAAGATGACTCTGATATTTTTGTTTGTGAAAAATTACAATTTCCCTCGAAATCCCTTTGTCCTGCACAAAAGTAACACATTACTCATACCTGTTTAAAATAGGCAAAAATACATTCAAAAACATCTTTTCATGGTAAAAAATGAACTAATTCATCCAAAAAACCTATAAAAAGACCTTTTACCATGTCATTTTTACCGTTTCACTGTTGAGGTTGAAAAAGGAGCTTTTGACAAGAAACTTCCCGTGGTTGCTGCGAAAAATCTGACCGTCGGAATCGAACGCCGTCTCATCCAGGTATTTTACACATCCTACTCTGCATTTCTATCCGTTTAGAATCAATTTTTAGGTTTTAGTTTCATTTTTTGGGGGGGTTTTGGTTTTGGAATGCGCCTCTCGGCGGACGCAGGTGCCCTTCGGGTGACCTGCGTCCCCCGACTTTTTCTCATACGGGAAAACGGTCGGAAGACGCAGCCCGCCTTCAGGCCAGCTGCGTCCGGGCGCCCTGTGCTACAAAGCCGGGGTGCGTCCTCCGAGAAACGCGCATTTCAAAACCCCAACTCTCTCAAAAAACCACCAAAAATTCCCAAATTAATTTCTAATTGCTATTTTTGATATGCAGGGCATTAATCATGTTAGACTGGAGAGAAAGAGAGCATGTAGAGGAAGATGAAGCTGCAATAAATCATCAACCTTCCCTGGATGCCCTAAGAGCATGCGGATTATACAAATATTGGACCATACCGGGCATGAGGGGCCAGGTAAGATTCTTGGAATGGCTGGTTGAGCGATGGAACGTACAAGAACAATGCTTTTACATAGGAGGGCACCAGCTCGAGATAGAGCCCTCGGATGTATACTTTCTCACTGGTTTGCCAAACAGAGGTGAGCAACTCAGTCTTGCGGGGACTAGGCCGGGTGGCCAATCCCTTGATAGTCTCCGCGAGAATTGGTGCACACCTGGGGCTCACCATTCAAAAGGCATAGAGATAAAACACATCACTCTGCCGGAACTCAAAGTCATAGCGTTCACGGTTACCAGAATTTGCGGCGCGGCCGCTTTACACATTGCTTCCGGATCCCAAATGCGGATGGCAATTGACTGTTACCAAGGCACCATTTTCAACTGGTGTGAAGCTGTGTCGGCTCATATGAAGAGCCAACTAACCAAGGCAAAGAACGGACGACTAAAGACTTTTGGATATGGGCCTATAGTCGTGAGCTTTGCCTTGGAGAGAATTCCAATGCTGATCCCTCAGCAACTCACTGTTGATATCTTGGGTCCCCAGCAGCCAAAGCTGATACGATGGGTTGCGGTGATGGCCCGACATCCTGACGAGGGCGCGACAGTAGTTCGATTCTCAGATAGTTATTTTGACTGGTTAGAGGGCCAGCTTTTTGTGATACAGGACTTTCCGTATGCCGGAATGGATTTCAGAGGTGATCCGGACATGGTTCTTCCACAGGGAGAACAATGGGATGACAGAGGTACTTTTTATTTTCACAAGTTTTCTAGTTATGTATTTTTTGTATTTTTTATATATATCGTCTCAAAACTAATAGTAAACTTTTTCAAAATGCAGATGTTGGTCCACAGCGTCCAGCCAACCTTCGGCCTTATGATAGACTACATCCACCTGCACCGGTACCGGCCCCACAGGATGCGACCGCAGAAGTACTAGCTGAGTTGGAGCATGATCTAGAGCGTCTCACGGCAGATATACCTGAGACTACTATGGACGACATTCCTATCAGGCTTCAGCGCTTCGTAGTCGCGGTCCCTGGACCGTTTAGGAGATTTTTGCGTAAGGTAGCCCGCGCAGTGGTGTCGTACAGAGAGCACCACCAGTGATTGACTAGTCACTTTTGTAGTCACATGTGACATTTTTGACTTTTTGTACTATCATTTTGCCGATCATAAGGTGTTTTAAACCTATGATCGAAGACGATGTATATATTTTTTGACACACTTCTATCTATATATATCACTATTACCGGCTTATCTTGTTTAACATATGTGATGAAATGTTTTTAAATTTACTTGCATGATTATCGTAAATGTCTGTCCAACATTCGAGAAGCAATTGCATCTGCTAATGTATTCAAAGACCTTGGAATATGTTGATATTCAATGTAATCAAATTCACGTTCCAAGAGACGCACTCTCAAAAACAACCTTAATAACACAGGATTTCTAATGGCATAAACTCTATTAAGCTGTAATACAACAAGTTCAGAATCTAACCTCACTATCAAACGTCGAATTCCAAATGAAATAGATTCGGATAATAATTCAACCACTGCACTGTATTCTGCAATGTTATTCGTTGTTTGACCGAGGCTTACCCCATGCATAGAAACTAACTCGTCAGAGGGCGAATAGATAACCCAAGCTGCGGAAGAGATATTCCGTGTATTACGACAAGCACCATCAGCGAATCCAATGTATGTTTGGAGAGGCGTCGACATCTACAATATCAAGAGTAAAACCAAGATAAGCCAGAATAATGACGAAAAACCACACTTGCTAAGCTAAGCACACTGACTAAACTAACACACTTGCTAGCTAGAAAGAAAATCTAACCTATCTAAAAATTTCTCCATACCCATCATTTTAAGCATAATACCTCTTTAGGTAAAGTCCATTTCTGGGTTTACCCAAAGAGTCCCCATCAAAATCAACTAACTCATAAGCCCCTTTTGCTAGCTTTCGCTTTACAATGTAGGGCCCATGCCACATGGGAACGAATTTTCCGGCACCTAGCTTATCGTTAGCTTGATCATATAATAGTACTAGGTCTCCTTCCGAAAAACTTCGAGGGGTTACATTTTTATCGTACTGAGCTTTCATTCGTTTCGCGTGAGTCTCGATAGCTAAAGTAGCGTCACGTCGAGTCTCATCTAATTTAGCCAAGTATAATAACCGTTTCTCCTCTTCGGAAGTAGCTGGAAGTAATTCGACAGCCATTTGAAGTGATGGGATTTCGCATTCAATAGGTAACACAGCTTCTAAGCCATAAACTAGCTGGAAAGGGGTGAAACCTGTTGAATTTTTCACTGAAGTTCGATATGCCCATAGCGCCGAAAATAACATGTTATGCCAATTCGTTCGATGGATACCAATGATCCGTCGAATCATGATGACTAGAACTTTGTTGATTGACTCAACCAAACCGTTGGCTTGCGGATAATAAGGAGTAGAGCTATCGTGGCGCAAACCAAGCTGGCTTGTAAGCTCAGTCATCATGACGTTTCGAAAATGGCTCCCATGGTCAGTAATGATTGCTTGTGGGACACCAAACCTAGTTATGATATGATTGAATACGAAAACTGCAGCTGTCTTGCCGCTTGCGTCGAATGTAGGCATCGCCTCGGCCCATTTTGTAAAATAATCAACCGCGAGGATGATATACGCATGCCCCCCGGCCGAGTGAGGGTTACAAGTAATAAAGTCAATGCCCCATTTGGCGAATGGACCAGCGGCAATTATAGGGTGGAGAGGAGCAGGTGGAGCGCGCATCTTTCGATCAAACACTTGACAGTTGTGGCATGTTCTGACAGCAAGGATACAATCTTTAAACATAGACGGCCAGAAATAGCCAGCGCGCAACACCTTCTGAGCTGTGGCATACCCAGACATATGACCGCCACATGCTCCAGAGTGACAATCATTCAAAACTCTCTCAGCCTCTTCGTGAGTTAAACAACGTCGAAAAACTAAGTCTGCCCCCCGGCGATAAAGTGTATCTCCAATAATTCTGTATTGCTGGGATCGAAACCGAATTTTTCGACGGTCTTCCTTGGAAGCTTCAGGCCGAAAGGTTTGGGTTTGGAGATAGATGATTATATCCCCATACCACGGATCTAAAGTGCTAATAAGAAACAAAGATTCGTCCACAATGGACTCCTCTGCCACAGTCTCTGTGTCAGCACTCGGGAAATCACACATCAATTCCGCAAAAACTAAAGATTTCTTAGACTTGGACTTCTCGAACTCCAAGTCGAACTCTTGCAGGATAACAATCCATTTAGAGTACTTGCCCCCTAGCAGTTGTTTTGTCAAAATATAAATCATAGGGTTGCAATCCGAAATAACTGTAGTCTTGCGGAGAAGAATGTAGTGACGAAAACGCTGGACAGCTTGAACGGCTGCCAGGGCCAATTTCTCCACATGTGAATATTTTAACTCAGTGGGATTTAAGGTTCTACTAAGATAATATATCACATGCTCTGCTTTGAATTCATCTTCTTGAACTAACACCATTCCAATGGTGGAATGCGAAGCCGCGAGGTATAAGAAGTAGTCCTGGTTGTAGTTGGGAGGATGCAATAACGGTGCATGGGTCAACGCGTGTTTCAGTGCATCAAAAGATTGCTGGGCAATCTCGTCCCAAAAGAATTGTGCGTTCTGTTTCAACAACCGTGTAAAACCTTTAGTGACCTCGGCGTAGTTTGGGATGAATCGGCGTAAAAAGTTCGCTTTCCCTTGCAAACTTTGGAGTTGGCGCAAACTCGAAGGAGGAGGCAATTTGATGATAACCTCGACTTTCGAGGGATCGACGCGAATGCCGGCTTTTGAAACAACAAATCCCAGCAATCGACCTGTTTCTATACAGAAAACACACTTGTGGGGATTCAACCGAATTCGATAATGCCTACACCTCATAAAGATTGCTCGTAGATGGACAAGGTGATCAGCTCGGTGTAAAGAATGAGCAGGCAAATCATCGAGATAGGGTTGCACAATGTGCTTGATGTCATGAAATGCATAAGACATTGCCCGTTGAAAAGTAGCACCGGCGTTCTTAAGCCCAAAAGGTAATTTGCAGTAAGCAAATGTCCCCCATGGACAAATGAATGCCGTTTTTGGTTGATCGGCAGGAGTCGCCAATTTGTCACACGGAATCTGTCAAGGGTGCGGACACGACTGACCTTCCTAGAAGTCTAAGACATTCTAATGACAAACAAGACAAAATGGAGTGATCTTTCTCTAAATACACCTTTTACAACATGAAAACTACAAGTGTTTAGGCTTACCTTATTCCAAAACGCTGTTGTTGAAGTCCGTTCTTGACGATCCGGATGAGCTCCTCCTTCAAGTCAATTCCTGCAACCACAAACAATCAAACAATTACCAAGCACTTGCATTTCATATAATAAAACATATATTCAACATGCAGACCAAGGAACACATGAAATAACTCATTAACACAAGCTATTGAGAAAAATAAACCAGTTTGTATTAATAACGAAACAAAGAAACTCTTACAACCTGGCCTTGGTGTTGTGCAAGTTCCTCCCAGGGTCCATCAAGGGTTTTCCTCTACTTTGACAAAGCTCACCCTCTCCCAAGTAGAATCAAGTGAAGACAATCTCTCCTCACAAGGGCTCTAATGGAAGACCTAAATCCTGCAGCATTTACCCAAAGAAAATGTATAGCTCCAACCTCTTCTCCTTCTGGCTCAATGCCTTTATTTATAGTGCTGTAAAGAGGTTATTCAGGTCCACTATCAATGGGATCATCCCCCTCTATGGGTGGGATAGCTCCCTTATTGATGGGATAAGTTCCCCCTTAATAGAGATACATGAACCAACTGGAGGCGCATCCATTTCATCAAACCGACCTCTAGAATGTTCTAGAAGTAACCACAAGTAACTTTTTCAAGATAAAACTCGCGCATTTTGCCTTTTACAGAGGGACGCACCTGTCCCTTAACATACAGAGCGTCCATGGACGCATATTTTGTGAACAAGGTCAGCGTCCCCGCAGGTAAGGCTAGAGAGAACCTGCGACCCCAGAGATAAACATAGTTTTTACAAGACTTTCTCTCTTCTTTGAGTTTGAGATGGATAACAGAGGCATGAGACTTGCCTAAGAGGGTAGCATGACTGTTGATTTGAGCCATACTAACTGTAAGTAGTCAAGGTGACATTTTTTAGTGTAACAAGGATGGACGAAAGGGAGACTGCTACTGCATTTGTTGCGTGAATTAAAGATGTGAAAGGCGGATTGGGGGCCATCGGAGAGACAGTGTCTGACTCTGATCTCGTCTCAATCACACTGAGCGGGATGCGTGATGAATTTCAAATGTTTGTTACTGGATTGGCGGCAAGGGAGAAAGCGCCCACATTTGAAGATCTGACAGGGATCTTGTTGCAAGAGGAGGAGGAGCGGCAGAACCTGAACCCCCAGAATGATGATCTTGCCCTGATGGCTAAACGACGATCATTCAAAGGAAAGCAGTCACAGCAGCAATCAAAGCAGAAAGGAGGAACATCACATAAGAATTCACATTCACATAAAGGTATGCTTGCAAATCATTCTGAAAAGAAATGTTATTATTGTGGAAAGAAGGGTCATATACAGAGTGAATGTTATAAGAAGCAGGCTGATGATGCAAAGAGGAAGTAGGCAAATGCAAAGCACAGAGGATACTTTGTTGAAGAAGAAGATAAAGACTTCAGTCATGAATTTCGACTGTTCACAGTCGACTGTGCCCTTTCAACATCTAATGAGGACGATATTTGGTATGTCGATTCGGGAGCATCCTCTCACATGACAGGTAAGAAGGAATTTTTTGATAGTCTTGAAGAAAGTATAAATGGATAAAAAATATACCTAGGAGATGATAGTGGATACGAGATTAAAGGTTATGGGGTGATTTCAGTCAAGTTACCAAATGGAAAAATTAGTCACCTTACAAATGTTTTATATGTACTTGGAATTAAGAAAAATCTAATATCTGTATCCATGATGGCTAATCAAGATATGAAAGTCGAGTTATTTAAGACTCATTGTGTGATAAAGGATTGTAGGAATGAAATAGTTGCAACAGGCATGTGAGTTGGAAGCCTATACAGACTGGATGCAAAAAGTATACCAAAGCAAGCCATGGTTGCAGGAGGATCGACAGTCGAACAACTCTGGAATCAGAGGTTCGGTCACTTGAATTTGCAAGACCTCATGTTATTGCAGAAGAAAGGTATGGTTGAAGGGCTCCCTATCTTTCGTAATATTCAGTTAAATTGTGATGGTTGTGCCTTAGGAAAAATGCATAGAGAACAGTTTCCTGTGCATGATAGGAGGAAGGAAACAGAGATTTTAGAACTAGTGCACACTGATGTATGTGGACCTATGCAGACAAGGTCGCTAGGAGGAGTATATTATTTTCTGTTATTTACTTATGACTGCACTAGATATTCATGGGTTTATTTTTTGAATAAGAAAATTCAGAATTTCCAGTGCTTTATAGAATTTAAAACCTTGGTGGAAAAACAGTTTGGTAAGAGTATAAAAGTTCTCCGATCTGATCAAGGGGGAGAATACAAGCTAAGGGAATTCATGAAATTCTACAAATCTAACGGGATTGTTCAGCAGTATACAGTGCCACACACACCACAGCAGAATGGAGTTGCAAAGTGAAAAAACAGAACCTTGGTGGAGTGCGCAAGGAGCATGTTACAAGGTAAGGGTCTGTCTAATAGTTTTTGGGTAGAGGCTATTAACACTGCTGTATATTTGAAGAATAGAAGTTCTACCAGGTATCTTGGCTTCAAAACCCCTTTTGAAGCTCTATATGGATTTAAACCAGCAGTAAACCATCTAAGAGTATTTGGGTCAAAAGCATTTGCCCATATACCCAAAGCTGATAGGAAGGAATTAGACCCTAAAGCAGTTAGATGCATCTTTGTTGGTTATGGCACAGAATTCAAAGAATATAAATTATTCAATCCTGAGTCTCGTAAGACATTTGCAAGCAGGGATGTAGTGTTTCATGAACAGGTACAGGAAGGAAAAGATGATGTTGGTGATGATTGGCACATTCCATTGTTGTTGGAGGAAAGCAGCGAGGATGAAAGAGAGCAGGAGCAAAAAGAAGAGCAAAAAGAAGAACAATAAGAAGGTGATAATGCAAGCCCAGTTATAGCAGAAGAAAACAAATTTGAGGTAAGTCCCCTACAAAGGAGATTAGGTAGGAAGACTCAATTACCATTAAAATTGAGAGACTATGCTTTGATGTCAAAGGTTTTGAACATTGTAGAGCCCACTAATTACAAAGAAGCTAGTCAATTTAAGGAGTGGAGGGCTGCAATGAATGAAGAGATGGAATCAATTCTTAGAAATGATACTTGGGATTTAGTTGAGCTGCCTAAGAATAAAACACCCATAGGATGTAAATGGTTGTTTAAACCAAAAATGAATGCAGACAGAAGTATAGAGAAATTAAAAGCTAGGCTGGTTGCAAAAGGATATTCACAGCAGGAAGGTATAGATTTTGATGATACTTTTGCACCTGTAGCAAAGTTAAATACAATCAGAATGCTTATTGCTTTAGCTACTAAATGTAATTGGGAATTACACCAGCTTGATGTTAAATCTGCATTTTTAAATGGTGATTTAAAAGAGGAAATTTACTTAGTACAACCAGAAGGATTTGTAAAGCAGGGGCAGGAACATCTTGTTTGCAGATTGAAAAAGGCTTTATATGGTTTAAAGCAAGCACCCAGGTCTTGGTACGAAAAGGTTGATTCTTTCTTTTTAGAGCATGGCTTTCATAGAAGTTTAAATGAGCCAAATTTGTATACCAAGTACAATAATCAGGGGCATATTTTGATTTCTTTGTATGTGGATGACATGATTATAACAGGAGATGCAGATGATTTAATCAGAGGAATCAAAAGGCTTATGTCATAAGTTTTTGAGATGAAAGATCTCGGAAGCCTTCATTACTGTCTGGGATTAGAAGTATGCAGAGATACTGGGCAAACTTTTCTTACCCAAGGGAAGTATGCCAGAAATCTGTTGGAAAAGTTTGGTATGGATCAGTGTAGATCAGCAGCGACACCTTTGCAGCAGAATCTGAAGTTGAGCAGTGACGATGGCACTAAAGAGGTTGATGCTATAATGTACAGACAGCTGGTTGGCAGCTTGATATATCTTACAACAACCAGACCGGACTTGGCATACTCTGTTAGTGTGTTGAGCCAATTCATGTCAAAACCGCTTGAAAGTCACTGGGTAGCAGCAAAAAGCGTGTTGAGGTATCTTTTTGGTACTGTTAATTATAGTATTTTATACACTGACGCATCTGATGTTACTCTAGCAGGTTTTTCAGACTCAGACTGGGCAGGTAACTTGGATGATCGGAGATCCATCACAGGTTACGCATTCAACATAGGGTCCGGGGTCATAGCATGGAGCAGTAAGAAGCAAAGTACTGTAGCCTTGTCATCGTGTGAAGCTGAGTATCAAGCATTGTGTGCAACAACGTGTGAAGCGATCTGGTTGAGAAGGCTTCTTAATGATGCAGGAAAAGAACAGAAGAATTCTACTTCCATCAAAAGCGACAACCAGAGCACCATTAAATTGGCACACAATCCAATGTTCCATAAAAACACCAAACATATAGACACTCAGCTCCATTTTATCATAGAGAAAGTAAAGTCAAAAGAAATTGTTATTGAATATTGTAAAACTTGTGACAATATGGCTGATATTTTTACAAAGCCTCTTGCACGAGTGAAATTTGAATTGTTTAGAGGGATGTTAGGAGTTCAGGAGAACCCTTTCTCCATTAAGGGGGGGAGTTGAAAATAATTAATATTATTTTGTATTAATGGAGAAATGGTTACATAGTTGTAACGTATCTCCTTAGTTTAGGATTTGTTCCTAGAGTTTAGGAGTGTGGTTGCAACTTCCTGATTTCCAGAGTTGTATTTAATGATGTAATCTTTTCATTGATTGTAATAGAGTGTATGAGAGTGATCTCTCTGTTTTGTGAGTGTAGTCTCCAGGTGCAGGCCACACCTGTGAGCTACATCTCCTTCTTTTCAATTCTGTTCACATTTTATCTGTAAGGACAATTTTTCTAGTAGTCACCTCTTGCATTTTAATAGGATTTCTTATCTTCAACGAATTATGAAGAGTCTGGATTAATATAAATGCATTTCTCATCATGACAGTGCCTTCTCTTAATTATTTGGAAGATGCTATGGGAGAGTTTGCTAATAGGTCTTTCCTTTTGGGTCAATTAAGTGTGGTAAGCTATCTTTATATTTTGTTTTCCATTTGACCTTATATTGTATTATGATCTCAATTGATAATTGAGAGATGTATACCATTACCACAGAACGTTGACATTGCATATGGTACTTTCGTTGAAACATACAAAGTTGTGTTTCCTGCATGAGAATGGATGAAATCTCACTGTTACTGTTTCGTGTCTACTATTTGTGGCACATTTCGTGAGAAAAACCCTACGCAACTTTGATAGTTTTGCCTTGATATCAGGGTCTTCCTTTTTCCATCATTTATTATTCTTGGTTTTTTTTCATGTTATCTCATAATTCTTGAGAGAGTCGAATTAACTCGGGCTTTCCCACCTTGGAAAAGTGAACGTCCGCCCAGGGTGTAGAAGCTACAGATGTGTTTTGCACGTACTATTGTATTCAATCAATCTAATAACTGCTACTTTTTCATCCTCTGTTTGGGATACAGGAGATAGGGAACAAATTTAATCTTGAAGATATTTTCTAGATTGCAAAGCAACATCTTCTATATATTTCAAATTTAGCTGATGCCAGAGGTGGCAGAGGCATATTTCCAATGCTTTGCAGCAGCCCAATTTAGTACTCATGTAATGCATATGAATATGTCCAACATGGTGTAGAGTGATATAAATATGTATCTTTTTTCAATAGTAGTCTGTCACAGACATAAAACTCATGGTATATTTCAACGATATGCCGATCATAGTGATGGGTTAAAACTTGATATAATTTATCACAATTGTTTCACAAGGAATTAGAAACTTATGTAGTGTTATGTAGTGTTTTGGAATATATAAAACAAGGTAGATATGTATTGTCCTATGTGTGCATTTTATGTGTAGTTGCTAATGTATTAGTGCGTGGGAAATCAATGTGATACTTGAGGGCCACATTGAATTTCAGACTCCTTGTTGTGATATGATTTTAAAGCACCATTGGTTGCCATCACTTGAAAGTTTTTCTTTCAGAATTTTTAATTTTGTTGGTGTTTCACTGTGAGGAGCTTTATGAACAAACCTCTAGGCGTTGCACTACAAAGAGGCAGCCCACCCTGGCCTTAAGGGCTGGTTTTTAGGGGTAACTTTTCAGGCAATATCAGCCGGGACTTGCCCCCGGCCTTATCCCTTTAAAACCCATACTATGCGGGTGGGCAAACAACAGTGCATACCTGGTGGGCAAATTATAACTCTTCCTCCTTAGTGAACAATGTCCTGTTGCCAAATTGTTAGTTTGTTCTTGGTCGCGACACTCGTCCTCATTAGTGAACAATGTCCTGTTGCCAAAGTGTTAGTTTGTTCTTGGTCGTGACATTTTACGTTGTTTCAAAGTTTCCCATGTTGCCTTAATGCTGCAAATTATACCTAATTCTATTTCCTTTTATATCTTTTCATTCACCGAAAGAAACAAGGTGCACTCTAGAGCTTAGTATGGATAATATGTAAAATGTGTAAGTTGTAACTCGATTCTCATAAATTAAAATAAAGAAATATTGAGGTTTGTAACCTAAAAATGAAAACCAACCACGTATCTTTTGAACAACCAGAGGTTACACCTCAATTTCATTTTATCAGTATCAGTGTTCTATAAATCTAGGCTCGTGTAAAGTATGTACATTTGCATTGACCTAGAGCTTGCTTCAAATTGCCAGTTTTTATTTTGTTTCAATATGTGTGCGCCTCAAAGAGACATCAAACCCTACACACTTTTCTATAAAATTTAGCTACAGAGATTCACTCTTAGCAACAAAAAAAAAGGCCAGTTATATTATTTAGTTATTTAGTATAACTAACTGATTGTCTCCTGCTCACAGGAGACAACTTTCAATGAGCACCTTCATTGAGAAACTGGTGAAGATGAGAGTTAGATGGAAGGCCTGTTGAATGATTGCTCTAAAATTATGTTTTGGCAACTGCATTAGGAAGCTCCTGAGATTACATATCCTCCATGATGGCGCCTTGAGAAAAATTTGGACGTCGTGGTGCCTTTAAAGAAGCTTCACATGCATTGAGCAACATGAGGCAGCAGAAACCTACTAAAGCAAAGAAACCATCAAATGAAGCCTCTGACCTTGTTTAACAAATGCTAAGGTCTTTTCTAAGATAAAAAAGAGAATGGAATATTTTATTTCTTCCACAATCTTAAGGATAAACAGAAAATAAAAAAAAATGTATTTCAATGACAATCAATAGATCTATAATTCGAGTAGTGTCATAACCTGTAAGAACAAAACCAAGAACTGAATTTTCTTTTTCGAAGTACCTGTGAAAGACTAACATCTCAAGGTCCATTTCTTTCCTTGCCATATGTTTTTCATGAATGGTAAAATTACACGCCTACATTTTCCTCGTTGAAAATCACGACAAACAATCACATAGGCATGAATATAGGCAGTAACTAACTATTTGATAGAAAGAACAACGCCGAGATGCAATAGATCAAGTCATTGAAACCATGACTCAAAACATTACACAGCAACAAAGATACCAAGTCCAAGCACACAATCCAAAATAACAACATACAAATTGTTAGAGCTAAGATGCACAACAAATTCAACATATATTCAGCAAATAAAATCAAGCACAGGAGACACAGCTTTTAACGTGGTTCACCCAACCAATCTGGGCTACGTCCACCAAACATAGGCATCGGAAATCTTATTAATCAAATAGGAGATTACATAATTAATCAAATCCTCTCAAATTCTCACACCACAAAAACAATCCGTATGGATACCTGTTTTATAGCAAGGAGAATCTAACTGCCTCATAAATCCTCTCAACTCAAATTTAGGATGCATTAACTCCCTCCCAACAACCTGGAGCTAATCTAGCAACAAATTCCTATTGTTGTCACACATTAGAGATTTTTGCCTAATTTATGAAACATAAAATCTCAACAATCTCCACCTTGACAACAATTAGCCTGATGCCCTGTTTGTTTATTATTTTATCTTTTCTGCAAGCCAAGAGAAGCCAAACACCAGCGTAGCTTCTCCAACAAAACTGGTTTCGTGAACATGTCTGCACAGTTTTCCTTTGTATGCACCTTTTCAAGAGAGACTCCCCTTTCAGTGATAACCTGTCTTACAAAATGGTACTTAATTGGAATATGCTTTGATTTACTATGATAGGCCGGATTCTTAGCCAAATGTATTGCACTTTGACTATCACAAAGTAACCTGATGTTGTCCTATAACCTACCAAACTCACCAAGCAAACTTTTCAACCAAACTGCCTCTTTGCAAGCATGTGAAGCAACAATGTATTTTGCTTCAGTAGTGGATAAAGCAACAATGTTTTGTAGCTTTGACATCCAGCTAATAGCTCCACCTGCAAGAGTAAAGACATACCCTGAAGTTGACCTTCTCTTATCCAAATCACTTGCAAAATTAGAATCAACATATCCGCAAACAGATTCACTACTCTTATTGTAAGTAATACAATAACTACTTGTGCCTCTCAAATATCGAAGCACCCATTTCACTGCTGACCAATGTTCTTTACCTGGATTTGCCATATACCTGCTGACAACCCCAACTGCATGTGAAATATCTGGTCGCGTACACACCATCGCATACATTAAACACCCTACTACATTAGCATATGGAATTCGAGACATATAATCGTTTTCTTCATCTGAATTAGGACATAAACTCGAAGAAAGTTTGAAATGGGAAGCGAGAGGGACTGACACAGGCTTCACATTATTCATACCAAATCTCAAAAGTATTTTCTCAATATACTTCTGTTGTGATAGCCATAGCTTACCATTGCTCCTATCTCTGAAAATCTCCATGCCCAAAATCTGTCTTGCTGCTCCTAGATCTTTCATATCAAATGTCCTTGCCATCTGAGCCTTCAACCTGTTGATTTCTTCTATGCTTTTGCTTGCTAAAAGCATATCGTCAACATACAATACCAAGATAATGAATATGCCATTATTTAACTGTTTAAAATAAACACAATGATCATATTCACTTCTAACATATTTCTGACTCAACATGAAAGAATCAAACTTCTTATACCATTGCCGAGGCGACTGCTTCAGGCCATATAATGACTTCTTGAGCCTGCAGACAAATTTCTCATTGCGATGCTGAACAAACCCTTCCAGTTGTTCCATATATATTTCCTCATCTAAGTCTCCATGTAGAAATGCAGTCTTAACATCTAATTGCTGCAACTCTAAATCAAGCAAAGCCACTAATGCTAATACAATTCTAATTGAAACAATTTTAACCACTGGTGAAAAAATCTCATGAAAGTCAATACCGGCTTTCTGAGAAAACCCTTTTGCAACCAGCCGCGATTTGTACCTGTCTTTCGTATCATTCACACCCCGTTTCAGCTTGAAAACCCATTTACACCCCACAGTGTTCCTGTCTTTCGGAAGCTCAACCAGATCCCATGTGCCGTTCTTACCCAAGGCCATCATTTCGTCCTTCATGGCTGCTTTCCACTTGTCACTTTTCGAACCTTCTATTGCTTCCTGATAGCACAGAGGTTCATCGTCATTAGCAGTAAATGCAACAGAAGTGACATAATCATCATACCTTCTCGGTGGCCGTTTGATTCTTGTCGACCTCCTTAAGGATGTTTCTGGCGCTTCCTCGACTGGCTGACTACCATCTGTAGGAACTTCTTGATTATCAGTATCTGAGACCTGTTCATGATCTAAACCTGAACCCTGTTCATGTTCTGATTCTGAAACCTGTTCATGACTAGTATCTGAACTATGGTCATCATGACTATCATTAGAAATGCTATCAAATTGAATGTGCTGAAAGTCAGATACATCATCCTGTTTCAATCTACTATCTACATCTAACTGTACAAGAGAGGATTCATTAAACTTTACATCTCTGTTGATGATGATTTTGCGGGTAGTAGGATCCCACAATCTATATCCCTTTGTTCCAACACCATAACCAACAAAGATATACCTTTTAGACTTTGGATCTAATTTAGTTCGCTGATGTTTAGGCACTAGAGCATATGCATCACAACCAAACACTCTGAGTTTAGAATAGTCACAAGGGTGTCCTTTCCATACCTCTTGCGGAATCTTGCAGCCTTTCGTCGTTGATGGAGATCGGTTTATCACATAACAAGCTGTTGCCACCGCTTCCGTCCACAACTCCTTTTGCAACCCGACGTTACTCAGCATACTCCTTGCTCTCTCTAGAAGAGTCCTGTTCATGTGTTCATCAACTCCATTCTGCTGAGGAGTATAAACCGTGGTCTTATGTCTCTCGATCCCTGCATCCTTGCAATAGCTGTCAAACTCCTTGGAAGTAAACTCACCACCATTGTCAATTCTTAAACATTTTATTGTTCTACCAGTGTTGTTTTCTACCAATGCTCTAAACTGCTTGAAAACTAAAAAAACATCAGACTTCCTTTTCAACATGTAGACCCACACTTTCTTAGAAAAGTCATCAATGAATGATACAAAATAAGACGAACCACCATATGAAGTTGTAGGGGCTAGTCCCCAAACATCTGAATGGATATAATCAAGTATGCCTTTACTAGTATGTTTGCCTGTTTTAAATTTTTGCTTACTTTGTTTTCCAAACAGACAATGCTTACAGAAATCTAACTTTCCAGACTTTAGATTTGGAAGTAACTTGCGATCAACCAAAATTTTTAACCCTCTTTCACTCATATGCCCCAATCTTTGATGCCATAAGTGAATGGAACTACTGTCATGTTCAGACACTGTAAACACATAATCTGACCCTGTACTTCCTTCTAACTGAAACAGATTTCCTACCTTCTTAGCTTTCATAACTAGTAAAATACCTTTGTAAATTTTCATTACTCCATCTTGAATTACAGTTTTATATCCATTTGAATCAAGTGCTCCTAATGAAATCAAATTTTTCCTTAAATCTGGTACATGCCTCACATCAGTTAATATTTTTGTTGTCCCATCAAACATTTGCAGTTGTATACTCCCAATCCCCACAATATTACATGTTACATCATTACCCATGTACACAACACCATCATCAATTGATTTATATGTCTTAAACCAGTCTTTATGAATACACATGTGGTTTGATGCACCGGAATCTAACAACCAATGTTTCCCATGATTTGACACATTAACTGATAATACTTCATCACTCATACCTGAACCAGATGCCGAACCTGTATCTGTCGTATTTGCCTCCTTCTCTGTCGAAGAATCTGCTTTTGAAGTTTGCTGCTGTCGCTTCCAACAGTCCTTCTTTAAATGCCCTGATTTGCCACAAAACCAACACTTTAGCTTACTCTTCTTCCCTTTCGACTTTGAACGTGAGTCGCTCGGCCTCCTGGGGCGTCTTTCTTTCGAACGACCTCTAACCATCATAGCTTCTGATGTAGAGGTTTCTGAATGCGACCTTCTCCTTGTTTCTTCCGATAATAAAGATGCAACTACATCATCAAACTCAATAGTTTCTGATGAACTAAGACTTATAGAAGTAACAAAATGATCCCATGATTCGGGCAACGAGCACAATAAAGTAATAGCTTTATCCTCGGATTGAATATTTACTTCTATACTTTGTAATTGCACAAGAAGAGTATTAAAAGCATTTAAATGATCAACAATCGATGTACCTTCCTTCATTCGCAAACTGTACAACTGTCGCTTCAGGAGAATCCTATTGGTTAAGGATTTGGTCATGTACAGTTTCTCCAGTTTCGTCCACAAACCAGCCGCTGTTGTCTCCGACACGATATTAAACAGGACATCATCAGCTAGACACAGTCGAATAGCACTTATCGCTCTTTCATCCATCTCGACCCACTCATTATCTGTGATGTCGTAAGGCTGTTTGGATTTGCCCAACAACGCCTTTGCCACACCATGTTGGACAAGCAAATCGTACATCTTCACCTTCCAGATCTCAAAATTATTTTTGCCATTAAACTTCTCAATTTCAAACCGGGCACTCTGAGTTTTCGCCATTTTGTATCAACCAAAAAACACAATAATCTCCAAAATCCAAAAAATAGTTAATATGAAAACATTGCCTATGCCTTACTCCCTTTGTTTCTAAACAAAAAACAATTATTTTTTTTTGCTGTGCAAAATTACAGTAAAAGAAAACTGCCTATGCCTTTGCTTTAAACAAAAAACAATTTTTTTTTCTTTTACTGTGCAAATTCCGCGCCACAAAAAAACATACACTTTAAAAATCTCTCAACGAACCATTCTTCAAACTGTGGAACAGGCACATAAAGACATGGTCTTTATTTAAAAAACAATATGTTCTGGAATGTTCACTCGGCTCAATTCACGATGCACAGAGCCAATTTCGAGTTCACGCGAGTAAGGCATTATGCGCATTAAAATGATGCCCTCTAATATAAATGTCAAACCTCTACAAAGTCGGCGTGTTCACATTGAGTGTTTAAAAATGAGCACACTGCTTACTAAAGTTGATCAATACGAATCTTCAACGGATGAAGTTCAGTTCAGCCAAACGATTGAGTTCATGAAAAACAAAAATTCGTACCAGTTCCAATAGAGCAATGCCATCTCAATCCAATTATACGATGGTTTGAACTCGGAGCTCGGACCATCTAACTTCGACCGGCGTCCATATGGTTGCCATGCACCCGCGACTCGCCTAGCCACACTCAAGAACTCCAATGCAGACAAATTAATTTTATCAATGCAACATCGGTTGTCAATAGTCCCATCCTCCATGTATTTAAACATCGCATATGGCCTTCAATACACATCGTATTATCAGGTTTCAGGCATCAATGTGAGATCTGCAACGCCTCCACGCAGGCTCAGCCAGCTCCACGCACAGAACAGTGGAGATACGCTCCACCTCCAGCACACGCTCCAATACACCACGCAGGTCCACGCAGAACACATCAATCTTCAGGTGTCATACAGACCTCCACGCACCAGCGCTGTCATCAGCTGCTCGCCTTTACTCGCACCAGCACCACTCCAGTTCTACGCACAAAACAACCTCCGTCCGCTGCTCCATTCAACGCACCAGCACTCCAACATCGCTCTGATACCAATTGTTAGAGATAAGATGCACAGCAAATTCAACATATATTCAGCAAATAAAATCAAGCACAAGAGACACAACTTTTAACGTGGTTCACCCAACCAATCTGGGCTACGTCCACCAAACATAGGTATCGGCAATCTTATTAATCAAACAGGAGATTACATAATTAATCAAATCCTCACAAACTCTCACACCACAAAAACAATCCATATGGATACCTGTTTTATAGCAAGGAGAATCTAACTGCCTCATAAATCCTCTCAACTCAAATTTAGGATGCATTAACTCCCTCCCAACAACCTAGAGCTAATCTAGCAACAAAATCCTATTGTTGTCACACATTAGAGATTTTTGCCTAATTTATGAAACAGAAAATCTCAACACAAATTCCCACACTGAACATGAAGCTATATAAAAAATCCAGATTCGAGTGAAACAAATACAACATCTCAAGAGAATTGCAGAGGTTCTGAAAAAATGTTTTATGATTTCTGCTATCCAGGAAATTTTGTATTTTTTAATTTTATAAAAGGTTTTTTTTATTGAAGGAATCTTCTGTTCAGTTTTTCTGTAAATGTCTTTTCAGGGAAACAAAATGACTATGATTTAATTAGACTTGTGTACCAATCATGATGCACATAAAGACCCTGTCAATGTAATATCTTATTCATAGATAGATAAACAGAAGAACCATGGTATGAAAAGAAGATAAGCAGACAAAGAAGAAGAGAAACCACATTAGATAATTCTATTAATGCCCACCGGTGACCAAACGAGTGAGTCAATGGGACTAGAAAACACAGCAAGTCGTGCCAAGGCTACCCCTGAAAGTTGAAATCGAAGTTGCCCATCTTTACTGGTAAGGGTACAGGTACCGGAGGGGATATGGCACTTTAGAAACAGGGGACATGGATATATCAGCAGCACACAGATAAAAAATTATATAGATAAAATAAATTATAAAAATTAAACTTAGAAACGGAACTGAAATTTTTATTGATTCAGATTCTATTCGGCCAAATTTAAAATCCTTAATCATTCTCAATTGACATTTCGACATTCAAGAATCAAACAAAAACTTTGAATTGGCATTCAATTCAATATGTAATGATTAGAAGATTAAAACAAAAAAACTCTTCAACCTTTACGGCTGTTCATCAATTCGTGCAAGAAAGGGACACATAAAACCGTTGGTCTCTTCAAACTGAAAATGAAAATAAAATTAAGTGATGAGTTAGGGATTTGGGTATATAAAGTATCTAGCAAGCAATGTTATGAACCAGTGTTGTGAAAATTACGATAAGGAAAATTTTGATTTTTTGAGTTTGGCGATATTATTGACAGAATTTTACATTAATTATTATTATTATTTGCAAAAAAATCGCGATAATTTGAAATAATCGTGATTTTTTTTGTAAAAATCGCCATTTTTTGGGAAAAAATCTTGAAAAAAAATTGCCGATTTTTTTACGAGGAGGAGGTGACACAACCTACCAAGGCTACCCCTATCACCAGTAGAAGACGTGGTCTACCTCCTGTAGCTCCTAATTTTTTAGCGTCTAGAGCGCAACAAAGTCCACTACCAACTCCACCGGCATCTACATCTAGAGGGAAAGCTATTGCATTTTGGCGAGAGGGGCAGAGGAAATCAGTGGTATTAGTTGTTTGGTTCATTTCATTGTATATGACATTATGACTCATGATATGAGATACATTATTATATTTTTTGTTGATATTTTAAAGCTGAGTTGGGACTCATGAGTCAGAACTAACTATTCAAGACATGATTCATTGTTATGTGTGATGTAGCACTAGAAATGATATTACACATCTTATATATTAGTCCTTTTATCATATTTATGTGTCAATGTATTTATTTAATGTTGTAGATGCTTTAGATATTAAAAAGATTGAAAAAAAATGAATATTTTTTTATTTTACGATTTTTTCCCATTTTTATGGATTTTTTCATTTTTTCCCTGGCCGATATTATCCCGATAACGATTATTGCAACATTGATCAGAGCTAGACAAATAAATCAACCCCCAAAAATGGAACCAACTAAAATGTTAAAAACCAGTCAACATACAAATACATAAAATATTCAAATATATATGTATGTGAATCCAAACTATTAAACACAAATATGCAAAGTTTCTTCATTTAGAAAGTAAACATCCATATAACCAAAATAGTGTCTTGTCGCCTAAAGTGAATACCTAAGGTGCAACAATGAGAGTAGGGGTTGTCACTCTGATCCCTACTCACTCCGTTTACACTCTCTCGTGGACAAGCTAAGAGGTAGTCCCTAAGGGTGATTATGAGGGGAAAAATTGTTGGAACAAGAAGTCCTAGGAGATTAAGAGCAAGTTCACTATCTTTCTAGATAACTTGAATTTAGATTAGGAAGTGTGATTATTAAGCGAGCCAAGTATATCCTAACAAGATGAAGCAATTTAGATCAATGACGCAATATCAAGATTATTCAATGGAGACCAGTGCCTAATGAACAATTCTCAATATAAATTATATCACTTGCACAACATGAAAACTTCAAAATTACTAGATTAGCAGTGATGCATAAAAGAAAGTTAGTGTTACCTCATCTAAACACTACCCAAAGGATCACATCTTTCTTTATAATTCTCTCAGTGGACAGGGGCACTTAGAGACAAGCAACGAGCAACACCATATCAAATTGCAGATCCCTCAAACATCGAGGTGTGGTTTGGCGCCCCATCTTTGACAAGGCCCTTGCAAAGTTCTTGTTTTAAATCCCAAAACACACTACACCAACCTAATAAACAATGCACCTCCCCCCGTAATCCTCCTCTAGACAAAGGGTCACTCTTTGAGCCAACTCTAGCTCTTTCAACCAGTCCTCCATCTAAAGTTTCTTGTCTTTAGCCTCAGAGTTCCTCCTTCACACCACTGGGTCTTGGAGACACAAGGTTCTTTTCTTCCTTGTATTTTCCAAAGCATTGTATGACTTTGGCTTTCTGCCAATAGAGATTATTTCTTATAGATTAACTTTGCTCTTCTTTTGCTTTTATATAACTAGCCTTAACACTCCCAATTTGTATCAACATTTTTATGTTGAGAAATGCCACTAACCTACTTTTGGTCATTCATTGGACATTAATAAACTTATATTATATTTACTAATTCCTATAGACCTAAAAGAAATAAACTTATATTATCTTATCTTCACTTCAATGACTCTTTATCTTGTCAATTTTGTCTAAAGAAAAGAAATGCATATATTTTACTTGAGTTGATCAACCTCTTAGCATGGTGGCCACTCACTAAAGAGATCTTAGACTTTTCCTTGTGTGCATTGATAATAAGGGATTTACCATCCTTGTCCACATGGTAGTGGTTTTCCCTTCCAATGAAGACGGTGTTCCTCATATAAATGTTATCAAAATCAGTCTAATTGGACCACAATTGGCCGATTCAAACTGATTTTGAGGGTTTGTAGTCTAAACTGGTGATTCCAACCAGTTTGGACCACCAAAAAGAAAAACAAAAAAACATCCATGAGGGGAAAACTTGTTAGGAACAACAAGTCCTAGGAGATTAAGAGCAAGATCACTACCTTCCTAGATAACTTTAATTCAGATTAACAAGTGTGATTATTAAGTGAGCCAAGTATATCTTAACAATATGAAGCAATTTAGATCAATGAGGCAATATCAAGATTATTCAATGGAGACATGTGCCTAAATAACAATGTTCAATATAAATTATATCACTTGCACAACATGAAAAATTCAAAGTTACTAGATTAGCAATGATGCAAAAAAGAAGTTAGTGTTACCTCATCTAAACACTATCCAAAGGATCACATCTTTCTTTCTAATTCTCTCAGTGGGTAGGGGCACTAAGAGACAAGCAACTAGCAACACCATATCAAATTGCAGATTCCTCAAACATCGAGGTGTGGTTTGGCACCCAATCTTTGATGAGGTCCTTGCAAAGTTGTTGTTTTAAATCCCAAAACATTCTACACCAACCTAACAAACAATGCACCTCCCCCCTAATCTTCCTCTAGACAAAGGATCACTCTTTGAGCCAACTCTAGCTCTTTCAGCTAGTCCTCCATCCAAAGTTTCTTGCCTTTAGTCTCAGATGGTAGGAGAGTTACATATTTGATAATGGATATTGATAGGATGGTGTCTCCCCTTCTCCTCCTTCACACCACCGGGTCTTCGAGACACAAGGTTCTTTTCTTCCTTGTATTTTCCAAAGCATTGTATGACTTTGGCTTTGTGCCAACAAAGATTATTTCTTATAGATTAACTTTGCTCTTCTTTTGTGTTTATATAACTAGCCTTAGCACTCCCAATTTGTATCAACACTCTTATGCTGAGCAATGCCACTAACCTACTTTTGGTCATTCATTGGACATTAATAAACTTATATTATCTTTACTTCCTATAGACCTAAAAGAAATAAACTTATATTATCTTATCTTCACTTCAATGACTCTTTATCTTGTCAATTTTGTCTAAAGAAAAGAAATGCATATATTTTACTTTTATCTTGTCAATTTTTTCTAAAGAAAAGAAATGCATATATTTTACTTGAGTTGATTGACCTCTTAGCATGGTGACCACTCACTAAAGAGATATTATACCTTTTCTTGTGTGCATTGATAATAAGGGATTTACCATCCTTGTCCGGATGGTAGTGGTTTTCCCTTCCAATGAAGATGGCATCCCTCATATAAATGTTATCAAAATTAGTTTAATTGGACCAAAATTAGCCGATTAAAACTGGTTTTGAGGGTTTGTGGTCTAAACTTGTGATTCCAACCAATTTGGACCACCAAAAAGAAAAAGAAAAAAACATCCATGAGGGGAAAACTTGTTAGGAACAACAAGTCCTAGGAGATAAAGAGCAAGATCACTACCTTTCTAGATAACTTGAATTTAGATTAGCAAGTGTGATTATTAAGTGAGCCAAGTATATCTTAACAAGATGAAGCGATTTAGATCAATGAGGCAATATCAAGATTATTCAATGGAGACCTGTGCCTAATGAACAATGATCAATATAAATTATATCACTTTCACAACATGAAAAATTCAGAGTTACTAAATTAGAAGTGATGCAAAAAAGAAATTAGTGTTACCTCATCTATACAGTACCCAAAGGATCACATCCTTATTTCTAGTGCTCTTAGTGGACAGGGGCACTAAGAGACAAGCAACTAGCAACACCATATCAAATTGCAGATTCCTCAAACATCGAGCTGTGGTTTGGCACCCCATCTTTGATGAGGTCCTTGCAAAGTTGTTGTTTTAAATCCCAAAACATGCTACACCAACCTAACAAACAATGCACCTCCCCCCTAATCCTCCTCTAGACAAAGGGTCACTCTTTGAGCTAACTCTAGCTCTTTCAACTAGTCCTCCATCCAAAGTTTCTTGTCTTAGTCTTACATGGTAGGAGAGTTACATATTTGACAATGGATACTGATAGGAGGGTGTCTCCCCTTCTCCTCCTTCACACCATCGGGTCTTGGAGACACAAGGTTCTTTTCTTCCTTGTATTTTTCAAAGCATTGTATGACTTTGGCTTTCTGCCAATAGGGATTATTTCTTATAGATTAACTTTTCTCTTCTTTTGCTTTTACATAACTAGCCTTAACACTTTTATCAACACTTTTATGTTGAGCAATGCCACTAACCTACTTTTGGTCATTCATTGGACATTAATAAACTTATATTATCTTTACTAATTCCTATAGACCTAAAAGAAATAAACTTATAATATCTTCACTTCAATGACTCTTTATCTTGTCAATTTTGTCTAAAGAAAAGAAATGCATATATTTTACTTAAGTTGATCGACCTCTTAGCATGGTGGCCACTCACTAAAGAAATCTTAGACATTTCCTTGTGTGGATTGATAACAAGGGATTTACCATCCTTGTCCAAATGGTAGTGGTTTTCCCTTCCAATGAAGATGGCGTCCCTCATATAAATGTTATCAAAATCAGTCTAATTGGACCACAATTGGCTGTTTCAAACTGTTTTTGAGGGTTTGTGGTCTAAAATGGTGATTCCAACTAGTTTGGACCACCAAAAATAAAAACAAAAAAACGTACAACTACCCTAAAACTTAAATTTTATATATTTAATAATACCCCCCCTCTATCAGAGATGGATTTGTGCTGGATAACTTGTAGCCATTTCCACCACCACATGCTATGGACAATGGTGGGCGCTGAGCATATTCATGAAAATAATGTGCAAGATCAAGATATGGATGACTATGTGCTTTTATTTGATTGCAAACAATAGTATGATTATTGTTGAACTTTAGAGGCCATTTAAGGTCTCAATGTTAATGTGTTTTGGTTTGGTGGTGTAATGCACTGGATGCCATTCCATTATATTCACCTTTACAATGCCATATACACCAGAAAACTTTGCACATTTGGTGTATAATGGCTTCGATTGATATTGATGTACATTTTATGAATTTATATTTTATAATCAAAATTTGAATATTTCATATATTTTTTGGTTAACCAGTGTTTTATGTAGTTTCGTTCCTTGTTCCACATTTTGGATTCAATTGATTCAATTAATGTTATGGCTCTGATAACATTGGTATGATGAAGTTTTTGCATAACGAAAGGGTTTCTTCGAAAGGGATCAACTAAGAATGAGATACAATGTCTCCTATATTCCCCTCTACCTAATGTTGGTTTATATCAAAGTTTCAAACATATATGATGGAGAACAAAGAGATTAAGAAGCAGACACAAGAGTTGTTAGACCAAGGAGTTATTAAACCTAGTGTGTCCCCTTGTGTTGGTTCCAATGAAGGATTGTAATTGTTGTATGTGTGTTGATTTGTTGCACTCGACAAGATCGCAACAAAGAACCAATATTTTTTACCAAGGATTGATGACTTGTTGGATCCACTACAAGGAGCACAATAATTTCCCAATTTGGAACTCAAATCTAGTTATAATCAAGGATCAAAGAGGAGAAGACTATGAAGACTAATTTCGAAAGTAAACAAGTTTTGTTTGAATGGTTGATGTCTTTTGGGTTCAGTGAAACACAAGCCACACTTTGGAGATTGTTGAATGAAATTCCCATTTACAGCAGAACATGTACACCTTACAAGCCAACATGTTGCAGTTGAACATGAAGAAGGGCGAATTTTCTAGGAAAGTGCTACTTTACTTAGCTTTCATGGTTGGTGGAAGCTAGTTGAGGATAAGCCCAACCCAAGTCTAGACTATTAGGTCCTGGCCTAAACTAGTGAATATAGGAAATCATGGAAATAATTATCCAAAGCTACATGTTTAGGTATCAATATCATTTCTGGATAGAGGCAATGTGTAATCAATCATTTGTTAGTAGAACCTTCTACTCATTTATGTTGTGGATTTCCAAAGGTTTATAATTGTTGTTGTATGTTTTCTTGCCTGGTATATTCTTAAGGCAGGGCTAGAGCCTATTGTGGTAACTTCAGATTCAGTAAAAATATAGCTTAAAAAATATAAACAAAGCCAAAAACAGCTTGCTCTGATCCATATAGCTTCATATCCAATAAAAAACAGAAACAAAGCCAAAAACAGTTGGCTTTGGTCAATATTTTTGTGTGTTAATTATTAAAAGTTCAAAAAGTTTGTGCACTTTTATGTAGAATTTTTATGTTGAATCATCGTATTGAGGTAATGGTGTCACGCATAAAACATTTTGTATATATGTAATTTATAAACATTTTGTATATATGTAATTTATAAACACTTTTTGTATATGTACGATTTACAAATTAGTTTCCATTAGTTTCCATTACAATGGGCCATTTTTTTAGCATAGATTTTGTTGAAAATAATGGCAGACAGGACCTATCTGTTAATTAATTTTGCAATAAATGTAAATCGGCCATCTTTATTTTAATTATTGAGAACTATCAACGAATCCTATATTTTTGTACAATCTATGCATGCGTTATTTAAGTGCGTCAACACTAAATTGTTAACATTTTCCTTCACTAAATTGTTAACATTTTCCTTCACTTTTGTCATTATTGGGATGGTGGAAAAATGGAGGGACGCTTTTGAAAGTGGGTAAACAAATATTCCTCAATGTGATGTTTTGATTAAATATTTATTTCCAAACTGCGATTAAATATTTGTTCCCGGGTGTAAAATATTGAGTTTACATGTGTTTAAAACTTTGATTAAATATTTGTTTCTATGTGTCACAAACTTAATTGTTTTTCTTCTCCATCCACTCTTTTGGCCTAAAACAATGGAAGTCATTTAGAAAATTAACCATGATTTCCTTATTAGTGGTTGGCATGTTTATCAATGTAATAATAGTGACTATCTTAACCAGAACATGGAAACTAATATATCAATTATTATTTGTTTGATTATGGAAATCAAATACATTTTTTTCAATTTAACAATTCTATCAGCCACCCGAGGCGCTCCCACTCGAACTTGCCCAGCTTGCCGAGTCACTGTGTGCGCCCTTGACATTGTTAAGAGTCACTGCTTTGGTGTTGCATGCATTGTGAAAGGCGAGGATGAGTCTGTATTGAGATGGTAAAGCGCATCTTGAATATTGTAGCCAGTGATTTCTGCTGAGTATTTACAGGAAATAAATTTCAAATTTGTGGGAATGCGTTCCATGGATGGCTATGTGACGACCATGGCTATGGTTGTCCAATCATGTGCTTCATCCGTATAAGGGATGCAAAGTTATGCTGGTATGTATGGTGGGGTTTATTAAATGATACAAAGCGAGGGACATGGTAGTCTACCAATGCCGGCAACACAGTAAGGAGAGGTCACATTAGTCAGAAAGGGGCCTTTTCCGACAGCTGCCACTCTAAAAATTCGCAGGTGTAAACTGGCAACTAATATTTCCAATGTTATATATATATATATATATTAATACACCCTCTAAGGACCTCAAGGACATGGGCACTCGGTCATCTATTTACGGGTCAATACGTGTAAGTAATTTTAATTTTCTACATATTCTGTCCCTTCTATGAAATGGAAATCCGATTTCTTCTTTTCCGATTCTGACTAAAGTCGACTTTGCTAGCAAGATGTATTTCTGTTATGGGTAACAAATAACCAGCTTGCTATCAAGCTTTTAATGCACCCGATAGCAGCCATTCATCATACATAAGCATGTTATGGGGCATCTGTGGATGTGACGGGCTGATGGTTCGCCATTTAATACACATTAAGATGCAATGGTTCCTTATTTCATTTTCGTCCTAAGATTGACGGATGAACTCTGCCGTCTCTCGCGTACCAGTGTCAGAAATCAGGATGTTGCAAGCGCGTGATACCCTGCCGAGATATTCTCAAGGGTCAGGCGATCCTCGTGTCAGATTGATTCTTCAAAGTATTCTCAACAGTTGGGTTCTTCCCACCGGCAGGTTCCTTTTCCACAGGGCTTCCCTTTCTCTCAGAAAATACACGTTGATATAGACTGTAGTAGCAGTGCCAGCCGTGTAATCCACCATGATTCTAGGAAGCTTGGGCTAGTTTATACGTGGGGCCAATTAGAGGAGACCTTTGCGCTATCAAACGTGATGATAAAATCGCCACCATCAGGATGTAGAAGGCCATGCTTTTGAAAGCATTGGATAGGGCCATGTCTTGAAACAGAGGTGCCATGAATGCCTGAAATTCTTCTAAATTTAGCTACGTTGATTTCCCTTTGGTAAACAACTTTTGCTTCCTTAGCGTGCGGTCCATTTGGGGTTGGTTCGGGGGCTGAGGTACCTATTTTCACCGAATTTTAAAGCATGGATTTGGTGACCAGTTGTTGCTGGTCTCCATCTTTGTGAAAGACGATTAAAGATGAACGATTTTAATGGTTATATTTTCCAAATAAAAATGCAGTTTGGTTTGCTTAGGGTTTGGTGAAAGATTGTAATGATTATATCTTCCAAATAAAAAAGGAGTTTGGTTTGCTTAGGGTTTGATGAACGATTTTAATGGTTTTTTTTTTTTCAGAAGGAAAAAATCGGCATATTATATATTGAGAAAGATATATTGATCGAGTTACATTGTGGATCATATGCTTGGAGATCCTGTTGAGCGCATATGTATTTGATAACTGATAGTAACAGAATGAGTGCCTGGTATAGAAAAAGACTGCACATGGGACGATATGAGAGTATAATAGAGGGGAGCAGAAGCTAGCAGAGAGAAATGAGAGCATAATGTCGACCTGTAGTCAAAATGATAAAAAGCGTCTGCAGCAGCAGAAACCATGGAGGAACATGAGTAAACAAAGACTATAACCGCCATATAGATGGCATGCTTTAGACATATACAAAGTATGCAGAAACCTGTGCGCGCATGGGCAAGAAGCGGCGTTCAGTCAGCCTGTGCGGGCATTAATCCCATGATAAGGGGCAGAATAGAGAGCAACGGCAGGCAGGAGGCCTGAAAAATGTGTCGGTTGCGCCATGTCCAAATATTCCAGCAAGTGAGGCAGAAGAGAGCTTGTCTGGCGGAGCTTTGATCCGCCCACCATAAAAAGGCATCCTGAACGGAGGAGAATGAACAGTGAGTGAAACTGAGAAGAGTGGAGAGATCATACCAGATTGCTTGAGCAGCAGGGCATTGAAGAAACATATGTAAGTTGGATTCATTCTCCTGAAGGCAGAGGACACATCTGCCAGGCCCATGCCAGCCTTTCCTCTGTAAAACATCCCAGGAGAGGTTTTTGTCGAAGAAGAGTAGCCAAGAGAAAAGGATGGTTTTTAGAGGGCAAGGGGCCTTCCAGAGCTTAGCAGGAAAGAAGGAGGGGAGAGGGGGGAGATCAGCAATGGAGGAGGAGTAAATATTTCTGACAGAGACATGATGGATATTAGAGTCAGTGGACCAGATAAGGGAGTCTGTATTGCCGTGTTGGACTATCCCCTGGTGAGAGAAATGGGAGGTGAATGAGAGCCATAGGGGGCGGAGAGGGGGAGGGATGGCAAGTTGGAGGTCAGATTTCCAAATGGGATTAAGGGATGACCAGGAGTCAATGAGGGAGTTCCACGTGAATAAGCCTCTGGAATGGAAGAAAAGGAGAAGGGAAGGGGGGATCATAGATTCCAGATTGTAGAGGGTGGGGTCAATGCCGATAAGGATAGAGGATCCATTAGAAAGAGTCCATTTGAGGTGTTTCCGGAAGAAGGGGAGAACCTTTTCGAAACAGAGCCAGATGGGGGAACCAGAACGAATGCCAAGAGAGGATCGGTGGAAAGAGAAAGCCAGAGGCCGGCCTTTTAGGTACTTCTGTTTCATTAAGAGGCTCCACGGTCCGTTTAAGAAAAAGCTGTCTGGTTTGCTTAGGGTTTGATACTTGAATTGGGGAGATGCTTTTACAATAATCGTGTCCGTAGAAAATGCCATGCCGGTATGGATATTTTTGTTGAATGAATATATGTAACAATGAATAAATAAAGGTATCGATTATGTTAATTTTTACAAGTACATGTTAAATTTGATGGATATTTATAGGTTGGTGTGAGTTTTTATTTAATGTTTAAAATTTATAAATTATTAAAATGGAAAAAAATAAAAATGGAAATTTATTAATTATTATTAAAATGAAAATATAATTTTATTAATAATTTTTTTAACATTAAATTTAATTATATAAAAATCAACTATATAAGTTAAAAAAAGACATGGCATTATATTATTATTAAAGCCAGACAATACACATAAAAATTAAAAAAATAAATGAAATGAAATTATATAGGATTCTTATCATTAAAAATGGGATAATAGAGGTATGACCTAGACTTTTTTAATATAAGATATGGGAGGAATATCAATATCATTGATGGTAAAATTATTAATATGGTTTTTAAATTTACTAAATAACCTTTAAATGGTAAATTTTGCATTATCTTTATCACATATTTAATTTCATATATATAAAAGCTTTTATAAATAAATATTTTGAAAAATAAAAATATAACATTAGAAAGCGTGATTATGTATGTTACATTACAAATAGAATATTGAATAATAAAACACAACATTTAAAATGTGATTATATATTATATCTTGACTAGAATACTAGAGAGTTTTTATACCTATATTTTGTAAAGAATATAATATGGTATTTAAAAGATATGATTATATATATTACATTAGTGATACCTTACACACACATATACACCCCATTCATTTTTTTTGGATTATAAGAAGGTATCTATATTAGTGGTATATCTTGATCTTCTCTTCTTCATTATATTATATACTACTAATTTCTTTTTGGGATGACATGTGTTAGAATAATAATGGAGAAATTTTATAAGATCATTATTGACTTTGTTTGGTGTGGAGTCTGATTATCTTCTTTATTCAGAGGTATCACTGCATTGGACCCCATTTCGTATTGTGGCAGAAACACCACCCGTTATTTGCGCTGCAAGGGGGGTCCAGGAGGGGCGACAACGATCTTTAGGAGCCCCCCCGGCGAAGGATCGGAGGAAGTGCCCCTGAAGCTAAAAATAGATGTAAAATTGCCTTGTAAAATGTTGTAATTTCGTATTCAATCTGGGTCGTTCATTAGGCGGAAATCTTACAATAGAATTTATGTTTAATTTAGGTTTTTTTTTTCCCTGGAAGGCAACCCCTCGCTATATATGAGGGAACTTTTTTGTGGCTATGTAGATGTGTATTTTGAGCAAGAAAGAGAGAGGAGATTGCGTGAGAGCGAAGAGGGAATTACAATGGAACTATTGTAGGTTGTATCTCTTCATTTTGTTGGATAATGTAAAATGAAGGACTGGCTGTTCCTCCGTGGACATAGCCCAAATTAGGTGAACCACGTATATCTGTGTCTCTCTTGTTTTATGTGTTTTTTGTGTTTATATTTCTACAATATTTTTTATGTATTCCATTGCTCTGTAATATATAATTTTCTAACATTTTTTAAGATTGTTTTTAATTAGATTTCAGATCCTATTTCTTAGGAGACTCTTCAAGTTGTTGAAAAATAATGGTATTTTATATATGTAACCAAATCTTAGATTGATGTGGTGAGAAAGGAGTGTGGGAAACTTCTCAGAGTGAGTAGTGTCTCACCCATGAGAGCTACATCTCACCATTTCCAAAATCATTATCTTCCATTAATTTTAATTTGGTATTAGAGCCTGGTTGGGGAGGCGTTGAGCCTGTGCTGATACATTAGGAAGTCTATGAAGGTTGTTTCAAAATCGTTGGCAAAACATTGTATTGTTCTATGGCATGTAGTTGAAGAGTGAGCCAACACAGAGAGTAATGACATGTCACTAGTGCTAGACACATCTACGGTTCCACTAAAGATGATTTCCCTACTTGGCTATCTTCAAATGAGTGGACTTTGTGGTGGAGAATAATTGAATGACCGACATGTTTTATGTTGAGTACCATTGCGGGATGGTGTGAGCCAGTCTGTAATCCATCTGCCTAATATTAGTTTAACTCAAGCAAAGGTTTTGTGTTGAGGAGGCACCAACCGAAGTTGATGCAAGAGCTTCCATCTCTAGGTGACACATTTCGACCAAACTCAAAGGGGTCATGTAAATTTCCAAAAAGAGAAACAAATTTACTCCAATTGTAAATTTGTATAAATTAGAATTAGAAAAATTCAGTTAGAGAAAAGTGTCCAAATTCTGGAAGAATCTAGGACTTACAGTTTTCCAGTCAGTTTGATGAGCTGTTATTTGGGTCCAATAGGGCCTTTGCAATTATAATTAGAATATGTTTATGTGTTATATAGTTTTAGAATGTTGGATAAATGTCTCATTCTTGTTTGTTAAGTTGAGATATTTTCTTATGCCAATCCTATAGTACAGAGGTATGCGTGTAATATAGAGAGAAGCAAGCTCCCAGTACATTACGAAAAAAAGATTTCAGATAGAAGATTTGCAAGGGTCTTTGTACATATTCCTTGATTTATAATGAATACATGTTTTTTTAATCTCCTCTATGCATTTGTGCATGATTCCTCTACTAAAACTATTTGTAAATATAGTTCTGTTCGTTTGATTTAGACATGAGAATTATTGATTTTATCTCAGTAAATATACATATGATCTCTACTGTAGATATGGTTTTGTTAGATATGAGAACCACTTAATGTATTCTCAGCAATTTACATTGGTGGAAGGGAGCGAGGTGAAGGGTCCAAATATAAGTGGATCCTCGTTTGATTTCTGGGTATAATTACCATTCAATAGAGAAGGAAAGAACGACATAAGAAGCCTGCGATTACGATCTTATGAGCTTAGTGTTATATTTGCAGAGGGAAGTAAATCCCTAAACAGTGTAGTATTGTGCATGTCATCAAAAGAGATCACACGACCCTATTGAAGGTGTAGAATGAGCATACGACAAAAGGGTGAGTCATACGGAGGTCAGAAGGTCGCCATATCTAGTTTCGTTTCATCTTAGAGAGGAATAGTGGAGGCGACTGGTTCAAAGACAACCGTTGTTGAGAAAAATGTGGGTTGAGGGCCTACAACATGACAACTGCCAAGAAGACTCAAGTCGAGGCCAACACTATTCTACAGTAGTAGGGAGTCAGCTCCATGGGTGCTGAGTTTTATAAATAAAATACATCATCGGCCTCTAACCCATTGTGGGACTAGCCCAAGCGAGATCAATTTTGCTTAAGTCAGAGATTATTATAGTTGGGGTTGAGGTGAGTCAGCGTGGTTGGATTTTCAATTAAGTCAATGTGACCCACCAACACATTCTAGACATTCATCAAGATTAGCTCTCACATACATCATACAATCATTGTCTAATCTATCTTTCATTTTCATTTATTCTCTGTTGTCCAAAACATAATCAATCACTTATCTGTTCTTTTCCAAAGAATGGGTTAAGAGTTATCACGGTCCTCCCAACCGTAAGTTGATTCTTTCTCAACCATCTACCCCTGAGCTCTACTCCTTTCTATCAGAGAAACAACTTCATAAAATTATTTTATAGAAGTTTAATTCTCCTAAACCCTTTAAGCAACATCATGATTTCCTTTTGGGTTTCCACCAGTGTTTCTCTCCCACTCGTTATAACTGGAAAATCATTGTCTTTCTCTCCCACAATATTTTCCTGAACGGAGCCAATTTTCATGGCATTTATCTCCAACCATGGTGAATTTATTTATTTAATTTTCTTCTTCTAGTCTCTCTTCTCTTTTCTTTCTCCAAATGAATTAAAATGGAGAAATTTTTTATTTTCTTGCTTCTGCCCCTTCCTGGGCATAATTGTTCTACCTGATAGATAGGGGTTATCTCCATCTAACAACTCTTAACACATTCTTAGGAGTGTTAGCAATACACAATGACTTTTCTTTTATTCACAACAAAAATGTGCATATTTTATATCAAAATTATAAATATTTACAATCACTGTATTTTCCTAACTTTTTACTTTTCTAGTCATTATAAAAGAAATAAAAATATGAGTCATTTAGCCAAGGGTGTTACACTTCATGCAATCTTCCTCAGTTTTGGGGTTGTCCAACCAATCTTCTAAAATTTTTAACTCCTTTTCATATTGTGACAACTAAACATCTAAGAATTGTCTCTTTTTCTCATTGTTGGTGCCTCCATGAATCTGTTTTTCACCCCTACCTCTAGTTTTAACAACTTTAAAGAGTTTTCCCTCATCTTGCGTGCAATCACCTTCATTAATCAACTTCAATTTAGTTGTAGACACAATTCTTTTTCCTCTATGGAAGGGCTCACTTTGATGGTTGTTAAGAGACAAATTTATCTCTTCATGCCCTTGCATCTACAAAGCCATCTCGACACTTTCCTCCTTTGGGAAAACCTATCCAAATTATCCACCTGCCAATATACCTTTACAATCATTCAGCAAAAAAATATTTTCTAAAGGTAAAGACATTACCTTGTAATCTACAATTCCCTTCTTTGCAGGTTCACTTGGAATGTCATTCTCCTTTATCACCTCAAATTCATTTCTCTTCCTTCTACTAGTTGAATTATCCTATTTGTCTTTGTCTCTTAGATACCTATCTCCCTCCATTATGAAAAACTCTAATGGTTGTCGTCCCTCGTTACCTGCAAAACCTACATCCACACACAATCAATTGGTTTTAAAAACACAAGGCTCTTTAGCCTCCTCTTTTGCCAATAACTCTTCCTGTTGGTTTGGACACTTTTCACGGTCCATGAGACTTTCCACTAGTCTCCTCTCTTCATCATCCTCACCAAGAAATGGTCCCTGCTTAGGTCTACAAAGGTGGACATCTTTTATCTTCTCTTTCTTTCTTGGACCTTCCACAAGTCCCCTCTCCTCATCTTCAAGGAGTGGTCCTTTTTCTGGTTCACAATAGTGAACTACACCTTCCTTAGGCTCAGTTGTTTTGAGCTCTACTTCCTCCATCCAGGCTTTCCTTAAAGGCCTTACCCTTATTTTCCCCAACTCTCTAACTTTTGGGAATTTCTTCTTAAAATCCTTTTGACTAACATATAATTTGAACCTTCTCCTAAGGTTCCATCTCTCCCTTTGGTATTCTCTTTCTAGTAGCATCTTCACTAAATTAAGCTTCTCCTTCAGCTCAACCATCTCCTTATCAAATTCCTCCTAGCTTAATTTCCTCCTCATGCCATTTATCTTAGCATCATTTTCTCCTCTGCTATGCATTTTACTTGAACCTTCATCATGATCAGCAATGGTCACCCTCTTCCTTCTCTGCATGTGCTCCTCCATGTTCATCGTGAGCTGCAACCTAGCCCTGTAACAAGCCTCACCTCACTTGTTACCCAAACACCTCACCTCCACCTGGCTATTGGTGTCCCTCTTGGTTCCCTCCTCTGGAACCTCTTGAGCACTCTTTGCTCCTCTCTGGCTATTGCACCTACTTCTCACCTCTTGAGAACTTTTTCTTGTTCTTTTCGCCTTGAGGACTCTCTTTGTCCCCTTTTCAGATGCAGTCCTTCTGTTGTAAAACCTTTCTTCCATAGTCTTAGAGAACACTATTGGTTCTCTTCTCAAATATTATCACAGTTAACTATAATGTTGATACCAATTTTGTATCAAATAAAATTTTAAAGAACATATTTACCTCCTTTAGTGTTGGTGTCTTTTCCTCTACCTAGATGTACTCTGCTCCCAAATCCCTTATATTCTACACTGACAATTGGTGGGCTCCAGTATTGTAGCAATAATGCTACAACTCCTGGAACTTCCTTCTTTAATTTTATCAACCCGGTAGTTCGTAACAAACTTGGAAGCGACGGTGTTGTATGCACAAGTACTAGCTCTTGCCGCAGCTGTCACTTGGTCAGCTGGCACAAGTCCGCTAGGGGCTCAAGCCAACTTCTATGAGCTCTTAGAAGAAGTTTTTTAACTGATGAACGAAAGCTAACTCAAAGGAAGCTAATCTATTTGCAGAAAGGAACTGAAAGCCAACAAGAAACGCAAACCCTAGCAAACCCTAATTCTACCAGCTAGTCTTACTGATGTAGAGATGGGAATGCAAACTACTGAAAGAGATGCCATTACTTCTATGGAGGTAAAATGCATGTGTCTAGACTACCTTTATCTGAAGAAAACACTTTTTGTATTTTTGTTTCAATTATTAGAATTATCATGCATGTGCTTTTAACTAGCTTTTTACTGTGCAGAGGTGGATCAAGGAAGAGGAAGGCTTGAAAAAGGTTGGGAAAGTTCAGATAGGGTCTAAGGGGTCCCTAACACCCTTCCAGAGAGTCTCACAAAGTTTGGCTCCCAAGAAACCGTGTTTATGAGCTTCTACAGGAAGTCTGCAGGGGTTCTACAGGATGTTTCAGAATTTCTACAAGATGTTCAGTAATTCCTACAGGATGTTCTACAATTGGATTTTGGGTGATGGGTGAGTGGAAGAGGCTGCATGGGTGGATAGGGAGGTAGGAGAGGGGTTTGTAATGCCTTAGTGACCGAGAGATGAGATGATGAGGGGGTGTGCTAAGCTAGTTTGTCTGAAGGAGGGTAGAGGGAATGGAAGGCCGAAAAGGTAGGATAACGTGGACAGTAGAGTAGTTGAGAGGCAAGGGGTCTAATTGGGAGGTGAGCAGTTGGCCTGGGCGAGGCTTAGAAGGACAAGAGAGTGAGGTAGTAGCGCTGCACAATGTAAAATGAATCAAATCATCCACGTCCTGCACACAATCAAAACATTCCTAATCTATCCTGACTGTTTAATGGAACCAATGAACAGCAACATTATTTCTAAATAAAACCATGTATGGTACTGAAGCAAAGAAACATTCCAAGAGGTCTGAACGCATGGACAACTTCTACAACCGAAAATATTGCACCAAAGATTGCATGAATACGTAAACCAATGTTTTTGGTGGGTAGCACTGTCTGCAATTCCAGCCCCTAAAAAGAGGTGAAAATGAGTGTGCAGGCAACCCTTTTCTGAAACTTTTATCAACTCCAATCTCTTCACTCTATTCTAACAGCTTCTAACAATGACCTACTTAACCACACCAAGAAATCTAACTCAACAAACTGCGTTTCAAATGCATGTAAAGAAAACCATAATGCTGAAAGAAAAGATAACAATACAAAAGAAGGAGGCCTTAGGCTCTCAGGTTGGGCCCAACCCCGAGAGCTATGGCTCCTTTTAAAAACTCAGGACTGAGATCAAATAGGACTGCTTTCCATTAAAAAATAATAATCATAAGTCAAATAGCATGCCAATAATTGGCTACAAAAGAGCAAAACCAAGCTAGAAGCTCGTAGTGCAGAATGTGCAACAATGTTTCAAAAGTCCTTTTCGAAGGCTAAAGCCTTAGCATTTATACATCACGAGGCCCCAATCTGGCCTCCTAAATTAGTGGGACTCGGCTGACCAAACTAGGAGTGAACTGCTGCTTCCTCAAAATCCGTTTGGCGGCCTTCTAATCCGGTTGTGGTGGCTGTTAGAGCTCGGAGTTGGGGGTGAAGATCCCGAGGAAGGCCATTTAATGCTGGACAACCCTCCTACGAATACTCAACCCCATCTTGGCTGTCTCCTGGTCCTTATCTGCTCGGTTTTGTTCCAATAATGTGTCAAAAAACCTGAAATGAGCACGTGTTAGCCACCTAGGAATAGTGACTGCCCTTATTCGTACAAATGACATAAACATACTAAAAAATGATGCATAAGTTATGAAAAATGAAGGATTGAGCAAAGGTAGTTAGGCCAAATGAGCCCAAAATGTTACCAAATTTGGGGCTCATCATCACCCCCCAGCTAAAATGATTGCTCATCCCTGAGCAACTAATCCAGTTCCTCGTCCTTCATTGCTTTCACCGCCACCCTCACATCCCAGGCTTCTGAAGTGGTCTCCTCCTCAATGGCATGGAACCCAGCCTTCCTTTCCACCTCTTCCCACTGCTTATGCTCTTCTTTTTCTGTGCTTCCTTCCATCAATCCTAACAGCAGAGGTGGGCTTAGCTTGAGGCCAATCCAGCTGGCTTGGAGGTTCTATATGGACTTGTTGTAGAGGGGCACCCGTGCTAGAGCTTCCCTCATTCGAGTTGGAGTATGATATTCTCTGATTTTAAGGCTGTGGGACAATGTGTTCCATCGGCGGGTGCAAGCATGAACACAGTTGTCCCCTAACAGTCGCTCCATATCCTCGAAATGTGTTATGGCCTGTGCCTGCTGATCCATGTATTTCAATAAAGTTTGAGGGTTGGTGGCTAAGTGTTGGTGGACCGATATCAATGCAGTGGGATCCCCTGGCTCTGCTCTAATCAGCAATGGCTCATGTAATTCTCGGTTCATGACCTCTTTGACCTCTGTTGCCCTCTTTTCTTCATGGTTCAACCATGAGGCAAATGCCATCAACTGCATATCCCCTACAACTGTGTTGGGATCCCATGTAGTCACATTAGGAAGGGCCAAATTATGGAGATAGAACTCCGAGAGTTTGGCCTTATCCTCTGATGAACTGCTATTACATAACGCTGTGAACTGCTGGGGGTCTTGGAGTTGGGAGATACCCCTCTGTGCCAATGCATTAATCTGAAATTGCAGCCACTGGTCTCGTAGGTACAGGCCATAGGATTTGGTCGGCTGTCTGCATTGTAGAGCATCCATGGCCCAACTGGCCATGCAAGCCAGTTGTGCCTCTTTTTGCTGCAACTGTTGTTTGAGAGCTTGTATCTCGAGTTGTGCTTGCAGTTCCCTTTCCTGTAGATGCGAGGTTAGCTCCCCAAGACCAACTTGCAGTCCTTCTCTACCTTGATGTTCTGTTGTAGTGTCCCCTGAGAATGTGCCCTTTTCCTTCTTCAGTTCCTGTAGCTGCAGTTTAAGTTTCTCGTTCTCTTCCTGTAGGAATACCCGCTGGCAGTTTGCCACGTGTTTGGCCATAGCTAATTCTTTTCTTGCCTCCTTGAGTTGTTCCTCCAAGGGGCCTATATCTGCCACTCCTTTTGATTTAACTATTTTCATCCATGTGTGGGTCCTCACTCTTTCTTCCTCCAACGCAAAGAAAAGCGGCACTGTGAATTTTTGTGGAATAATTTTCCCAGCCTCCAAAAAGTTATAATACGAGCTCAAGCTTGGCTGGGGACTAGGTTCCGAAATATGCTCTTTCTCTTCTTCCCTCGATGGCTCTACTTTGTCTTCCCTAAGTGGTGATGAGGGTGCCTCTCCCTCCATCCTCTCTGTCTCCTTAAGCCAGGCTAATGTTTCCTGTAGAGCGGCCTCAGCATCCTGTAGCCGGGTTTTTGAAGCCATCCTGTCCATTCTCTCCTTCCAAGTAGTTGTCTTCAGGCTCCCCCGCTCATAAGTGACTGATATTTTTGAGGGGGACCTCTCCCTTGGCGAGGTAGGGGTATCTTCTATAGTAATTGGGCTGCTGGATGGAGGTTGGGGCCTGCCCGTTTTGATTCTCACACTTCTCCTGGCTTTGAAATACAGAGGGGTCTCCCTCTTTCGCTTTTCCTTCGGCTTAGGAGGTGTACTAAGGGTGGCCAGCACGGCTGCTGCCTCCCTTGCAAGAATTTCGGTTGTCTTCTCTTTTGGTTTTCCTTTCTCAGGGCTTCCTGTAGAAGGCCCTGTATCAGCTGATTTCTGGCTTCCTGTAGAAGCCGTTTTTGGTTTTCCTGTAGAAACAGGTGGCACCGTTTTAGCCTGTTTGGCTGAGGGTGCTTTGCTTTTTAACTTGGTTGAGGCTGCCTTCGAGGTGCCTTTACTGACGTGGACTTATCCCGTCCTTTCCACCCTACTCTGTAGCCTTTTCTCTCTGGGTGTCAATGTGGATTTGTCACCCTCCTTTTCGGCAACCTGGGGTTTCTCTTGCCTCCCTTTTTGTTCTTTCTTCGGTGCTTTGGCCGCGGGTTCTTGGCCTTTCCCTTTCTTATTTGTGGGTACTGACTCCTTCTCCTCGCTGCTGGAGGAGGTGAGCTCCTCGGTCAACATTTTGATATCGCCATCCTTAGTCAGATTTCGAAAGGCTTCCCACGAGAGAGGGACTGTGTAGGTGTGGAGTGCATCCTCCACGAGGAGCTTAATGAGCCCATGATGGGCTACCTGGTCTGGCGTGCCCTCTCGTAATTTGGTGGCACATTCAGTCATGGACTGCAGGAGGAAGTAAGGAATACTTAGCTTGTTTTCTGAAGGTAGGTCCATTTGGTGTCTCAATTCTGTGAGCAGTCGGAAATGGTACCCATAGACGATGCTGAATCGTCCTTCGCACATGATATACTTCATGATTTGGAGGCTGACCTCACTCCAAAGCAGCTGTAGGCTAGCTCTGCGAACCCCGTTCTTATCCTCTGAGAATTGCTCCTCCGGTGGAAAGAACTCATTTTTAGCCTTCTGGCCTAATTTCCTCTCCTCCTTGTCCCACGGTACCCCCATTGGGAGGTCAGTGACCCTGCTGATGAATTGTGGGGTGAGTCTGAGATTCAAACCCCTGAAATTGACAACGGCCAGCGTTTTCAATTTTGGCTTCAAAGCTCGTAGGAACTCCTCTGCCACCTCATCATCATAACCTTGAAGCTTGTCGCAGAACGACATCCATTGCGCACGAGTGAACAGTTCTACCACCTCCGGGTTTTCCCGTAGTTTCTTTGAGTTCGTCGTTCCTTTCTGATGAATCCACCCGGCATGGTGAAAGCCTGCTATGTCAGCCGGAGGTGGCGAGTGCGTATCAAAAGATGGTCTTTCGGATTGCTTGAGACAGAGTGCAGAACTACGCCTCTGTCACGCACACAATTTGTGAATTCTTGGCTATCTACAGATGAGCCTTGACAGGGCCTTAATTACGAACCAAATCCTGTAGAAAACCCCGCATATACTACGACGACACTTTTCATGCAAAAGGAAGACAACGCTTGCTATTTTATGCTCAGACTGTAGTTTTACATTTTTGAGGACGTCGACTCCGCCACCCTTCAAACCAATTGCATGGGAGGAACAGGTTTAGGCTTACCTTTTCCAATTCGCCACCTTTGACGTGAATAGATCAATTTTCCTCCGTAGTGGCTAGCTTCCTATAGCGCAGCTTCCTGTAGAAGTCGCGCACAGGTTCCGGAGAGCACGGCAATGGTTCTGCGCCTTCTGTGCCACCACCAGATGTCTGAACGAGCCGAGGACTTGGAGTAACGAGCTTCAGAGAAATTCGGACGCTTACTCGGCTGCAAAACGACTGGTGATAAATGAGTGGAGTGGCGATCTAGCCGATGGATTTGAATCCCGGCCGAACTCGTGGCGCGGGGGTGAGCTGTCCCTGCCGAACCGTTGGACGACGTCACCTACTCATTTCACTGTAAGTCTCCCTGACTGCCGCATCATTCCCTGCAGATCTGCCGCCGTCATTTCCGTTATATCGCCGCTTCTCCCCGACTAGACGCTTCTCACGTGTCCATTACCCGTTTTGCTTGCCACGACCAACACTTTCCAAATCTGACGAGACCATCTGACTGGTCGTGGTGGCCAGTTGAATGGCTACCCGACTGCTCAACCCATTCATTTCCACACTTGCAAACATTTCAGAGCATAGTTCATGTAATTTGACGAAAAAAGGGTGAGGCACTTACCTGTGCGGCCGCGACGTTATTTTCAGGTTTCAGGACGAGGGTGATTGGATTTTCTTGTTGCTGCTTCATGCACAGGCACGGGGGTTCCTCCTCGCAGACTGCTGTTGGTTGCGACGCTTATTACCTGGCTGCGGATGGTGCATGTGCCCGCTCTATGTGTTGCAGGCGCCTTGATGGTGTACACTCTAGCTGGATGAACTGCTACGGGATTCCTATAGGATGTCCTGTAGCAATTTCTCCTCCTCAGGTGCATGCTGAAACGGTGGAGACGGTGGCATCACGGTCACGATCGCAGGACCCTCGGATGGCTTTGACAAGTAGTGCATGGTGTCTCTGCATCCTTTTTTCCCATTTGAGAATCGCTTCCTCTGATAATTCAATGTTCTGATTTGACTGTGCAGGTATTTCCATTGCATGGCAACTGGGGTGGTAGAAGGAGGCGACAGTAGTGCGTGATGGAGGAAACATTAGCTTGCATGCCTCTGTGTCGGACCTTGGGCGTTAGATCTCCCCAGACAGTCGGTTCTGGGCCGTCCAAAGCTTCTACAGGAAGTTTCCTGTAGAAATACAGAACTTCCTGTAGAAAGTCCTGTAGCTTCCTGTAGGAGGCTAAGCTGTGATCAAATCATGCCCAGACCTTGGAAGAGATGAGTGTTTCCAGAAGGAGTGTTGGTGAGGTCACCTGGTAGCATAGTAGGGACCCTTGTCTTTGAGTTGAGGGGCCTCTTTTCCTGCATAGAATACCTGCAACCTGCATGCATTGCCACATCTTGAACTTGTTTTCCCTATTTTTTTTTTAAAAGACAGCAGGGGCGCCTCCATGAGGTTTTCACCCTTACCATCTGCCTTGAGTGCCTCAGAGAGGTTTTCACTCAAGGGTCTTTTTCAAACATTTTCAGAAAGACAGCAGGGACGCCTCAATGAGGTTTTCACCCCTACCATCTGCCTTGGGAGCCTCAGAAAGGTTTTCTCCCAAGGATCTTTATTTTATTTTTTATTTTTTATTTTTTTTTATGATCTTCAGGGTATGCCCAAAACAGAGGCAGAACCCTTCTCTATGACCAGCATTGATTTTTCCACAGTCTTGATGAATTCTTGCCTTGAAAGAGGTTTTTTGTAGATCTTTAGTCGATGCCCATTGACAAGCATAGGGATGGCCTCCTCATCAATGGTCCGAATAAGAACAGATCCATTATCATTACATTTTTCCACTGCATATGGTCCCAGCCATCTGGTTCTCAGCTTCCCCTTGAAATCCTTATGCCTGGAATCATACAACAGCGCCCAATCTCCCGGCTGAAATTGCTTGTCATTGAGGTGTTGGTCATGCCACACCTTCCTCTGAAGTTGAACCACTTCTGAGTGGAGAAGGACCTGCATTCGGTGCTCGTCCAATCCATTCAGCTGCAATAACCTTTCTTGTTGGGCATGGCTGAGATCCAGGTCCAGCTGAGCTGCCATCCTCAAGGTGTTGTATTCGAACTCAATTGACAGCAAAGCTCTCTTCCCATAGACCAGCTCATAAGGTGTGAAGCCAGTTGTGGTCTTCCAAGTGGTGTTGTAAGCCCACGTGGCCTCAACCAGGCGATCTGCCCAATCTTTCCTGCTGCTGCTCACCACCTTAGCCAAGATCCCTTCCAATGCTCTATTGGTGACTTCCACCTACCCATTTGCTTGAGGATGATAGGGGGTGGAAGTCCTATGCTTGATTTTGTGATGAGCAAGTAGGTCTTCAATTAAGTTGGAGGTGAACTGGCTTCCTTGATCGGTGACTAGCTCTCTTGGGTAGCCAAATTTGTAGAATATGTTCTCTCTTAAGAACTCGGCCACCTTTTCTTCTGTCGCTGCTTTGATTGCCTTGGTTTCTGCCCACTTTGTCAGGTAGTCTGTGCACACAATGATGTAAGACCTTTGCCTCGAAGGAGGATTGATTGGACCCACAAAATCCATACCCCACTTCTCAAATGGCTCAAGAGTCACTTGAGGTTGGAGAGGCATTTCATCCCTTGGAGTCGGTTTCCCCATTCTTTGGCATCGGTCACATTGGCTGATATACCTTCTGACATCTTGATGAAGCGTGGGCCAATAGTAGCCTGCCTGCAGGATTTTGAAGGCAGTCCTTTTGGCTGCGAAATGTCCTCCACAAGGCCCGTCATGACAGGTTAGGAGGATATCAAAGACTTCCTCCTCCCTTACACAACGCCTTAAGATCTGATCAGGGCCAAGCTTGAACAGGTTGCCCCCGATCCAAGTGAATGAGGCACTCTTCCGTATGATCCTGCTCTTCTCTCTGGAGGATAGGTGCGGAGGAAACTGTGCTAAGACAAGGTAGTTTGCTATATCAGCAAACCATGGAGAAAGTATTGAAATAGCAAACAGATGTTCATCTGGCATCTGGTCATCCACTGTTCCATCCTCTCCTGCAGGTAAATCCAATCTAGACAAAAAGTCAGCAACAACATTTTCTTTACCTGGCTTGTCAACAATAGTCAAATCAAACTGCTGCAACAAAAGTAACCATCTAATAATACGAGCATTCACATCCGGTTTATTCATTAAATATCTAATTGCAGCATGATCAGTATGTACAAATGTTTGATATCCAGTGATATAATGTTGAAATTTGTTCAGTGCATGGACCACGGCCAAGAATTCTTTCTCAGTTACGGTGTAATTCAGTTCTGCCTTGGATAAGTTTTTGCTGACAAAGTATATGGCGTATGGAAGTTTTTGTTCAACTTGTCCTAAGGCTGCCCCTATGGCTTTGTTCGAGGCATCAGTGTGGATGTGGAAAGGTAGGGCCCAGTTTGGACCTCTCAAGATTGGGGCAGACACCAACTTGTCCTTTAATTCATTCAGAGCCTTCTGACAATCGTCAGTCCATTTAAACTCAACATCTTTTGCCAAGAGGTTGAACAATGGCGAGGCTAGCTTGCTGAAGTCTTTAATGAACCTCCTATAATAACCTGCTAAACCTAAGAAACTTCGAACATCTCTTACCTTCTGAGGAGGTGGAACCTTCTTGATGAGAGCAATTTTGTTGGGATCCACCTGTAATCCTTGGCGAGAAATGGTATGGCCTAGCACGGTCCCTTCAGTCATCAAGAATTCACACTTTTCAGGACTAAGGGACAGGTTCATTTCAATGCACTTGGTTAGGACTTTTCCCAGATTGGACAATGCTTCTTGGAAGTTGGACCCATAAGGAGTGAAGTCATCCATATAGATTTCCACCGAGTCATGGACCAGCTCAGAAAAGATGCTTAAGACGGCTCTCTGGAAGGTGGCAGGAGCATTGCATAGTCCAACGGGAAGAACTCAGTAAGCAAAGGTACCCCAAGGACAAGTGAAGGTGGTCTTATCTTGGTCTTCCGGGCTGATTTGGATCTGGTTATACCCGCTAAACCCATCTAGGAAAGAGAAAAGTTTCTTTCCTGCCAGGCCATCCAACACTTGATCTATGAAGGGTAGCGGAAAATGGTCTTTCTTGGTGGCCTTGTTCAGTTCTCGGTAGTCCACACAGATTCTCCACTTCCCGTTTTTCTTGGGAACCAACACCAAAGGGGACACCCATTCGCTATCCGAGATGGGGTAAATGAATCCGGCATCCAACAGTTTTTGTAATTCCTCCTTGACGATGTCCTTAAGGGCTGGATTCATTCTCCTTTGGGGTTGCCTAATCGGTTTACAGTCTTCTTTGATGTAGATGTGATGGGTACAGACCGAAGGATGGACTCCTTTCATCTCCTTATAGCTCCAAGCAAAAGCATCTAGATGACTAGCCAACAGACTACACAGCTCCTTTTCCTGGGAAGGAGATAAGGAGGAGCTGATCTTTATCATTCTCTCAGGGCCGAACTCCACATTTCTGACTCTGGGAGTGACAGGGTTGGTCACACAAAGGTCCACTAAGGTGCTGGCTTGGGCATCCTCCACCAATTCCTCTAAGGACAATGCACTGGGAGGTGGAGTCTGGATCAAGGTCTCAATCAAATCATCCTCGGTTGGGAGGCCTCCCCTAGTGGTGTCTAGGGTGCACAAAGGTGCTGAGTACACCTCATCCTCTTCTCCTTCCTCCAACCAAAGTGGTAAGTCATGCTCTAATAAGGGTTGGGCAGGAGGGTACAGGACTAGCTGCTTGGACATAGGACCATTTTTGATGGTCATGTTTCTTGCACGGCAACTTATGTAAGCATCTGCAGTGGCTAACCAAGGCCTTCCCAAAATAAGGGGGTATCCAGTAAGCTTTGCCTTTGGTTGCAGAACCAAGAAGTCTGCAGGGTACTCCCAAGAGTCAACAGAGACCAAGACATCCTCTACAATCCCTTCGAGAGTCACGGTGGAGCGATCTGCTAGTTGCAGGACTGTCGAGGTCTTTCTCAAGGAACCCTGAAGGTTGAGTTTGAGCATGGTATCTCTGGTCATCACATTAATGGCAGCCCCCAGATCAATCAATGTGTGAGGTATGATGGTGCCATTGATGTGGACATCCACTACAGGACTCCCAGGATCCAGATACTTTGGGCAGATGGCCTGCCCCAACATAAGATCAGACAGTTGTCCTATGACATTGATGGTTGAAGCATCTCTTTTTCGCCTGCCTGGGTGTCTAAAACACTTTTCCTTAACCAGTTTGTTGTATATCGGTACATCTTTGATGGCTTGGAGAAGTGGTATTCTCACACACAACTGTTTGAGTTCTCCCAGAAGCTCATCCTCCTCTGGGTTGGGTTGTGTGGTGGCCGTTAGTCTCTCAGGAAAGGGTGGAATGGCCTTTGTTTCACTTTCCTGTTTATCTTCCTCGTCCTCTAAGGGAGGAGGTTGGCGATCCGGAAGAGTCTTTCCAGATCGCAGATTGATCTCCTGGATCTCCACAGCATAGGTAGGGCATGATGTTTCCCCAGTATATACCTGCTAGGCCTGTCGGTTGTTGGGGTTCGGGTTCGGTTGAGCAGGCATTTGGGGTTGCCTTGGAGGAGCAGGAGGTAATGGTTGTGGTTGAGCTGGGGGTGGAGGCAAAATGGCGGGAGGAGTATTGTACTGGGGCCTCCACCCCGATTGAGGTGCATTCCACTGAGGCTGTGGCTGGGCATGTGAATGAAATGAAGGAGTAGTGGGCTGAGTATGGTACTGAGGCGGGTAAGACCATGGAGGAGGTATAGACCAGGAAGGATGAACAGGGGGTCCCCAGGAAGGCATAGGAGCGGATTGGTTGGGGCTATAATAAGCTTGGGGTGTCCCTTGCATCCCCTGTTGGTAAGGTCTGGGTCCATGTGGCCTCCTTTGGTTGAGGAAATAGAGAGGTTCAGTGGGTGCTTCTGTCCCTTGATACATGGCTTTAAGCCCGGGTAGGGTTGGACACTGGTTTGTGGGGTGGTCCTCCTCACAGACAAAACATACCTCAACCGAATGTAATGGGCACTCGTTCTTAGGGTGTTTCCTTGTACACCTAGGGCAGAAGATAGCCAACGCTCTCTCAGCTTCCTCTTTCTTCTGCTGGATTCGGAATGTATCAAGTTGCATGGCAATGGTCTGTCTCACCTCACTCTTGAGGTCCTCTAATTGATTTGCAAACTCATGTTTGGAGAAAGGAATACCAGCTGAGAGGAGGTTTCCTCTACCTCTTTTCCGAGCTACCCTAGAGTGGTTTCTAAACACAGTCTTTATGTCCTCATAAGTCAGTTGGTAAATATCTCCTCCAGCTAGCATGTGAAGGGTATCTAAGAGGTCTTCAGGGACTCCTCGGAGCAGGACCAACTTGAGGGATTCAGGGTCAAGTGTGCACCTGGCCCGTTTATAGCTGAGTTGGAACCTTTCCTCGTAATCTTCTAAAGACTCATCATTCCCCATGGTCATCCGAAAGATTTCTCCTTTGGTTTCCTTGGACCTACAGTAGTCCCGGTATTTGGTATTGAAAGCTTGCTGCATCTGGGCCCAAGTGGTGATACTGTTCCCAAGTAAGCCCATGAACCAGCGTAGTGCTGCATCCTTAAGGGTAGAGGGGAAGAGTTTCAGTTTTTGCTCATCTTCGGTATAGTCATAGGTTCGGCACAGAACGACAAACTCAAACAGGAAGGTATCAGGGTCTTCAGTAGTCAGTCCATGGAAGTGAGGTAAAGCGGAGGGGCTGATGTTCTTCATTTTCATGTCTCCATTGGTCTCTCGGATGGGGAAGGCACCTTCAATTCTCTCATCTTCTCCCCTATTGTCAGCCATAGCTTCAGATGGAGTGTTCTCTAACTCTTCTTCTGCTATAGGATCTTCGTATATCTCAGGAGGTTCACCTATAGGTTCTTCTGGATCACTGTCACCAAAGAAGAGAGAAGGGTGACTCAGTGATGTGGTGGGGGTGTTGGGTAAGAATTTGCCTGTTTTATCTCGATTTCTACGAGGCATGAAATGAAAAGACTTCTGATTGCTTTTGTTTTTCTGGTACCTGCAAAACTAAAACAGATTGAACTGCAACTAACTATCTTGCTGAAATGGAAATGCGGAATTGAAATGAAAGCATGAAAGAACTAATCTATTTTGCTCAAATGAAATTGCAGGAATGAAATGCTAGGCTACGCTTGCAGAATTGAAATGCTAATCTACGCTTGCAGAAATGAAATTGCGGAATTGAAATGTTAATCTATGAAAGCAGGAAATGTCTATGCTACTTTTGCAGAAAGGAAATTGCAGAATGGAAATGAAATACTACTTAGCAGAAGGCGAGAGTAGGAAAGTAGAAGAAAAGCAACAATCACTAATACTCTGACGCTTCCCCGGCAACGGCGCCAAAAAGATGGTGGGCTCCAGTATTGTAGCAATAATGCTACAACTCCTGGAACTTCCTTCTTTAATTTTATCAACCCGGTAGTTCGTAACAAACTTGGAAGCGACGGTGTTGTATGCACAAGTACTAGCTCTTGCCGCAGCTGTCACTTGGTCAGCTGGCACAAGTCCACTAGGGGCTCAAGCCAACTTCTATGAGCTCTTAGAAGAAGCTTTTTAACTGATGGACGAAAGCTAACTCAAAGGAAGCTAATCTATTTGCAGAAAGGAACTGAAAGCCAACAAGAAACGCAAACCCTAGCAAACTCTAATTCTACCAGCTAGTCTTACTGATGCAGAGATGGGAATGAAAACTACTGAAAGAGATGCCATTACTTCTATGGAGGTAAAATGCATGTGTCTAGACTACCTCCATCTGAAGAAAACACTTTTTGTATTTTTGTTTCAATTATTAGAATTATCATGCATGTGCTTTTAACTAGCTTTTTACTGTGCAGAGGTGGATCAAGGAAGAGGACGGCTTGAAAAAGGTTGGGAAAGTTCAGGTAGGGTCTAAGGGGTCCCTAACACCCTTCTAGAGAGTCTCACAAAGTTTGGCTCCCAAGAAACCGTGTTTATGAGCTTCTACAGGAAGTCTGCAGGGGTTCTACAGGATGTTTCAGAATTTCTACAAGATGTTCAGTAATTCCTACAGGATGTTCTACAATCGGATTTTGGGTGATGGGTGAGTGGAAGAGGCTGCATGGGTGGATAGGGAGGTAGGAGAGGGGTTTGTAATGCCTTAGTGACCGAGAGATGAGATGATGAGGGGGTGTGCTAAGCTAGTTTTTCTGAAGGAGGGTAGAGGGAATGGAAGGCCGAAAAGGTAGGATAATGTGGGCAGTAGAGTAGTTGAGAGGCAAGGGGTCTAATTGGGAGGTGAGCAGTTGGCCTGGGCGAGGCTTAGAAAGACAAGAGAGTGAGGGAGTAGCGCTGCACAGTGTAAACTGAATCAAATCATCCACGTCCTGCACATAATCAAAACATTCCTAATATGTCCTGACTGTTTAATGGAACCAATGAACAACAACATTATTTCTAAAGAAAACCATGTATGGTACTGAAGCAAAGAAACATTCCAAGAGGTCTGAACGCATGGACAACTTCTACAACCGAAAATATTGCACCAAAGATTGCATGAATATGTAAACCAATGTTTTTGGTGGGTAGCACTGTCTGCAATTCCAGCCCCTAGAAAGAGGTGAAAATGAGTGTGCAGGCAACCCTTTTTTGAAACTTTTATCAACTCCAATCTCTTCACTCTATTCTAACAACTTCTAACAATGACCTACTTAACCACACCAAGAAATCTAACTCAACAAACTGCGTCTCAAATGCATGTAAAGAAAACCATAATGCTGAAAGAAAAGATAACAATACAAAAGAAGGAGGCCTTAGGCTCTCAGGTTGGGCCCAACCCCGAGAGCTATGTCTCCTTTTAAAAACTCAGGACTGAGATCAAATAGGACTGCTTTCCATTAAAAAATAATAATCATAAGTCAAATAGCATGCCAATAATTGGCTACAAAAGAGCAAAACCAAGCTAGCAGCTCGTAGTGCAGAATATGCAACAATGTTTCAAAAGTCCTTTTCGAAGGCTAAAGCCTTAGCATTTATACATCATGAGGCCCCAAGCTGGCCTCCTAAATTAGTGGGACTCGGCTGACCAAACTAGGAGTGAACTGCTGCTTCCTCAAAATCTGTTTGGCTGCCTTCTAATCCGGTTGTGGTGGCTGTTAGAGCTCGGAGTTGGGGGTGAAGATCCCGAGGAAGGCCATTTAATGCTGGACAACCCTCCTACGAATCCTCAACCCCATCTTGGTTGTCTCCTGGTCCTTATCTGCTCGGTTTTGTTCCAATCATGTGTCAAGAAACCTGAAATGAGCACGTGTTAGCCGCCTAGGAATAGTGACTGCCCTTATTCGTACAAATGACATAAACATACTAAAAAATGATGCATAAGTTATGAAAAATGAAGGATTGAGCAAAGGTAGTTAGGCCAAATGAGCCCAAATTGTTACCAAATTTGGGGCTCATCAACAATTCTTCTTCAGTTTTCTACGTTCCTATGTCCCCTTCGAGTGCAATTCCTTTTCCCCCTTCTGCCACATGACTCTTCACTGTCCTGACCCATTCCTTCAATCCTACTTCTATAAAACAAAGCATCGTCAGTTATAAACCAAGAATTTCATTACCTTTTGGGTTATGCTCCAAATCTCCACTAGACTTTGTTCTTCCCTTTCTTCGGCAATTCTCGTTCACTAGTTGCAATATCCCTTTATATGTCAATGCTTGAAAAAGAGCTTTGGATTTGATACCACTTAATAATAGGCCCCTTTGTTGGCCTACCAAATCTGCCCAAGATCATTATAACCACAAGTTCCAACCACTCAAAAACCCTTTTCAAGTAACGAAACCTTGCTTGTTTCTCGACCTTCAAATCAAGTCTGCGATTATTTCTTCTTACTTTGACGAAAAACTACCATTTCCTTTTCTTTTTTTTGAAGTCCTCCTCGATTTCCAATTAAAAATTGGTAACACTTTCCCTTAGTTTAAAAACTTTGTTCTCAAAACCCAACAAGAGACTATATGAATATCCCCATGGACTCATTATAAATTCCAATGCCGAGGGTCCCAATGGAGTGGTTTAGAGGTCAGTATCAACTTGCGGTTTGAAGGTAAAACTTTACAAATGCCTCTACACATGTTGACTTAATTGAAAATCCAACCACGCTGACTCACCTTAGCCCCAACTATAGTCATCTTTGAGTTAACCAAAATCGATCTTGCTTGGGCTGGTCCCATAATGGTTCGGAGGCCGATGATGTATTTTATTTATAAAACTCAGCACCCACGGAGCTGACTCCCTACTATTGTAGAATAGTGTTGGCCTCGACTTGAGTCTTCTTGGTAGTTGTCATGTTGTAGGCCCTCAACCCACATTCTTCTCAACAATGGTTGTCTCTGAACCAGTCACCTCCACTATTCCTCTCTAAGGTGCAACAAAACTAGATATGGTGACCTTTCGACCTCACTGTGACTCACCTTTTTGTCGTATGCTCATTCTGCACCTTCAAGAGGGTTGTGTGGTCTCTTTTGATTACATGCACAATACTACACTATTCAGGGCTTTACTTCCCTCTGCAAATATAACACTAAGCTCATAAGATGGTAATCGCAGGCTTCTTATGTCGATCTTTCCTTCTCTATTGAATGGTAATTATACCCAGAAATCAAACAAGGATCCACTTATATTTGGACCCTTCACCTCACTCCCTTCCACCAACGTAAATTGCTGAGAATACATTAAGTGGTTCTCATATCTGATAGAACCATATCTACAGTAGAGATCATATGTATATTTACCGAGACAAAATCAATAATTCTCATGTCTAACTCAAATGAACATAACTATATTTACAAATAGTTTTAGTAGAGGAATCATGCACAAATGCATAGAGGAGATTAAAAAAACATGTATTCATTATAAATCAAGGAATATGTACAAAGACCCTTGCAAACCTTCTGTCTGAAATCTTGCTTTTGTAATGTACTGGGAGCTTGCTTCTCCCTGTATTACACACATACCTCTATACAATAGGATTGGCACAAGAAAATATCTCAACTAAACAAACAAGAATGAGACATTTGTCCAACATTCTAAAACTATATAACACATCAACATATTCTAATTATAATTGCAAAGGCCCTATTGGCCCCAAATAACAACTCATCAAACTGACTGACAACCTGTTAGTCCCAGATTCTTCTAGAATTTGGACACTTGGCTCTAACTGAATTTTGCTAATTCTAATTTATACAAATTTACAATTGGAGTAAATTTGTTTCTCTTTTTGGAAATTTACATGACCCCTTTGAGTTTGGTCGAAATGTGTCGCATAGAGATGGATGCTCCTGCATCAACTTCGGTTGGTGCCTCCTCAACACAAAACCTTTGCTTGAGTTGAACTAATATTAGGCAGATGGATTACAGATTGGCTCACACCATCCTGCAATGGTACTCAACATAAAACATGTTAGTCATTTAATTATTCTCCACCACAAAGTCCACTCATTTGAAGATAGCCAAGTAGGGAAATCGTCTTTAGTGGAACCGTAGACATGTCTAGCACTAGTGACACGTCATTACTCTCTGTGTTGGCTCACTCTTCAACTACATGCCATAGCACGATACAATGTTTTGCCAACGATTTTGAAACAACCTTCACAGACTTCCAAATGTATCAGCACAGGCTCAACGCCTCCCCAACCAGGCTCTAATACCAAATTAAAATTAATGGAAGATAATGATTTTGGAAATGGTGAGATGTAGCTCTCATGGGTGAGACACTACTCACTCTGAGAAGTTTCCCACACTCCTTTCTCACCACATCAATCTAAGATTTGGTTACATATATAGAAGAACATTATTGTTCAACAAGTTGAACAGTCTCCTAAGAAATAGGATTTGAAATCTAATTAAAAACAATCTTAAAAAACTCATAACAAAGTCTAAATAATGATCTTATAAAATTTCTCCATTATTATTCTAACATAGGTCATCCCAAACAAAAATTAGTGGTATATAATATAATGAAGAAGATAAGATCAAGATATACCACTAATATAGATACCTTCTTGCAATCCCAAAAAAAATGAATGGGGTGTATATGTGTGTAAGGTATCACTAATATAATATATATAGTCATATCTCTTAAATACCATATTTTATTCTTTATAAAAGATAGATATAAAAACTCTCTAGTATTCTAGTCATGATATAATATACATAATCACATTTTAAATGTCATGTTTTATTATTTAATATTCTATTTGTAATGTAATATACATAATCACACTTTCTAATGTTATATTTTTATTTTTCAAAATATTTATTTATAAAAGCTTTTATATATATGAAATTAAATATATAATATGCAAAATTTATCATTTTACTAGGTTATTTAGTAAATTTAAACACCATTTAATAATTTTACCATGAATGATATTGATATTCCTCCCATATTTTATGTAAAAAAGTTCTAGGCCATAACTCTATTATCCCATTTTTAATGATAAGAGTCCTAAATAATATAATTTCATTTATTTTTTAATTTTTATGTGTATTGTCCCAATTTTAATAATAATATAATGCCATTTGTCTTTTTAACTTATATAGTTAATTTTTTAATTAATTTATATATAATTTAAATCTAATATTAAAAAAATATAATATAGTTAATTTTTAAATTAATTTATATATAATTTAAATTTAATATTAAAAAAATATAATATAGTTAATTTTTAAATTAATTTATATATAATTTAAATTTAATATTAAAAAATTACTAATAAAATTGTATTTTGAATTGTATAATGGTTCTTTAAAATTCAAATTAGAATTTTGAATTTGTGAACCCGCCTTGCCCGATTTTGTTTTAGAAATTTGAAGCAAAAAGTTGGGCCTAGGCGTGGTGAAGATTGAGCAGGTGGATTCTTCATTTCAACTCATCTCATCCGCACTGCTACTCACTGCATTGAGTGGGAGATCAATTCTGTGAATGGATTGACACATGGGTCTTCAGGGCGGCAACTTCTAGGGAACGGCCATTGGAGTGTCCATGGACAACATGAGAATCATCAGGAAGCTCATCTTCGCTCGGTTATCGGACCTCGTTTGCGACTACTATAACAACGTTTTGCCTTCCAATCTTAGGTTGGACTATGGTTTGAAGGGTGCCTAGATCACCATGGCTACTGGTTATTGTGGCCATGGTTATTGGATGAAGGTTTTTTTTTTTTTTTTTTTTTTTGGTAAAAATACACATGACCTTTTCAAGGTCCCCGATCGTGTGGCGCAAAATTTATTTGCGACAGTAATAGGTCTTGTTATCCTTTCTGAGTTACTAGTCATGTGGCCATGGTTAATTGTTTTGGTCTTTCAAAGTAATCAGCCATAAGGACTTGATTAACCATGTAAGTATTCTTTGCAAAAAATATATTAAGGTTAAGTCGTAAACTATAGCCATCTCCATAGATTGATCTGTTTTCTTTTTACGGTCAACGAAAAAATATAACAAGAATATTATTTTATTTTATCATCACCGTTTTCTGTAATCATGTTCCATTGTTTTCTTTCTCATCACGATCTTCCGTCATGATGTTGTTATAAGATATCAAATTATTCGTGATCTTCTGTAATGATGTTGTTATATTTATATTGGGTTAAATATAGTGTTATTTTAATAATTTTTTTATTTTTTATTTTTTATAAGTTAAATATGTTAAAGTTTTCATCTTTTAAGCTTCCATTTACTTATACAATTTTATTAACGTCTTTTATTTTTCTAATTTAAAAATGTTTTTTCTTTTCCAATTATAAAATGCAATTTTTATTTTCGTTTTTTTAAGGTTGCTATTCATTATTAGTTTTTTTTAGAAGTTCATTAAAATTTAATGTTTTCTCTATTTTTATTTTCGTTTTTTTAGTGTTGCTATTCATTTTTATTTTCGTTTTTAGGGTTGCTATTCATTATTAGTTTTTTAGAAGTTCATTAAAATCTAATGTTTTAGAAAGACGGACCTTTTTATAAGAAAAATTGGTGCTCAGCTAAATTATAAATTTAAAATTAAATTATTTACAAGTGAAGTTAAGAAATTAGTATTTTAAACATTTTCTAAAATTTTATTAATTCCAAATCAATAAAGTAATGAATGAATTTTTTATTAAAATTATAGAAATATGGAAAGTTTCTTGCATAAAAAATGGTGGGCTTTATCCACATCTCATTGTCTTGTACAAAGTTATAGTACTTGGTGAATAATTTTTTTTTTTTAATAGTTTTTTATATTTCATAATTCAATTTAAAACCACATAAAATAGCCTGAAAAAAATAATTTACATTTTAAAAAACTAAAAATTATTTTTTAATTTTCAAACTATTCAATTATATATATATATATATATATATATATATATATATATCTCTAATAAATTTCATAAAAATTGTTTATTAAATTTCAAAACTAATTGAAAGTTAATGATTTTGATGATCATGATGATCATGATGGTTAACGTCCGTTGAGACCAAATAATGGTCTATTGGACCTAAAGAAACACATTATCTATTTTGATTTAAGATTTTATTCCTATGCTCAAAAAGCTTGGAGAGAAGCCTCCCGAGCTCACTATAATTTTGACATTGTAAAAGGCTAGGAAGGTCAGTATTGTAACAAAGATTGTGAAATTGAGATCTAATGTGGTTATACGCAGGGCACTCTAAGAGGAAGTGGTTTTCATCCTCAATGTTCCTATTCTCACATATATGGCAGATCCTTTCCGTCCATGGCGTTTTAGGAACTGCCCAACGACATGTTTCACTATGGAGCTCATGAGAATTCGTTCTAATCTTTGCTATATTAATTTTCTTCTTTGAGCTAGTTAAAATAGAGAGATACTTTTGATCTTCTAGGGTGGGGTTGATGACCTTCTTATAATAACTTAATTTTCTTTTAGCCACTAAGTCTTTCTCACACCACATTTTTTCTTTGAACTTAGAAGTAACAATATCTTTAATGTTATTTATGTTTTGCAATGCATCATTTTCGTTGATCTCCCAATAGTTTAACCAGGCCCTTGTGTCTTTATGCCACCCTCGATTGAGCCTTAGGTGGTTTTGGCTACAATTTAAAGCTAGCTTAGGAAGTCTATGATCGTCTATGTTACTGATTTTGTGCTTGTACAACAGAAACCTAAGCATAGCTAGGCTCTCAATAGGGGAAAGACTTGATTCTATAAGGAGAATAGGATAGGGTGTATTACTTTTAATTTATAGGTTATAAGTTATAAAACGCTTCTGGATTTACTCAATCTTTCTCCATGATTCTCTGGAGATGCTGCAACCCTAAACCTCACAGCCATATAAGATAACAGGAGTGACTAAAGTTTCAAAGAGGAACTTCTTTTTATCCCACATTACAAGGTTTGCTATTTTACAATTATTTTCAAGACCAAAGTAAGCTTTCCACCCCCCATTAATCCTTTTCTCAATGCTATGGTTCCAGTTGAGCTTGTGATGAATATCAATTCCTAGGTACTTGTAAGAATACACTTCCTCCAAGTTATTATTGTCATACATAAAATTAGCATAAGTGTCCTTCTTGGAATTGATAATCATAACTTTTGTTTTGTCAGTGTTAACAGTCATACCCATTTTAGAGCAGAAATCCTTAAGAAGCCTGAGTTGCTTATTAAGATCAGATGGGCACCTTGCCAAAAGAACAATATCGTCAGCATAAAGAAGAAGGATGACTACTATCCCAGCTAAGATCGTGCCATCACATCCTGCTTCCTCTAAATAGCCTTCGAGCTTATCGATGTAAATGCCAAATAGGGTAGGGGAGAGGGGGCAACCTTGTTTAACTCCGATGTTACACTTAATATCTTTCGACCACCCTTCATTGCTCTTTAGCTTGGCAATTACATTCTCGTATAACCTTATAGCAGCAGCTCTCAACTCGAGAGGAACCTTTAGCTCTTCTAATCTATTCCAAAGGTTGTATCTAGGAACCGTATCGAAAGCCTTTCTAAAGTCCACAAAGCAACAAAATAAATTGGATTTATCATTACGACATTCCTCTGCAATGATCCTAAGAGTAACAAGGTGGTATGTTGTTGAGTGATGCCTTCTGAAACCTGCTTGGCCTTTAGCCCGCTTACCTTCACTTTCAAGCCATATGCTTAACTTCTTTTCCAAAATACTACCATATAACTTGGCTAAGAGAGGGCTGATCATAATTGTTCGATAATTAGAGGGGTTATTTGTATCCCCACTTTTAAAAATAGGGATAATGAGGCTCTCAGTCTAAGGTTTAGGGAACCCTTGCTTGATTGCTTGATTGAAAAGCTTGTGGATGTGGGGGATGAGGACAGGACCTCCAATTTTTAAGATTTCCGCTTGGTAACCTTCAATGTCCTTAGCTTTCCCATTAGCGAGGCGATTAACCCCAAACTTAATGTCTTCTAAAGAGAAAACTTCTTTCGTTGTGAGAAGGGTTTCCAAATTATACATGACATTTGGAGATTCATAAAGCTTTTTAAGATAGGAATTCCAATCGTGAAGAGCAATTTTATTATTATCCTTAGTCTTCCTAGTTAGAATCTGCCTCCAAAATTTCTTAAATATATATATATCTATATATATATATATATATATATATATATATATATATATATATATATATGACTATAACCTTAATTTTCAATATGTGCATTAAATTTAATGTAAAGTCCATTTATTAATGAAGTAAAATGTCTTAGGCTTATGGACCTTGTTCATGATGCTAAATTAATTAGAGAAAATAAATGAAAATATCACACCACCTAGAGTAAACTATTTTCATTTGAGTGCCCATTAAATTTAAAGTAAAGTCCATTTATTAATGAAGTAAAAAGTCTTAGGGTTATGGACTTTGTTCATAATGCTAAACTATTTGCAAGAAATAAATGAAAAGAGGACACCACCTACAATAAACTATTTTCACCTGCAAATAAATAAAAATAAGCCACCACCTAGAGTTAATTATTTTCACATCTACATTATTCATGTGAGTGTCTTGTTTGTATGGATTTAATTTTTTCATTTATATATTTAGTGAGGACAATCATCAATGGATATTATCTTTGAATATAGGATGACTCGTAATTGTTATTTAAGGAAAACATTGTCACCTAAAATAAATCCTTAGTGGTCCATAAAGGGGTAGGCTTTCACTCTTGCCATATGCCTTTAGGTTTTGGGCCATTAATCTATTTCCTTACATTAAAAGAAGATGAGTTCTTAGCTAATCATAAGTAGTTTTAGGTCTTACTCAAGGACCATTTGGGAAATTTCATTCCTTATAGTATCCCCAAAATAACTAGTATCCCTTGTGCTCCATCATTGCTAATGCTAAGTAGAACTCATGTGGTATGAAGTATCCACCTCAACCTAGCTCCATATATGAAGCTAGGATACTATACTCAATTGTAGTTTTAAAATGTGAAGCATTATCATAATTAAAATTTTAAAAGATATGTGGAGCAATAAGGAGATTGAGAATAAAATAGAGTTGAATTAAAACAAAAAATAATTTAAACAACTTATTAAATACAATTGTCTATTTATTTATCAACAATTAATTTGTGAATCAGCTCGCACAAAATACTTTAAAATATTTTTTAATTAGTAATAATCTTTAAAAGAAAACTAGATATTAAAATAAAAAACTAAAACTAAAAATCATTATCAAAATTAATAATTAAAACTAAAACTAAATTAAATCATTATCAAACTCTCCTTCCTTAAGAACTTGTCGGCTACCATTCATTCCCATCCCAACCCTCACCTTGATTTATTAACGCTATTGAGTTCTGACTTATTCACTCATGGATCTATCCTAATGATGAACCATCAAGGATGGTTTGAAACGTCGATTCCAAAAGTATGAACGCGATGACTCCGGAAGATAACACCACACATAGTTGAATTACTAAAAAGAAATCATCGACTTCAAGTTATAAGATTCAAACTATCGTGTTATGGTCGTAAGTTCCAACAAATGACAAAGATGAAAACTAAATTACTTGAGTTTATAAGAAATTAGGCATTGGAGAAGACATAATACTACTTTACAAAAAGAACTCAAATTAGTGAGATAAATAATCTAGAGAATGAAAACACTCTCTTCAAGTGGTAATGTACCATGACATCAAATGTAATTTTCAAAACATTTGTAATAAAATTAAACTCCATAACTTATTAACTTATAATGATCAAATTTAATTCAGAAATTTCATTTTTCAGTTACTCAATTTTAAAAAGAATATGTTAAATCAAAATGATTAAGAATAGTTTTATAGGTTCGATGAACTAATGTTGGCCTTAGTGGATGATAATCATCATTATTAATTAACTTGAAAAAGAAAATATATCTTTTAAAAGTTAATTAAGGCTTTACATTGTTTATATCAAATTACAATTGACGTCACACCCATTTGTGCTCTTTGAGGTTTTCAATTTATACAACTTCATTTGGCAATTTCTTGTCACATCCATTGGGCTCTTTGAGGTTTGCAATTTCTACAACCTCATTTGGCAATTTCTTATCACATGGAAATTTGTGCAATCTATTTCATGACTCTATATTGACATGTAACTTCTTCATATCCGCCACTTATATGATCAAATCCATGATTAATGTAGTGCTAAAAGATATTAATTATTAATATAGTATTAAGAGGGATTAACACTCTTTATGTGCATAATTTCTTATTGGCCATTTAATTCGATGATGATGATTATTGTTTTCCTTCCCATCAGTTTAGTGTATTAGAAATATCATAAGGCATAGTTACTTTTTCTTCTTCAAAGTTTAGCTAGTTCTTTTTGTTTTTTTAAGTAACGATTTATATAATGAAAGTGTTTTCAAAATTCTCTCTCTCTCTCTCTCTCTCTCTCTCTAATTTAAATACAAATTAATTATAATGACATGAAACGTTATTTAATTATATTATGATACAATAAAAATAAAAATAATTAAACTACAATATTTAGAATATCACTGAAAGAGAATGCCAATAACACTTAATATTAGTAGAGATTCTTTGATAGATTTGGGCTTTCCAAGATCCCAAATAGAACCCAACGCATCAGACCTCAATTTAAAAAACCATTAGCCTTACATGAAAGTTACACTTATTTGGAATCTACAAATATACATAATTCACACAACTTATATATATGTGCATCTTCTGTATCACATATCTTCTGTATATGCGCAACTTTCATATTTTCACGTATAGAAAAATTGTGCATATAAGCATATACATAAGTTACACATTGTCAAGCTAGGAGGTAACTCCTAAAATGTAATTGTGTTATTCATTTAGGTTGTTCATTATTATATACAAGATGGAGAGACTGTTCAGTTCATCTCTCGATGAATCTCCATTTCCTCTATTATTTATTCACACTACTTACAGTTGTTCACCCAATCCCTATGATTAGGTGTCAACATTCCCCCCTTTAATCTGAAGGGATGTTGGTGAGTCCAAGCATCATTATGAATCTTTCAAGCTTTTCTCTTCCAAGTGCTTTGGTGAAGATGTCTGCTATCTTCTCATTAGTTGAACAATGGCAAAGATGGATTGTTTTGGCCTCAACATGATGTCGAATCAGATGATATTTTGTATTGATGTGCTTCGTTCGATCATGGAACTTTGGGTTCTTGGAAAAATTTATTGCCGAGGTATTGTCAATCATGAGTGGAGTCGATTGTACTTGTTTTACCTACAAATCTTCTAGAATTTTCGTGAACCACAAAATTTCTTTTGTTGCCTTAGCTGCTGCCACATATTCTGCCTCTGTTGTGGAATTTGCTGGAACTGATTGTTTGAGTGATCTCCAAGAGATAGCTCTTGATCCAAGACTCATAGCATAACCTGAAGCAGATACCCCAGTTTATTTGTCTCCATCGAAGCCTGAATCAGAGTATCCAATTAAGCTAAAGTGGCCCACCTGTGTATACTTGAGTCCAAAGTCTTGAGTTCCCTTCAAGTACTTTATAATTCTTTTTGCAGCAGACCAATGTCCCTCACAAGGCTTTTGCATAAACCTAGAGAGGATTCCAACAGCAAATGAAATGTCTGGTCTCATAGTTGTCAGGTAGTTGAGACTTCCTACAAGCTATCTATACTTTGTTGCATCCTCAAATTCTTTTCCTTCAATGGATGTGAGCTTTATGTTTTGTTCCATTGGACTAGTCAGAGGATTGCATTCAGTCATGCCAAACCTATTCAACAGATCTCCAATGTACTTCTTTTAAGAAATAAATATGGACTTAGGATGTTGAGTTACTTCAATACCAAGATAGTAATGAACATAGCCCAAATCAGTCATTTCAAAACCTTTCCTCAATTCCTTCTTTATGGATACAATGTAGCTCTCTATTGTTCTTTTTCATCAAAAGATCTTCTACATATACCACAAGGTATACAACTGTTTTTCCAACTTTCTTGAAAAACAAAGTTGCATCATCAAGATCATAATGTTTGAAATTGAGTTTCAGAAGATGCTTAGTTAGTTTTTCATACCGGGCTTGCGATGCTTGTTTGAGGCCATACAAGGATTTCACAAGTTTTCATATTTTATGTTCATGTCCTTTCACAACAAATCCTTCAAGCTGGGACATAAAAACATTCTCTTTTAGATCTCCATTCAAGAAAGCAGTTTTTACATCCATTTGATGGACTTTCCAACCGTTCTGAGTTGCTAGGGCAAAGAGTGTCTGGATGGTATCCCATTTTGCTGTGGGGGCAAAAGTCTCCTCATAATTGACCCCTTCTCTCTGTGAAAAACCTTTTGCCACAAGCCTGGCTTTGTGCTTGTCAAGTGAGCCATTAGCTTTATACTTGTTCTTGTAGACCCACTTGCAACTAATTGGTTTGGTTCGCAATGGACGATCAACCAGCTTCCAAGTGCCATTCTTTATCAAGGCATCATACTCCTTTTGCATTGCTTTTTTCCATTCATCATGGGAAGCAACTTCTTTTAAGGAAGTTGGTTCAAAATTTGTAGACAAATTCAATTCACAATCATAAGAGACATCCATATCAACAGGTGAATCAAAGTCATCTACATCACCTCCATTTTGTCGGGTTGAATTTCTAGTTCTTGTCTTTCCAACCTCATCAGGATGAACACTTTCAAGTATCTTTGTCATCCACTTTGGGGGACCTTTCTGAGATGGTCCAGGCTGCTCCGTTGATTGAGTTGGGACTAAATCAAGATTGAGTCTCCCAATTCTATTAATCACATCACTCAAAGTATCATTCATTGTTGGAGTTTCATGTGGGGGAGAGGGTGCTTCAGAAGAATATTCGATAGGTTGATCTAGTATAGGAATCCTCCCTTCAAGATGTGGAATCTGATTATCAAATTCTTGAAATGATTTTTCATTTGCGAATCTATCCAAGCGATCAAGTTGCCGCTTAGCAACATTGTCAGTTTTGGATGATTCAAGAAAGATTACATCTCTAGATACAACAAACTTTTTATTGACTTCATCATAGAGACAATATGCTTTGGAGGTGTTTGAATACCCCAGGAAGATACACTTACGACTTCTTGCACCAAGTTTTTTCAATGTACCTTTGGTATCAAGGCATAACATGTGGAACCAAAGACCCTGATATGCTTTACGGAAGGAATGTGCCCATACCACATTTCATAAGGAGTCTTATTTCTAATAGCATTAGATGGACATCTATTCTTTACATATACATCACATAGAACTGCATCATCCCAAAACATCAATTTTACATTCTTGAAAAACATCATGGAACACACCATATTTAAGATTGTCCTATTCATTCTTTCAGCTACTCCGTTCTGTTGGGGATTATAAGGCACAATTGTTTGATGTTTGATCCCATGTTGGCGAAGATAGTTTTCAAATTCATTTGAAGTGTATTCTTTTCCATTATCAGTGCGAATAGAGCCAATAGATTGTGCATCATTTTCAATCCATGTATGAAAGGTCTTAAATGTTTGAAAAACATCAGATTTGTTCTTCAATAAATAAACCCAACACATTCTGGTGTAGTCATCAATAAATGTCATCATATATTTATTTCCATTTGCAGAAGGAACAGACGTTGGACCACATAAATCTGAATGAATGAGTTCAAGTTTTCTATGTGCTCTGGAATTTGAATCATGAAAAGATTGTTTGCTATGCTTTCCTAGAATGCAAGCATCACATTGCTTAAGTTTCATAGGAATTGTAGGCAAACCGGTAACACCATTTTTCTTCAACAAGCGAAGGCTATCATAGTTTAAGTGTCCAAATCTAGCATGCCATAATAAACTTGATGGAAATGTACCTTCTTCAAAATGAGAATTGTATGAGAAATTTTGTGCAGGAGCAGAGGTACCCTGCAGCTTGAGAAGCCTTTCTTCTTCTATCCCCGTCATGACAAGTGAGTGGTTTGATGCTTTTCCAACCTCAAGCTTGCCATCAAACATATGAATGGAGTGCCCTTGCTGGCGGATGTGGACCAGGGACAACAAGTTTCTCCTTAGTTGTGGGAGATATAAAACATGATGCAGAAGAAAGTCTAGAAGAACAGGAAATTTAAGCCTGATTATGCCAAGCCCTGATGGCTTGAGTTTTGATTTGTTTGTAAAGTATATTGCTCCATCAACATTGTCAATAAATTCTTCAAAAAAATCTTTTCTAAAAGTCATGTGGCAAGTTGCTCCTCAATCAAGAAACCAATCATTTTTCCAAGAAGCAAGTGAAGCATTAAATAAGTCTTAATTTTCTCCAATATTACAGTGTGCCACAACATAGTGAGCGGATTCAGGTGCTTTACCTTTCTCTTTGTCATTAGTTTTACCTTTGGGTTGGTTTCTTTCCTGCTCAATTTTGTCCCAAGGCAACTTGCATGTGGATGCATCATGTGATCCATCTCTTTTGCAGCGTATGCAATGCAAATCTGACTTTTCTCCTTGAGAGTGTCTGCCCCCTCTGCCTCTGAAATTTCTTCCTCTTCCTCTTCGACCACCTCTTCCTTTGAAAGAATCTTGAGCAAGATTCTTCTCTCTATGTGCAAGACACACAACCTCTTCAGAAGATTGAGGAGTTGTCTTCTTTCCAAAAGATTTCTCTCTTTCAACAAATTTTTTCACAAGGGAGTCAAAGGTAATATCTTTGAGGTTTCCACTTTCTTGCAATGACTCAAGTTAATTTGAGTAAGTGGGATAAATTTCCTTGAGAAAAGCCATAAGAGGAATGTCCAGTTCAACATTAGTGACTTTTATATCATGCATAAAAGATTTTAATTCTGATGCAAAAGTAAGAGAATCATCATTTTTTAATTCAAGGGTGAACAATTTAATCATGAGTTGAACAACTTAAAGTGCAGAGTGTGAGTCATAGGGTTCCTTTAGTTTTTGTAAGGCTTCGAAAGCATTTGAAAATGGCGAAATATGGCAACTCACCTCTTCATTTACTGATGTTGCAATCAATGCATAAGCCTTGTTGTTCTTATTTTCCCAAATGGCGAATTCCTTGTTTGAGGTAGGTTGTTCTGGCTCTTTGTCTCTGTTTCCAACACACACTCCTTTCCATAACTCCTTAAAAATGAGAGTGTGTTTGATTTTTTGAGACCACTCAGGATAATTTTCCTTCCCATTGAGGACCACTCCCACAATAGATATTAATGAGTGCATTTAAAAAAATATATATATACTTCTGCTGCCAATATGCTGTAAGAAATTGCACTTCTTCTTGTAAACAAAACTACAATTTTAATGTAAATAACAAAGGTACGAACATGCTCACAAAACCCAATAAGTGGTACATAATAGTACCCATTCCACATAGTAATATATACAACAGGTTTGCATTATATCCAAAACACCTGTATTAAAAAAAAATGCGTAGATAGCATAGACACCATATATGATAATGCGTATACTTGGCAGATGCCCTAGAAAACCACAAAAAAAAACGTATATATGGAGGAGCGTTTATATGGAGGAGCATTTATACCATGGATGAGCGCTTATATGGAGGAGAATTTATACCATGGGACAACGTATATATGGGACTATGAAAACAACGTTATGGGAGCCAAACAACGTGGAGACAACGTTATATACCAACGTTTATTTAAAGCAAAGAAGCAACGTTTATGTAAAGCAAAGGAGAAACGCTTATATAACAATTGTGTATTAAAAAACACAACATTCTTAGAAGCATAAAATCACATGAAAAAACAAAGCGGTTTATTAAAATGCAGGCGAGAACCTCTTTTCCCGCGCTGTGACTATGAACGTTGGCTCGTCTGTCAGGCCAGTCTCTTGAGCTCGGTCTTCTTTGCTCGCAGCTCTCGTTGTTTGTTTCACAGAGGAGCGTTCATTTTTCCCACTGTGGCATCAACTACGTGAAGTGTGGAGTCCTCTGTATATAGCTATATATGCACACTTCAAAGCAACATGGAAACCCTATTTCACAATGAGCAACCCGAGAGGGAGTTTCCAGACCTGAAAACTACTTGTGAACAAAAGATCGAGACTTTTGTCAAGACTCTCACAAACATTGTCGGAAGTGAAATGGAGGTTTCTGCATGCATGTACAAAGGGAAGGCGAATGACAAATTGTTAACGTATAGCCAACGTATAGCCATCGGAGTGGTAGGTGCAGTGGGAGGTGGATGTCAGAGTGCATTAACCATGAATATATAACATCCAATTAATTCAACGCAGAGAAGTAAGAGGACAGATAGAACAATGGCAGATATGACAGACTAGGAGTTACAAGGTAGAGAGGGAAGCCAAAAATGGGGCTGGCTCTGATACGATGTCAGGCCAGGAGGTAACTCCTCAAATGTAATTATGTTATTCATTTAGGTTGTTCATTATTATATACAATAGGGAGAGACTGTTCAGTTCATTTCCCTTTGACTCTCCATTTTCTTTATTATTTATTTACACTAATTATAGTTGTTCACCCAATCCCTATGATTAGGTGTCAACACACATCTACAGATGATATGTGCATATACGAAAGTTACACATATACAAAAACTGTGTATATATGGAGGTTGAAGTTATACACACCTTCTGTATATGCACATATACAAAAGTTGCACATATATGGAAGATGCACATATCTTTCATATATGCACAAATTTCGTATATGTGCATATATTTCGTATATTCACAATTTCCGTATATGCACTTATTTTCTATATATGTGCAACTTTTGTATATCCACATATCTTTCATATATGCACAACTTTCGTATATGCACAACTTTCATATATTCACAACAAAAGTTGTGCACAAATTCGTAATATGCATATACGACAGTCTTCAGATATGCATAGCTTCTGTATATGCACATATCTTTTGTATATGTGCAACTTCCATATATGTGCATATCTTTCATATATGTGCAACTTCTATATATGCACATATCTTCCGTATATGCGTAACTTTCGTATATGCACATCTACTGTATATGTGCATCTAGTGTATATGTGTAACTTCTAGATATACACATATAAGGAAGATATACACATATACAGAAGTTGTCATATACAGAAAACATTCACATATACGAAATATGTGCATATATGAAAGTCACACAAATTCTATTTATGCACATCTTCTATATCACATTTTGTATGTGTGCAGAACTTTCATATATGCACACATTTCGTATATGTGCATATACAAAAGTTATATATATATGCGAAAGATATGCACATATATGAAGACTATACATATATGGAGGTTGAAGTTGTGCACAACTTCTGTATATGCATAGCTTCCGTATATGCACATATATGGAAGTTGCGCATATACGGTACATGCACATACACAAAAGATACACATATACATAATTTATCACAACTTTAGCCATTGTATATGCACAACCTTTGTATATACACAATTTTAGTATATGCACAATTTATGTATATGTGAAACTTCCATATATACACATATCCATTTGTGAATATACGAAAGTTGTGCCTATACAGGAGCTAAAGTTTTTTAGAACTTCTGTATATACACATATCTTCTATATATGCACAATTTTCGTATATGTGCATATGTTCTTTATATACAAATATCTTTTGTATATGTGCATATCTTCCTTATATGCACAACTTCCGTATATGCACATTTACGGAAGCTGTGCATATATAGAAGTAGTGTGCAACTTTCGTAATATGCATATACGACAACATCCATATATGCACAACTTCTATATATGCGTAATTTCCATATATGCACAACTTTCTTAAATATGTACAACTTCTATATATGTGTAATTTCCATATATGCACATGAATATTATTTCTCTTAATCTCAAAGGTTTGGGGAATTCCCTTAAACAACTTTCCCTTAATAATCATATTAAAATTGTTCATCCTGCTATTATTATTATTCAAGAAACCATGGTTTCCTGGGTCCGAGCTCTGCAATACTTTTTGAATTTATGTTCTCAGTGGAAGGTTTTTGCGACTGATGCATTGAGTTTATCTGGTTGTGGTTACATTATGGGATCTCGACTTATTAGATTTCTAAGCATTCTAATTTTTTGCAGGAACTCTCTTAACTGGTTTTACAAGGGGATCATCTCAACATTTCCATATTATTAGTATATATGCACCTTACAAAGGAAGAAGGGATTTGTAGCAGAAGTTGGATTCCTATGGCATTTTGAAGACTAACTTTGTTATTCTGGTGGGTGATTTAAATCTCATGGTCTCCATAGCTAAATGTTGGGGAGATATGTGTCAATTAGATCCTATGGGACCCCATTTTTAGGACCTCGTTGACGTAAACAACTTAGTGAATGTCCTTTCCAATCCACTCTCACCGATTTGGCATAATAGTAGAATTGGTTCGAAGAAAATTACCAAAAGATTAGATTGCTTCCTGGTCCATGAAAATATATTGGAAAAATTTGGTTACATGCGATCATGGATATCATCTACAATTTTTTATGATCATGCCCCCATCATCCTCCAATGGTCAGCTAATCGAATTTGGAGGGGCCTCCCTTTCAAATTCAACCACTCTTGGATTCAAGATCTGAATTTTGAATCTTTGGTTACTAAGACTTGGCTTAAGATGTCTCATCCAAATGGCTTATCCTGGACGGAGGTGGTTGATTTTAATATCAGAGAGTTAAAAAAAGCGGTGAGACGTTGGGAGAAAAATAAGAAAAAAAGTTTTGAAATGAGTTGATGGAGATTGATGAGACAATGTCCCTTTTAAATGACCCCACAGATGTGCCTTTCTCTATGTGGAAAACATGTTATGATCATGGATTTAAAGGCTCGTAAGAGAAATATTTTGAGATTGTAGGAGGAAGAATGACGCCTCAAAAGTCACGCAATTTGGATTGAAGTTGAAGATAAAAACATGAAATTCTTACATCAATTTGCTTCTCAACGTAGAAGTTAGAACATTATTTTGGATATCTCTGATGATGCGGAACAAAATTTCCACAAATTGAAAGAGATACATAGGGAGGCCATTCGTTTCTTTGGAGAATTCTATCATACTCGACAAGAGGTGGACGTCGAAAACCAATTAGAATGCTTCCAATCTTTTCCTGAAATGTTCTTGGATAAGGATGATGCCATGATCGAGGGCCCGATCACATTACAAGAGGTCTCTTTTATACTAAAGTATTTTGCAAAAGACAAATGTCCAAGTCTTGATAGTTGGATTGTCGAGATCTTTATCCATTTCTTTGACATCATGGGTAATGATCTACTGTAGATGGTTAAGGAGTCCTATCGACAAAGGAAAATATGTGGGGCTAAAAATGCGACTTTCATTTCTCTTATTTCGAAGATTTCGAATTTGTTTACTTTCTATGAGTATAGGCCTATATCTCTATGCAACGTCACGTATAGATTAATCTCTAAAAAGTAAACTCTCTGATCATATATCTCCTGAGAAAATTGGTTTTTTTTTTTTTTTGAGTTTACACTCTATTAAATCAAAGAAAATGGAGGTTGATTTATTAAAACATATATATAATGAATTTCAAAACACTTTTATTATATAAATTGTTACTTAAAAAAAAGGAACTAGCTAAACTTTGAAGGAGAAAAAGTAACTATGCCCTGTGAAATTTCTAATACACTAAATTGATGGGAATGAAAACAATTCTCATCATCATCAAATTAAATGACCCATAAGAAATTATGCATCTAAAGAGTGTTAATCCCTCTTAATACTATATTAATAGTTAATATCTTTTAGCACTACATTAATCATGGATTTGATCACATAAGTGGCAGATATGAAGAAGTTACATGTCAATATATAGTCATGAAATAGATTGCACAAATTTCCATGTGACAAGAAATTTCCAAATGAGGTTGTAGAAATTGCAAACCTCAAAGAGCCCAAATGGATGTGACAAGAAATTGCCAAATGAAGTTATAGAAATTGCAAATCTCAAAGAGCACAAATGGGTATGACGTGAGTTGTAATTTGATATAATCAATGCAAAGCCTTAATTAACTTTTAAAAGGTATATTTATTTTTTCAAGTTAATTAATAATGATGATTATCATCCACTAAGACTAACATTAGTTCATCGAACCTATAAAACCATTCTTCGTCCTTTTGATTTAACATATTCTTTCAAAATTGAGTAACTTAAAAATGAAAATTCTGAATTAAGATTGATCATTACAAGTTAATAAGTTATGGAGTTTAATTTTATTACAAATGTTTTGATAATTACATTTGATGTCATGGTACATTACCACTTGAAGAGAGTGCTTTCATCCTCTAGATTATTTATCTCACTAATTTGAGTTGTTTGTGTAAAGTTGTATTATGCCTTTTCCAATACCTAATTTCTTATAAACTCAAGGAATTTAGTTTGCATATTGTCATTTGTTGTAACTTTCAACCATAAGAAGATAGTTTGAATCCTATAACTTGAAGTTGATGATTTCTTTTTAGTAATTCAACTCTATTTTATTCTTAATCTCCTTATTGCTCTACATATTTTTTAAAAATTTAATTATGATAATGCTTCACATTTTAAAACTACAATTGAGTATAGTATCCTAGCTTCATATATGGAGCTAGGTTGAGGTGGATACTTCATACCACATGAGCTCTATTTAGCATTAGCAATGATGGAGCACAAGGGATACTAGCTATTTTGGGGATACTATAAGGGATGAAATTTCCCAAATGGTCCTTGAGTAAGACCTAAAACTACTTATGATTAGCTAAGAACTCATATTCTTTTAATGTAAGGAAATAGATTAATGACCCAAACCCTAAAAGCATATGGAAAGGGTGAAAGCCTATCCCCTTATGGACCACTAAATATTTATTTTAGGTCACATTGTTTTCCTTAAATAACAATTATGAGTCATCCTATATTCAAAGATAACAACCATTGATGATTGTCCTGACTATATATATAAATGAAAAAAGTAAATCCATACAAACAAAACACTCACATGAATAATGTAGATGTGAAAATAATTAACTCTACATGGTGGCTTATATATATATATATATATATAAAACAATCAAATAAGTAAAATCATTTAAATAAAACACTCAAATAAATAATGTGGGGGTGAGATAGTTTACTCTAGGTGGTGTCCTCTTTTCATTTATTTCTTCCAAATAGTTTAGCCTTATGAATGAATTCCATAAGCCTAAGACTTTTTACTTTATTAATAAATGGAATTTACTTTAAATTTAGTGCACACTCAAATGAATCATGTAGGGTGAAAATAGTTTACTCTAGGTGGTGTCCTAGGAGGTTACTTTAAATTGAAGGCACATATTAGAAATTAAGGTCATAGTCATATTCTTATATGTGTAGAAGACAATATATAAAACAATTTGGCTTTTAATTAGTTTTGAAAATTTTAAACAAATTTTATGGAATTTATTAAAGGTAAATAGTTCGAAAATTAAAAAATAAATTTTAGTTTTTTTAAAATGTAAATTACATTTTTTCTAATTGTTCGAAGGTTTTAAATTGAATTATGGGATATAAAAATTATATTAAAAAAAAATCTAAAAAAAGAATTTTTTGCCAAAAAAAGTCATTCCTTGCTTTATTGATTTAAAATTAATAAAATTTTAGAAAATGTATAAAATACTAATTTCTTAAATAACTTCAATTATCAATAATTTAATGTTAATTTATAGCTTTTTTTCCGAAGAAAGAGAGCGCGTAATTTCCATTAATTCAGAATTGCAGAAAATTACATGTTGTAGATGCTGTACGCATATGCTGTAGTGTGGGTATACCACTTACAATAACCAATACTTCAGGGAAGTATGCAGATAAGGCCCTCAAACAGGGCATCCAGAAAGAGGGTATGTAAACCCCAACAGGAGTGAAACCCTACCCTTACAAGCTAATAAAAAACAGAAAATAAAAACAGTACAGGAGTAAACCTCCATCCAACCCAAGCTAAAATAAACAGAAAAAAAACAATGGCTCCTGGGGAAAGCGCAGTAGTTCGAAATGCCGCCAAGACAAGGAGGAGAGGCACGAAATGGAAAGGAGCAGCCAAGGTAGCCACCCCCCCCACCCCCTCAACTCTCCAGCTGTGTACAAAGAAGCCTGAGGAAGGTACCGCCCATATATCCAAAGAAACCGAAGAAAAAACCCACCAGAAACAGCCATTGAAGAGACGGCACGAATCGGTGCAGAGATAGACTCCACACCACAGATCCCTCAACGCATCCAATGACTGCCGAGGTAAGCCAGCCAAAAACCAAAAAAAGAAACCCACACCTCAGCAAGGGAACCCATCAGGGCTCAACCAGAGCAGAGGCGTTTCGGGTCTGGGGGCAGAGGCGGCTAGGGCAGCCACCTCGCCCCCACGAGGCCTAACGAAGCCCCCGCCTCCTCACCACGGCTCAGCACAAACTGGGACGGACCACCAAAACAGAGAACCGGAGTTGTGCCGAAATCCGCCGGAAACCAGAAGAGGTTGGTCACACTCCGCCGCCTCCCAAAACAGAGCACAAGCGGCGGAACTCTGTCTATGAAAAAAGCAGAGCAGGCACGCCAAAGCTGGAACGGCAGACGAAGATAATATATCAGAGCCGCGCAGAGGAAAGCACGCCGCAAGGGAAGAGGGCCGCCGGAGAGAAGGGAAACAGATGCCGAAGTCGAAACCGCACCACCGGCAACCGGATTCGATGAACAGCAAACCCCACCCGACGAAGCAACCCCCGGCACAGAACTTTGCCGCACGACGGGAAGGAGCACCAAGCGAAGGTGGGAGGGCGGTCCGAAAGCCTCACCAGAGGCAGGCCCTGCCGCCGCAGGCGCGAAAGCAGCAGACCAGAGCCGAGTAAACCCTAGCAGCAGCCGCCGAGTCCCATGTTAATTTATAGCTTAAGTAAGCACTGAATCTTATTATAAAATGAGCCCTTCCTTCTAAAACATTAATTTTAATAAACTTCCCAACAAAAACTAATAATAAGCTTCCCAAAAGAGAAAACTACCTTCCAAAAAAATGAAAAATACATTTTTATGGAAATTAAATTTTATTTTCCATAAAATTTTATTTTCAAACCATTTATTATACCATAGATATCCCTAAACACATTAACAAGTCCATAAAGTTATTTCCAAAACTTTTTAATCATAAAACCATATATTAAAAATAATTAATTATTTTTTATATTTATTTGTTAAATATTAAATAAATCAAAATAAAAATATTTTAAAGATGTTTTATTAAAATAAAGGAGCTTTAATACAATTTTATAAGTAAATAAAGGAATGATGGATATTAGAAGATCAAAACTTTAACGTATTTAACCTTCTATATGAAAGTTCTATTATTAAAATAACACGATATTGAACCCAAAAGAATTGATATTTATTTACAAAATAATATCGGTCTTATTACGACGTCATAACATCATGATAGAAGATCGTGATGAGAAAGAAAACGATGGAACGTCATTAAATAACACGATATTACTGTTATATTTTGTCGTTGAGCGTAAAAAAAAATCAATATATGGAAATGGATATAGATTTTCGGCTTAATTTAATATATATTTGACCAAGAAAACTTAGAGAGTTAATCATGGCTTTATCGCTTATTACTTTGAAAGACCAGTACAATTAACGATGGCCACATGACTGGTAAAGATGGCTTATTACTTATACGAATTGACCCCTAAATAAATGTCAGAGTGCCCATGTCCCAAAGTCTGACCCCTAAATAAATGTCACTGCCCATGTCCCAAAGTCTTTAGAGTGTGTATTAATGCATGTATAGTATTGGAAATATTGATGGTTGCATAGATTATTTTTAAATAAGATTGTATAGTTAGCGTTCTTCCCTGTATTTTAATATTATGATATATTATATATATTCTAAACAATAATAAAACTGTAAAATAAATTATATGAATATTTGATTAACATTTTTTATTAATTTTTTAAATATAATTAATTTTTTTTAAGATAAAAGTTATATATATAAAATTGGTATCAAAGAGAATGATAACAAGTTAACAATTATCTATTTAATATTGAATGATGGTAGTTTTTTAATATAATACTCATATTATAGTAGACATGTCATGTCATTAGAGTATAGATTGATATAATGAGAGTTGTATAAATTGTACACATGTTATTTTTGCTTATTTTTTTCAAATTTATATTTTTCAAATTATTTTTTTAAAATAAAAAAATAAAACCCATAAAAATGGTGTTGTTTTTAGTGCGACTTTTTGGACTTCCAATCCGGTGGAAAAATTTGAGGTGAAATCTTGATTTGTGTTATTTAAACTAGTTTTTTGAATATATATATATGGATTCAGCACCCTCGAAAACCCCTAGGGCACTTCGATTGCACATGATTACCCGTCAAGCTTGTGATTTCAATAAATTCTTGCCGGATTTACACCGGAAAAACCCACCATAAAAGCTTCCAAAAAGTAACACTAAAGATAACTCTCATAAAAATTGTCTATTTAATAATTTACACCAATGAGAAAATGAAATTTTTGAATTTAATTACAAACCATTTGTGTTTATGGTACATAGTAATTAATATATAATATTATTTTTCAAATTATTTATATTTATTGTACATAGTAATTAGTGATATAGTACATAGTAATTAATAATAGAGTATGCAAAAGTTAATTCTTGCCATTATTACATAATAAGATGGGAGACATTTCAATCAATCATATTTTAGATAAATAAAAATAAATTTTATTTAAAAATAATAAATTTAATTTTATAATGTTAAATTTTGGATAAATTTTAAATTTTTTAATAAAAAAAACTAATAAAAAATCAATAAAACACTAAAAACACTATATTAAAAAAAATCTATCCTATACAAAATGATTTTAAAATCCACCATTTAAAATTTTCCCAGTTATAAACCGGTAAATTTTTGGCTTTTCAGTTGAGAACGACTTGATATTTTCTTTTGAATTCATTACATCATTTGTTGTGAGAACGACTTTGATATTTTCTTTTGAATTCATTACATCATTTGTTGTGAAGACCATACTTAATGGTTATAAACAGGTGAATTTTTGGCTTTTAATTTTAAAAATTAAAATTTAGGAGCTCAGAGTTGAGAACGACTTTGATATTTTCTTTTGAATTCACCACATCATTTGTGGTGAAGCCCATACTTAATGGTTAGAAAAGTGGGCATAAAATAAAAATTAACACTTTCCACTTATATATATTCTATCAAAAAATAAAAATTCTAAATTTAAAGTCATTTAATATATTTAATTTTTTGCCAAAATATTAATCTCTTTTTATAGATATAAATATAATTTAATAATAAAATATAATTTAATAATAGAGTATTTTCATAAAACTACATTTAAAATAGTGCACTTTATCTAAATTCGGAAAACGTTTTAATGATTTGTATTTTTAAAATTTTATTTTAATTTTGAGCAAATAGTATTTATTGAGTGAGATAAGTTTACCAGTATAGATCCATTTTAAGCACATATCTAACATGAACTGAGAGATCAAATTTTTTGAGATACAAACTTATTTTAGATTGCAAAAAACAATATGTAATTTTTCATTGTTGAAATTGTATTTTTGAATGCTATAGAGATTACAAAACATGTGCATTGAAATATTTTTTTGTTATTAATATATTTTTAAGTATATGTCAATATTAATTTGTATTAAAATATTTTATTCATAACAACTTTAAAATATTTTCTTTTAACATTTTTTCTATATATAGATATATATGAAGGCAGTGGTCTATAATGAGACTTTTTGGAAGCCTTTCCGGCGGGTTTTTCCGGTCAAAATCCGGTAGCAATTTATTGGAATCGCAAGTTTGATAGCTAGTTTCTGCACAATCAAGGCGCCCCAGGGGTTTTTCAGGGTGCTGAATCCAAATATGCAGTTAAAAAACCATTTTAACTACAACAAATCAAGATTTAACCTCATTTTCTTCCGCCGGATTCCGTCACCGGAATATATGCAGTTAAAAAACCATTTTAACTACAACAAATCAAGATTTAACCTCATTTTCTTCCGCCGGATTCCGTCACCGGAATCTCCAAAAAGTCGCATTATAGACAACTCCTATATGAAGTTGATATCACTTATTAAAATATTTTTGAAAAGTACAAAGTTTTGGAAATCTTACATAATTTATTTTTACTTCTAATTATTTTACATGAAATATATTACATCATATGGAAAACTAACTAAACATTCATATCATATATATTTTTCTTTTTTATTATAACCGACATTGTTTTCCTATGTAGAGAACATTTTATTCTTTTTAAGAGGCACATGTGTCAACTTCAACTTGAGCATGAACATACTTACACATATGAGCCTCTCCGCTTAATGATAAATTAATAAATATCTTATTACAAAACATTAAATATTATATGAAAATTAAGTATATTATATATATATATAAAAGCAAAATAAAAAGAATTATCATTAAAAATAATAATGATATTAGAAATCTATCGATTGGATAAATTGCCTATGATGACAATTTGGCCAAATATTATCAAAATATTATTTAAAAAAAATACCAATATACTTTTCCATTAAATCAATTGAAACAAATCATAAAATTATTAAAATAATCAAATTGAATAGTAATTTTAGCTTCGAAATTCTTATCCTAATAACAATGTCTCTATCAAAAGCCCTCTCTATCAAAGAGTTATCAAAATATTATTTAAAAAACACCAATATACTTTTTCATTAAAACAATTTAAACAAATAATTAAATTATTAAAATAATCAAATTGAATAGTAATTTTAGCTTCGAAATTCTTACCCTAATAACAATGTCTCTATCAAAATCCCTCCTTAAATAAGGAAGCATGGTACTAATTATTTGATATTCTTTTATTGATATTGAGTTACTAACTTGAAGTGTATTGTTTCAACTAGCCCTCCTACCCACAAACTCTCAATAATAAGCCATGATAATGATTAAGTTATGCATTTGAATTTAATTTATCCTAATAGTCATGTGTGTATGACAACACATAAGGAGATACTAAATGCTAGAATAGATGAGAATTGAAATGGTGCAATACAACAATGATAGGTCACAACATGGATATGAAGAGGAATATTAGTGGGAGAGAGAGGAGAGGTAGGTTCTCCTGATTTGATGGAGACATTGAGGAGCTTAAGGAATGAAATAAGGAGTTGCAAGGTTAACAATGAAAGAATTGTTAGGGCACAAGAAAGGAAAGTAGAAGTGAATGAAATTATATTGCAAAGCCTCTCAGATTTACAGAGGCAAAAGAAACACGAGTTGAGATCCAACCATAGAGGCAGGAAGAATGATGTAGAAAAAGAAGAAAAGATCAATGGAGTGTACAAGATCTTATCCAAGAAAATTCATCAGTTTCCAAGCGAGGACACTGTAATAGAAACCCCAAAAAAGAGAATAAGACACCATAGGCAATGATGCAATGATGTTCATAGGAATCATCATCAACATCATCATCATCATCATTACCATCATCATGTGAAAAGGAAGGAAAGGGAGCACATGATAGAAGAATTCAAGAAGGCCAAGCCTCCAACATTCGATGGTGAGATGGGGAAGGTAGAAGATACTAAATCATGGCTCCTCAGAATCAAGAAATTATTTAGAGTAGACAACTAATCTAAGAACATGGAGGCATAGGTTGCCATTTATTGTCTGAAAGGCAAGGAGGAAATTTGGTGGGAGGATTTAAAGAATGTGATGGACATAAGGGAGGAAGAGCTATCATGGAATGAGTTTGAAAAGCATTTCAAAAGAAAATATTTGTCTAAAAGGTATTTTTATGGAAAAGCCAAGGAGTTCTATGAACTTAAAAAGAGACGAATAAATGATGAAGAGTACATTAATATATTCGTGGAGCTATTGTGGTACATGCCTTACCTCAGTGAGGAAAAAGAAAAATTTCAAAGATTTATTAGTCAGATGCTATAGTATTTCAAAGATAGAATCGAATTTGATGAGCCACAAACCTTGGAGGACACAGTGAAAAAGATAAAGCACTACTATAACTAATCTAGGTGTAGGCTAGAGCTTAAGGTCAAGTTGAAGGTGAACGAAAGTTTCAAAATCAGGGGAAAAAGGTAAGGATTTTTTGGTCAACAACCTGGGAAGAAGGCAAGAAGTTTCACCACCAATATAGGTTAAACTCAATAGAGGTTCAATGCTACTAATAAAGATCAATATGTTCAGGTCGCAGGAGAAGAGGCCAAGGGTATGGAAGAGGACCACCAGGGAAAATTTTAAGAACCCCCCTAAATTTATAAATATAATAAATGGGCGAATCTCCATGGTATAATTTTTTGGCGAATCTCTCACCAGGCATGGCGAATATTTTACTCAATTATAAAATCTTGGCATAGGCTACATGTTGGTTTAATTCCCCCATTTAAATAGGCTACATTCCAGGTGAATACCATGGGTCAATACCATGTGCCGTTTTGGTGAATACCATGGGTCAATACCATGTGCCATTTTTATTTTTATTAATTCTAATATTAGGGTTAATAATGGTTTTTTGCATGGTATTAATAACAATCTAGTCCATGGTATTTGTCCCATAGTATTTTGGCCATAGGTTTCACCTAAATATAACCCATTTCTTGAGTGTTCGTAAATATAAGGTGACTTATGGAGTAAATATAAAAAAATGTTTTATTTGTTTACCATACCTCTCGTTTATTTATATTTTTATTAATTTACCATACCTCTTTCACACATATGGTATTTGGCCCATAGGATTCACTTAAATAAAACCTATTTCTTGAGCCTTCATAAATAGAACGAGGGTTATGGACTAAATATAAAAAGAGGTTTTATTTATTTATGATACGTCTAGTTTATTTATATTTTTATTTATTTACCATACCTTTTGAGTAAGTATAAAAAGACGTTTTATTTATTTACCATACCTCCACTTATATTTTTATTTGTTTACACCCTTACATGTATATAAGGTGACTTATGGAGTAAATATAAAAAATGTTTTATTTATTTACCATACCTCTCATTTATTTATATTTTTATTAATTTACCATACCTCTTTTATAAATATGGTATTTGGCCCACAGGATTCACTTAAATAAAACCTATTCTTGAAAATGGGCGAATGGATTCACTTAAATAAAACCTATTCTTGAAAATGGGCGAATGGAAGGTTGTAAGTCCTAATTTCAAGGGCTAAATTTACCTTTTTTACCCTCTCCCCTAAAATAAGGTGGGCTATTTGAGATGATTTGTAAAAATGTACTATGATACAAAATATTCGCCCACTAAAAATTTAAAACCCCTTAATTCCCCCAAAGGGCGAACATTCGCCCCTAAAATTATGCTTGATAATCACCTAAGAAAGGACTTATTACAGATCCATTTGGGCACATCAAATCCCAACATTCAGATTAATGTTTTAGGGCTCATCAAACCCTAAATTCAGTTGTTTCATGCCCTAAAAAAGTCAACCCTTTGAATGCCTCCTTCCTAGACAGTTTCATGACTTGAAGACATCCAGAAATTGCCTCTAGAGGGACCAGCGCATGTAAGCCCTTATGAAGGTGCACTGCAGGGCAGTTAAGTCCACTGCCAGGGTGCTCTACAAAGCACTTAGGCTTCCTTTCACCCACGTTGGGCGAGAATGAGCGAAATTCACATAGGTTTTGGGGAATATTCTTATATTTTGGAGTCATCTAGAAGTTTCCTTGTCTTATCAACTCCTATGAGCTCGAAAATGGATGAGGAATGAGTTAAGGTCCTATCCTCTCATCCCTTCCTCCATGGAACTAATTCTAAGTATAGAAGGCCATTCAATGCCACCATTTATGAAAAAACCTCCTTCATCCTCTTATAAATTGACCACTCATCTAAATGATTAGGGGCTGGTTGGATTATGTTGAATTGTAAGGAGATAATGCTGCTATGAGACTTGACTTTGGAGCAAATGATGTGATGCTACAAGCTTGTCTTGCTTTCGATGTGATGTGGATGGGATCCAATATGGAGGAATGACTTTGAATCAGACATTGATGGTTGTAATTCCTTCTTCTATCTAATAAAGTGTTTGAACCTTTTTCCATATGTTGTGTTCTTTCATGATGCTTATATGTATGAATTGCTTATGATTCCTTTCATTTATATTCAATGGATCATATGCTTTGATCGGTTTTCATCTTCTGTTGTGTTTACAGGGTACTTCTCAAGCGAATTAAGTACGGGAAGGAGCGACGGAATCGATACAAGGGAGATGAGAAGAAAGCGGAATTATAGGTAGGCATTCTATCCTCTTTTCTTATCTATTGGTTATAGAAAAGTCTAAAACACTTTAAACTGTTGTTCTAGGCACAACTACTTGTCTAGTGAATTAGTGTTTATCCGTAGATGCTAAATTCTTCAAAACAAATTGGCGACTTCGTTGGGGAAACTATCACCTAAGCCCTCTTTAGGCTGCGTTGGGAAAATTTGAGCGAAATTCAATTGGGGTTTGAGGAATATTCTTATCTCTTGGAGTCATCTAGAAGCTTCCCTCAGTTATCTACTCCTATGAGCTCGAAAATGGATGAGGAATGAGTTAAGGTGCATCCTATCCTCTCATCCCTTCCTCCATGGAACTAATTCTAAGTATGGAAGGCCATTCAATGTCACTATTAATGAAAAGGCCTCCTTCATTTTCCTATAAATTGACCACTCATCTAAGTGATCAAGGGCGGGCTGGATGGATTATGTTGAATTGTAAGGAGATAATGCTGCTATGAGACTTGACTTTGGAGCAAATGATGTAATGCCACAAGCTTGTCTTACCTTTGATGTGATGTGGATGGGATCCAAGCTGAAGGAATGACTTTGAATCAGACACTGATGGTTATAATTCCTTCTTCTATCTAATAAAGTGTTTGAACCTTTTTCCATATGTTTTGTTCTTTCATAATGCTTATATGTATGAATTGCTTCTGATTCCTTTCATTTATATTCAATGGATCATATGCTTTGATCAATTTTTGTTTTCAGTTGTGTTTACAAGGTACTTCTCAAGCGGATTAAGTATGGGAAGGAGTGACAGAATCGATACAAGGGAGACGAGAAGAAAGCGGAACTACAGGTAGGCCTTCTATCCTCTCTTCTTATCTATTGCTTATAGGGAAAGTCTAAAACACTTTAAACTGTTGTTCTAAGCACAACTACTTGTCCAGTGAATTAGTGTTTATCCGTAGATGCTAAATTCTCTAAAACAAATTGGAGACTCCACTGGAAATCAACCTCCAGTTTATCCTAAAGTTGGCCCCCTTTGCCTTCTTCCTCTTTGCCTGGTGAAAGTATTGGTACTAGTAACCAGGTGGCTAAGAAGAAGAAGAAAGGGAAGAAGAAGAAGAAGAAGAAGAAGCAAATTCAGCAGAGGGGAAATCAAGCAACCATTGCTTTGAATGCAACATCTGATGAGAAACCATCTTTCAAGCCTCACAAATTTCGATACCCATGCAAACTTTGTGCGGGAGGCCATCTTCTTTGAAACTGTCTTGATATTCCTCAGATCTTAGAAGAATGGTCTTCCCGTTCACATCATCCTGTGTCATCAACTTCTGGAGATCATCTTGGTGACACGCCATCAACTAGTAGAAGTAAAGTTCATGGATAGAAGGTTAAAGTTAAGGTTCCATGTAGGTTATGTGAAGGGAATCACCCCATTCCCAAAAAAAGTGTTGGATAACCGTCCTACTTCCCCGTAGCGACTTCCATCTGGTTACAGGAAACTCTCCCTAAATCCTTCACTAGTTGATGAATTGATTGACCAAAATCAATCATCAGTCGAAACCACTCTATCTGAAAGTGAATCCTATGAGTCTATACCCGACCCATATCAACAGGTCGAGGTAATAGTTAACTCGATTTCACCTTCAGTAAATCGTACCTTTCCTAAAGAGAGTGAATATGATACCACTCAAGTTATTTTTGTTTCTTTAGATTCTAATGAGCTTGGGGGTAGTCCTCCTGTCACATCAATACAGGAGGAAAATCCTCCTGTTCTCGTAACTCAAGGGGTTAATTCTCCCGTTTCTACGGTACCCCCTCCAAGTAGTCTAGTCACTTCCTTTGATTGGAATCGACTAGCAGGATTCCGTCTTCCTTCTTATGTGCCTTTCCAGATCATAGTACAAGTTTGTAATATGGTTGTATCTGGAACTATTATAGATGAAGGTGCATCTGTGAGTATCCTTTCCTCTACTGCTTGGCAAGCGCTCGGTTCGCCGCCGCTTGTGCCTGTTACCCAGAATTTGTTGGGTTTTAACAAAGGAACCAATCAACCATTAGGATCCTCCCTCATTTACCTATTACTTTGGGAGGAAAAATCGTTTATCTGAATGTGATGGTAGTCCCAGGCCCTTTAGATTGCAATTTACTTCTTGGGCGCGACTATGTTTATGACATGGGAGCTATTGTTTCAACACTCTTTTGAGTGATTTGTTTCCCGCATGAAGGCTGAATTGTCACCGTTGACCAGCTTTCATTTCTCGGTCCAAATATGGCTTCCAGTCAATCATCTTCCCTAAATGGTCCTTTTCTACCAATGGTATCATCCCCGCCATGGGTTAATTATGTGGCAACCTGTTCCATACCTACATCACCTAACGATCAATTCAGTGATGTTATACATTATGTACTAGGGGCATTGGAACCAGATCTCTCCTTCATGACCTCTTATGAGTTGTGATCGAAAAGTCCCATGAGGATAGTTCCTAGTCTTGTGTCAACCTCGTTAAAAAATGAAACATGGAATATGAGGATAGTTCTTTTACTGTGTCAACCTCATCAAAAAATGAAACAAGCCCATGAGGATAGTTCCTTGTCTTGTGTCAAACTCATTAAAAAACGAAAATAAGGAATATGAGGATAGTTCCTTGTCTTGTGTCAACCTCGTTAAAAAATGAAAACAAGGAATATGAGGATAGTTCTTGGTCTTGTGTCAACCTTGTTAAAAAATGAAACAACTCCCATGAGCATAGTTTCTTGTCTTGTGTCAAGATCGTTAAAAAATGAAACAAGGAATCTGAGCAGAGTTCCTTGTCTTGTGTCAAGCTCATTTAAAAATGAAACAAGGTCCCATGTTCCAAGTCAAGTCTTTGATTAGATCTCGTAAAATCCCAGTCGAGTCTTTCACTAAATCTCGTAAATGAACCTTCATTCCATCCACTTGATAGCCACGAGTAGTCTACTTAGGTGAATGCAATGAAGCTTGGGGGGCATGCACCTAGTGGTAAAGTTAAGTTTCCCAATAGGTTATGTGAAGGGAATCACCCCATTCACCTTTGTCCCTATCTGGATGAAGCCAAAAAGGTGTTGGATAACCGTCCTGCTTCACCGCAACGACTTCCATTTGGTTACAAGAGACTCTCCCTTTCTTCATGCTGGGGGCATGTAAACCAATCTCAAGCATAGTTTTTTGTTTCAAGCTTGTTTAAAAATGAAACTGAATTTAAGAAACTGAATCCAAGCATAGTTTGTCGTTTCAAGCTTGTGTAAACATGAAACTGAATCCAAGCATAGTTCCCTGTGGTTCAAGCTTCTGTAAAAATGAACCCGTTTCCATTTTTAACCCTCGTGATTGCCATTCTATCAGCCTCTTTCGTCAGATGAGCCTTGGTTGTTTTCATCCCATCACCACCATCCTTTTGGTCGATCATACACTTTCACTTGGTTGTTTTACCCTTTTTGAGGAACAATTGCAATGAGTGGTCTTATTAGCCAGCCTCTTCACATAAATCAACATGTTTTGAGAAGTTCCAACATCACCGAAACCAGTTGCTATCCTAGACACCACTTGTTCCTCAAAGTGGAGTCCTCTTTAAGCTCTTTTCAAACTCTCTAAATATGAAAAGATTGCCGAGCACTTGTCCTTTCCAGCTCGTTAACGGATTGGAAATGATATCTCTCTTGTATTATTTTATGCTTTTTCAGACTTGAGAGATTAATTTATGAAAAAGAACTTGTGGACTTTTCTTTTTGTACCTTTTCAAAATCTCTAAACATGAAAAATACCGAGTTATATTTATTGTTAAACTCGTTAAAACCACCAAATAGCGACAAACTTGTGCATCTATACAAGACCGAGTTTCACCTTTGCTAGATTCGTTAAAACATCAAATAGCAATGGATTCGCCTGAAGGGTGAAATTATACAACAAGCATAGGTTATCCTCCTCAAGCTTGATAAAAATAAAGAGGTACTGGTCGGCAATGACTGGGGAAAATGGGAAAAAGGGAAAAGCACTTTATGGTAGCAGGTTGCTCTTGAAATTGACACTTTCACTCCATCACCGTGACTATTTGGGTTGGGTTATTAGCTTGATGGTTATCATACCGTTGGTCTATCATACCATCCATCACTTTGTTTTGGGTCAATGCTACAAATTCACTTTAGTGTCGTTGACATGTTCAAGAGAAGTCATCTAGTCAAAATCCATCTTTTGCAATACCATAAACCTTTATTTTCATGACCGTCATTCCTGAACCTTGTGTCGTTAGTCAAATTCCATCTCTAAAATCACTACACTCATTTCGTGTCGCTGATGTGGGATACACCTGCGACGAGTTGCTTCTTGTCAACATCAACTCATTATCCAAGAAGTTGACTTAGAAACACCCATTCAGTACCTTGAGGGTTGCATGCATCAATGGCAGGTTTCCCGCTTTCGGCAATAGGCATACATCAATGGCCTTTGACCAAAAGACTTTGTATGGTGTTCGACAGCAAATCATCCATTCACACCATACAGAATGTATTGCAGTACCTTGAGGATCATTATCATTATTGGTGATTTATCTCGCATCTGTTAACAGCATACATCATCGGCTGGTAATCAGATGGTGTCTTCCCATGTTCGACTTCAGATCACATATTCACATGGTTAGAATTGTACTTGAGCGAACAGTTGAACGAGATTGAAGACCCCGGATCTAGTTTCATCCATCCGTGCTGTGATATTGGGAGTACTAAATCATATGTACAATGGCTTTACATTGATAATCATTCCAATCATGGGTCTATATCTGTAGACGATTATTTATGTACATGTAATGAAAGTTTATAAGCTGAGCATGGGTATGCCTTCCCTCAGAAATTCATGTAAAATCAAATATCATGATATATGTATTGTAATTGATGCAGGTCACCTTCCACTTCGATACCTCCTCATCACATCGTAAAGCATTTCATTCGACATTGGCATTTTTCTGACTTCATGCTTTAGGGGGCAACTGTTACAGATCCATTTGGGCACATAAAATCCCAACATTCAGATCAATGTTTTAGGGCTCATCAAACCCTAAATTTAGTTGTTTCATGCCCTAAACAAGTCAACCCTTTGAATGCCTCCTTCCTAGACAGTTTCATGACTTGAAGACATCTAGAAATTGCCTCTAGAGGGACTAGCGCAGGTAAGCCCTTATGAAGGTGCACTGCAGAGCATTTAAGTCCATTGCCAGGGTGCTCTGCAGAGCACTTAGCTTCCTTTCACCTGCGATGGGTGAGAATGAGTGAAATTCACATAGAGTTTGTGGAATATTCTTATCTTTTGGAGTCATCTAGAAGTTTCCTTATATTATCAACTCCTATGAGCTAGAAAATGGATGAGGAATGAGTTAAGGTGCATCCTATCCTCTCATCCTTTCCACCATGGAACTAATTCTAAGTATGGAAGGCCATTTAATGCCACCATTTATGACAAAACCTCCTTCATCCTCTTATAAATTGACCACTCATCTAAGTGATCAGGGGCTGGCTGGATTATGTTGAATTGTAAGGAGATAATGCTGCTATGAGACTTGACTTTGGAGCAAATGATGTGATGCCACAAGCTTGTCTTGCTTTTGATGTGATGTGGATGGGATCCAAGCTAGAGGAATGACTTTGAATCAAACATTGATGGTTGTAATTCCTTCTTCTATCTAATAAAGTGTTTGAACCTTTTTCCATATGTTGTGTTCTTTCATAATGCTTATATGTATGAATTGCTTCTGATTCCTTTCATTTATATTCAATGGATTGTATGCTTTGATCAATTTTCATCTTCTATTGTGTTTACAGGGTACTTCTCAAGTGGATTAAGTATGGGAAGGAGTGACGGAAATGATACAAGGGAGACGAGAGGAAAGCGGAACTACAGGTAGTCCTTCTATCATTTCTTCTTATCTATTGCTTATAGGAAAAGTCTAAAACACTTTAAACTATTGTTCTAGGCACATCTACTTGTCTAGTGAATTAGTGTTTATCCATAGATGCTAAATTCTCCAAAACAGGACTTCCCACAACACAAGAATGATGACCCAAGGATATACAACATTCAGGAAGCCGAGACAGTTCAAGATGTGGCTCTGAATGTGCTCGAACCTATGCATTTGTGGAAGATAGGCAAGATGGTCACCCAACCTCAATTTTTGAAAGGGCTAGGTAGATGTGGTAGCATAAATGTCATGTTGCCATTTGTAGCAGTTAATTATATTGTAAATAATTTTTGCAGAGGCTGAATTAAATTGATGCAGTTAGTTGTAGTAAATATATTGAATGAAATCGTGGAGGGGGATCAGGTTGATATTTACTCACGAGGTGTTGAGAAACACTAGAACTCATGGGGATCAGTGATGATCACCATTGTTGCAGCAAGAATGCTACAACTCCAGGAGCTACCAACTTTACTTTATCAACCCGGGGTTCGTACAAACTTGGAGGTGACAGTGTTGTATACACAAGTAAAAGTGATGGTTCTACCTTTTGTCACTGTTTAGCTGGCTAGAGATCACTAGGGTTTTCAAGCCATATTTCTATGGATTCAGAGGAATCTTTATTGCTGATGAAAGAAAGATAAATCTATTCTAGGAGAGAGCTTGTCTACTGCAAATAAGGAAAATGGCTGAAATCCTATACCATTCTCTAACTAACTGTTGAGAAAATATGCTTTACAAGAATGCCAATCCAACATGTATGAAATGATACTATCTAAAGCATGGAAATTCAAGACATCAAACATCACTACTATGCATGTAAAGGACTGAAATAAATTTGTTTTGTTCTTTTTATTCTTTTTCTAGAAAATCAAGTGTAAACCCTAATCTCTTTTGGTGATGTGGCAGGTGGCTTAGTGATGCTGGTGGATGGTTGGGAGGTTTAGGAGATGGTTGGAAGGTTTGGGAGACCCTTGGGTGACCTGGTGTGGCTTCCTAGAGGTTTTCCCTCAATTCAGCCTCAAAACAGGCCACTATAGGAAAACCTACATGATGTACTAGAAACCTACAAGATTCCTTGTATTTCTACAGGATATAGCCAAGAGCAAAACGATGGTTGCTGGAGGTGATGGAAGGCTTAGGGAAGGTGGTGGATTGGTGGAATGGAGTGAGAAAATTCCTAGGATCACTCAGAACTCAAAACCAAGGTTAGGATATGGTTGGATTCGCTCAACATGCTTGGAGGAATTTCTATGTAAAATGATGAGATTGGTGAAGATCTTGGTGAAAGCAAGGAATGATTATGGATGGATGAAGTTGGAAGGTGGTTGCCTACTATGAGATCTCTTTAGATTTTTGGAGCACCTGCTCTGCATCAAACATTTATGATTACCAAAAAGTCATGTAAACAAGAAGAATTCTAACAAGCTAGAAAAACAGAATTTAATGAACTAACTGTCTACTTCATGCATGAGGAAAATTGTTGAATAAAATGGAATCATGGTTGAGATATACTGTAAGAATGAAGATGGAAGAGATGCAAATTAAATCCTACACTTTCAAAAATGATCAAATTCTAGTCAAGTACAATAAACTCTAAATCTTATGAGAAAATGGAAATTTGTATTTTTGGCGCTGTATAAGGGTCTTTTCCTCAAATTATGATCCCTAAGGGAAGAGGTGAGGCCAAGACACCTACTGAAAGCTTTGTGGTGCTCCTTTCATCCCTTCTAACCTGCTACTGAAGTAAAGCACAAATGGAAGCAAACTAATAAACAACTAATCAAATCCATAGTACTTGCAATGAAATACTTCTAGAGACAATTTAACCATGAATCTATGAAACTAAACCAAGCATACAAATACAAGAAGAGGAGTCTTTGTTGCTAGGGTTGGGCCCTAACCCAAGAGCTTCATCCCTTTGAGCTAACTTAGTGTTGGATCAAGAAAAGCTCATTTTCATTGTCAAAACAAAAAATTACATCAATGTCTTCCACAAGTCTAGAGCTCGAAAATAACTAGTGTTTTTACAACAAAAATTTGAATCCTAATGAGGCTCTAGGCCTCTCTACTTATAAAACTGAAGTCCCCAATGACTTCCTTAAATTTAGGGAGGCTTGACTCCCAAACTTGAGATGAACTAACTATTTGTCTATCACTTTCTTGAATGCTTTTTGATCTTCATGACTTGGTTGATTGCACTCCGAGCTAGTGTGATTAATGGAAGAATATTCAAATGGGGGAGGAGTAAATGAGGAGGATTTACCTCCTATAATCTCTCTCCCTTGTCCCATTCGAGTTTCAAACCTTAATCTTGCCAAAATTCCTTAATTTTCTCTTCCAAACCCACATTCAATGCATATTAGTCCACTAGGCATAATATCTCACTTTAACTCATCTCATTAAACAAAATATAATCAAAACATGTAAGAAACCGTGAGAAGAGTTCATTTGACTAGCTAGGAGGTGAATTAAGGCACATAATTTTACCCAATGATGAGGCTCATCATCACCCCCCTACTGAAAGTGTTGCTCGTCCTCTGATCAAATTAATCAATATCCATGTCTTTCATAGCTCTAGTGGCCTCCTTGACATCCCATGCTTCTGTTGTGGTTTCCTCTTCTTGTGCATAGAATCTAGCCTTCTTTTCTACCTCCTCCCATTGATTTCTTTCTTCTTCTTCCTTCCTTCCTTCTAACATCTCCAAGAGCAGTGGTGGATTGAGTCTCAAGCCAATCCAATTGACTTTGAGCCTTTGGATGGATTGCTTGTACATGGGTGTCCTGTTCAGTGCTTCTCTCATCCTTTGAGGAGAGTGGTACTCTTTGATATTCAAACTGTATGGAAAAGTATTCCATCTCCTTATGCAAGCTTGCATGCTGTCATCCACTAGCAATCTTAACATGTCCTTAAAATGTGTAATGGCTTGCTCTTGGGCAGCAAGATGCCTAGGTGCAAGTTGAGGATCATTTGCAATTAAATTATGTGTGATAATGACAACCATTGGATTGGACTTCTCAGCTTTGATCATAAGAGGCTTTGTTTGTTCCCTTGCCAATATCCTCTTCATTTCTGCAGCCCTTGCTTCCTCATGGTTCATCCATGATGCTAAAGCCATCAATTGTAAATCCCCTAGCTTTGCATTAGGGTCCCATACATTCATATTTGTCAAAGCCATGTTATGCAAGTAGAACTTAGACATCTTAGCCCTATCCTCTAATGTACTTTGATCACAGAGATTAATGAATTGTCTATAATCCTAGAATGGCATGGTGCTTCTTTGTGCTAGGGTCTTTATTTGGAACTGCAACCACTGTTCCTTAAGGTATAGTGCATAGGACTTAGCTAGCATCCTGCACTGGATTGCTTCCAAAGATAGACTGGCCATGGATGCCAATTGATTCTCTCTTTCTTGCAGCTATCCTTTCAACCATGCATTTTCTGCCTCCAACTGAGTCTTCATGATGGCCTCTCTGTCCCTCAAGCTACTTAGTTCCCTTCCCATCTCTTTGAGCTTCTCCTCCATGTGACCAATGTCCTCCACTCCCTTGGACTTGGCAATTTGCATCCATCTATGAGTTTTGGCTCTTTCTTTCTCAAGCTCAAAGAATAATGGAATGGAAAATTTTTATGGAATGACCCTGCCCCCCTCAATAAATCTGTAGTAGGAGTCAAGGTTAGGTTGAGGACTAGGTTCCCTTAGCTCTTGGTCCTCTCTCTTTGTTTCTGGCTGCTTACTTCTTTCCTCATCCAATTTTTGAGTTTCTTGTAGGTTTAGCAGAGTTTCCTATAGGATTTCCTCTGCTTCCTGTAGGTCCTATTGTGTATCATGTAGGATGCCTTTTCCTTTGGATGAGGTAGACCTGGTTACAGGCCTTCTCACATAGGTGATAGGAGACTTAGGGGAGGTTGTGACGAGGATCCTTCTTCTTGAGTTTTTATAGGAGGAGCCATCTTCTCCTACTTTTTAGGTGAGTCGTTAATAATAATGGGAACCTTGGTTGGAGTTTTGGGTTTTCCCTACCTTATCCTTGTGCTTTTCCTTGTTCTAAAGTATAAGGGGGTTTTCCTCTGTCTTTTTCCTTTTTGTTTGATAGGGGTGCTAAGGGTAGTGAGGACAGCTACTGCCTCTCTCTTAGTGGGTTATAGAAACACCCTAGGTGACTCCTCCTTGTCTTCTGCCTCCTCTTTTCCATTGGCCTTTTTACTTATGCCTTTCCCCTCTTCTTCTCCCTCTATATCCTCATCTTGTTTATTAGTTTCCTCCTTGAAATCTTCCTTTGTTTCTTCATCACCTTCTTTCTCTTTCTCTTCCTCTTCATCCTCATAGATCTCCTCTTCATCCCTCTCTTCTTATTCTCCATCTGTTTCTGTCTCTTCTTCACCCTTTTCATTGAAAGTAGGGCTAATATCATATGTGAGGGCTTTGATATCCTCATATGTCTGCATGTCTATGAAAATATCCCATTGGATAGGAATTCTGAGGTTTTGGAGGGAATCTTCTATGATGATTCTAATTAACCCATGGTGGGCTAACTGTTGGGGGTTCCCCAAGTATGGTATGTTGAGCCTGTGGTGTGGAGGTGTTTCTGCTCCAAATCTCAATTCTTCCAGGAGCCTAAAGTGATAACCATAAACCACACTATACCTACCTTCACATGATATGTATTTTATAAGGTGGTAGCTTACCTCATTCTAGGGGTATGGTATGCTTGTTCTCCTTACTCCATTCTTGTCCTCAATGGGCTCCTCTCCCTCTAAAAAGAATTTCTTCTTGGCTGTCTGGCTATCTCCCTTGTCTTCCTTTCTCCAAGGCACTTCTAGGGGAAGTGTGGTAATTTTTCTTATGAGTTCAAGGGTGAGCTCTATAGAGAGACCTCTCACCACAACAGTCGCATGGGTTTTGGTTAGTGGAACGAGGGAGAGAGAAAAATATCGGGCCACTTCATCATCATACCCCCTTAATTTCTCGAAATACCCCATCCAATTATGCCTCGTGAAGATTTCTAACACAGGAGGGTGTTGGGGAACCCTCACAGTGTTAATGGCTCCCTTCTATTAAACCCCCCATCATTTTGTTTGGTGAATTTTGAGGAGAAGTGATGGTTGATACAAATTTTAATGCAGGAGGAAATGTGACCGAAATACTTTAGGAAAAAATTCCTTTACACAACTATCAAATTCACTCAAACTAGGAGGATTTTCTATTCTATTCACTTGGATAAATTGAAGGAAATGCAGAGCCTACCTCCTCATGGTGTTTGTTGTAGGCAACCCCTGTGTTTTCCCTTCTGAAAGTGATCTAGGCCAATCCTGTAGATTGTCTCACTGTATCCTATAGGATTCCTATGTAATGCTGTAGGACGTCCTGTGTGATCCTGTAGGAAGTCCTACACAGGAGAAATATGGAATTTTTCTCTTCTGTAGGTTGCTTGGGTACGAGAGCGATTTTTCTAGAGTGAGCCTCGAGGAGATGAATGCATGGGTGCATGGGGATCAATGATTATTTCCTCTTATGGTCGAGTTGAGTGAGGTGGTGTGCTGGCAGTCGAGGTATGATTTTTTCTATTTTTGGACTGTTGGTCCCCACTACCACCTCATCATTCCCCTCTCCTCATAATCAACTCCCACTTCGGGCATCCGTAGCCTTAACTGCCTTCGTCCTCCTCCTCTTTTTTTACTTGACTGTTGCCACGTGTGGGAGGACCAACTGTTTTGTCTTTGTCGACTGAATGAAGGTGGCCAAGTTAACTGGCCACCTTTCGCTTATAAACCAACTCACTCACAACCTTTACATCTTTTGACTACATAATGAAAATGAGAGAGTGAAGCGAGATACTTACCTGTGGTGCTAATACCTTGTTGCAGTTTGTTGAAGACATGAGGTGCTTGCTGTGTGTTGGCTGCATGTTATTTTTCCTTCCTTTTTTTATTGTCCTCTGATGATTCCTTTGATGTCAAAGTACTTGGTGTTGAAGATGATGGTGGTGCTATTGATATTGAGCTTCTTCTGCCCTTGGATCTTCATGCTGGAAACTTGCTGCTACTCATGATTTTTATTCTATGGGATAAGCTACTACAGGATTTCCTATAGGATGTCCTATAGCTTCTTCTCCCTCAGAATTTTTAATAGTTTCTTCTACTGGGAATTTGAGGATGATGACATGGATAGAGAGGAGGTCTAGGAGTGTGAATAATGAGAAGTACACTCAGGTGTTGTTCCCTTCTTCTCCCTGTTTCATTTTCCTATGTGTTTTCTTTTGAAGATTGTGGAATTTTTTTGAAACTAATTTTTTTTATGAAGGATGTAGGAGTGATCATGGTGGACAGAGGTATGGTAATGAAGTTATGATGTGGAGTTCTTATTTTTTTGCCATGGGAAAGTCATTTCCTTGCCCTAGGGTTACTCATTTTAGGATTTCAAAGCCACTGTAATTCTTACAAGATCATATTGTAGGTTTTTAGGGGATCCTGTAGGTTTACAGTGAATCCTATAGAAAACAAAATACCCTTGCAAACTGAGGCAAATGAGTGAAGAAATGAAAGGAATGGTGGAATGATGAAAGATAATGGATGGAAAAATAAAAATGTGAGTGGAATAGGTCCCTTTTGTTCTCCTTTGCCCTCTGATCGTCCTCTTGCTGACTTGCAAACAATTTTTCATGATTTTTTCTTTTTTCTTTTTCAATTTTTTTTTTGAAAACAACTATCCTGCCTCCAAGAGGTTTTCATTCTAGCTGCTTGCCCTGGGCGCCTCAAGAGAGGTTTTCACCTAGAGATATTTTTATTTCTCTCTCTTTTTTTTTGACACCATTGGGCCACCCCAAGAGGTTTTCAGCCCAATAGTGGGACTCAGGTGCCTCATGGAGGTTTTCACCTAAGTCCTTATTTTTATTTTTTCTTTTCTCAGTGACTTGATGAGGTAGGAGCTGAAACTTGCTCCACCACCATCACTGTTTTATTGATACCATCAATGAACTCTTGCTTTGAAAATGGCCTCTTGTAAACTTTCAGTCTGTGCCCATTAACAAGTAAAGGAATGGCCTCTACATCTATGGTTCTGATCTACACTGAACCATTATCATGACATCTCTCTATAACATAAGGCCCTAACCATCTTGTCCTTAACTTTCCCTTAAAGTCTTTATATCTAGAATCATATAACAAAGCCCAATCACCTTCTTGAAATTTCTTATCCTTGATGTTCTTATCATGCCAGATCTTCCTCTGAAGTTGAGTTACCTCTGTGTGTAGGAGGGCCTACATTCTAAACTCATCTAAACCATTCAACTGGAGCAACCTCTCTTTTTGTGCACTGCTGAGATCTAGATCTAGTTGGGCTGCCATCCTCAATGTGTTATACTCAAATTCAATGGACAATGGGACCTTTTTCCCATAGACCATCTCATAGGGTGTGAATCCAGTGGTGGTTTTCTAGGTGGTATTATAGGCCCAGGTGGCCTCAACTAGTCTATCTACCCAATATTTCCTACTGCTGCTAACCACTTTGGTCAAGATGTCCTCCAATGCTCTGTTGGTTACCTCCACTTGCCCATTAGCTTGTGGGTGATAGGGAGTGGAGGTCCTATGCTTGATCTTGTGTTGGCTCAGCAAGTCTTCAGTCATGTTGGAGGTAAACTGCTACCTTGATCAGTGACCAGTTCTCTAGGGTACCCAAATTTGTAAAATACATTCCCCCTTAAGAAATCAACCACCTTCTCCTCTATTGCTGCCTTAATTTCCTTGGTTTCAGCCCACTTAGTCAAATAGTTAGTGCGCACAATGATATACTGCTTTTGCTTGGAAGGAGGGTCAATAGGTCTAATGAAGTCCATGCCCCACTTGTCAAATGGCTCAAAAGTCACTTGAGGTTGCAAAGGCATTTCATCTCTTGGAGTAGGCTTTCCCATCCTTTGGCACCGATCACATTGACTAGTATATCTTTTCACATCTTGATGAAGAGTGGGCCAATAATACCCAGCTTGTAACACTTTAAATGTTGTCCTCTTTGCTGCAAAGTGACCTCCACAAGGCCCATCATGAAAGGTCAGAAGGATGTCAAAGACTTGATCCTCCCTGACACATCTTCTCAAAATTTGATTTGGGCCATGTTTGAAGAGGTTTCCACCAATCCAGGTGAAGGGGGCACTCTTCCTCACAAACTTTATTTTCTCTTTGGAGGACATATTCGGTGGGAACTGTGCAGATACCAAATAGTTTTCTATGTCAACAAATCATAGAGGGAGAACTGAAATGGTGAATAAGTGCTCATCAAGTAACTGATCATCAACCATTCCCTCTTCACCTGCAGGCAAAGTCAATCTGGACAAAAAGTTTGCAACAACATTTTCCTTACCAGGCTTATCAAGAATAGTTAGATCAAACTGTTGTAATAAAAGTAACCATCTAATAATCCGGGCATTCACATCAGGTTTATTCATTAAATATTTGATTGCAGCATGGTTAGTATGTACAAATGTTTGATAGTCTGTAATATAATGCCTAAATTTGTTCAATGAATGCACAACAACCAGGAGCTCCTTTTCAGTCACTGTATAGTTCAGTTCGGCCTTTGACAGATTCTTACTGATAAAGTAAATGGAATAAGGAAATTTCTCATCTATCTGGCCTAGGGTTGTTCCTATGGTTGTGTGAGGCGTCAACATGAATATGAAAAGGAAGGGCCCAATTTGTGTCTCGGAGAATCGATGCAGTGGTTAACTTGTCCTTTAGGGTGTCCAGGGCCTCTTGACAACTTTTTGACCATACAAACTCAGAGTCTTTGGCCAATAACCCAAATAAAGGAGAAGCCAACTTGCTGAAGTCTTTTATAAACATTCAGTAGTATCTAGATAACCGTAGGAAACTTCTGATATCTCTCTGCTTTTATGGAGGTGGGACCCTTTGGATGATAGCTATTTTGTTTGCGTCCACCTGTAGTCCTTGCTGAGATATTGAATGACCTAGCACGGTCCCTGCAGTCATCAAGAATTCACATTTCTCGAGACTAAGAGATAGGTTCATTTCAATGCACTTGTATAGAACTTTGCCTAAGTTGGATAGAGCCTCCTCGAAATCTCCTCCATAAGATGTGAACTCATCCATATAGATTTCTACCGCATCATGGACTAACTCGGAAAAGATACTTAGGACTGCTCTTTGAAAAGTGGTAGGAGCATTACATAGGCCAAAAGGAAGGACCCTATAGGCGAAAGTTCCCCAAGGACAAGTGAAGGTGGTTTTATCCTGGTCTTCTGGGCTAATTTGGATTTGATTGTATCCTCTGAATCCATCTAGGAAAGAGAAAAACGTTTTCCCTGCCAAGTCATCTATCACTTGGTCGATGAAAGCTAGAGGGAAATGGTCCTTCTTTGTGGCTTTATTTAACTCCATGTAATCGACACAAATCCTCCACTTACCATTTTTATTTGGAACCAACATGAAAGGAGAGACCCACTCACTATCTGAGATAGGGTAAATGAATCCTGCATCTAGTAGTTTTTGTAGTTCTTCTTTGACTATATCTTTAAGATCTAGATTCATCCTCCTTTGGGGTTACCAAACTGGCTTGCAACCTTCCTTGATTTAAGTATGGTGAGTAAACACAAAGGGGTGCACTCCCTTCATTTCTTAGTAACTTCAAGAAAAGGCATCCAGATGTTCCTTTTGCATGTTGCACAACTTAAATTTCTTCTTGGAGAACAGAAAAAGATGGATTGATTTCCAAAGTTCTCTCGGGGCCGAATTCTATGGTTTTGACACAGATAGAGTTGGAATCGACTAAGCATAGATCAATTTGATGGTTGTTTTGGGTTTCCTGTACTACTTCTTCTAAGGACAATGTACTGGGAGTTAGACTTTGGAGTATGTGTTTGATCAAATCATCTTCATCCTATTGTACCCCTCCTATGGTTGTTTCTAAAGTATAGAGTTGGGCAGAATAAACTTCATCTTCCTCCTCCTCTTCCAGCCATAAAGGTAAGTCATGTTCTAGAGATGGCTGAGCAGGAGGGTATAGGACTAACTGCTTGGACATATGCCCATTCTTGATGGTCATATTTCCAACTTTGCAGCTAATGTAAGCATTGACAGTGGCTAACCAGGGCCTCCCAAGGATGAGAGGGTAACTAGTAAGCTTAGCCTTAGGCTGGAGAACTAGGAAATCTGTAGGGTATTCCCAAGAATCAATGGAGACCATCACATCCTCCACAATCCCCTCAAGGGTCACTGTGGAGCGGTCTGCAAGTTGCAGAACTATTGTGGTCTTCCTTAATGAACCTTGGAGGTTGAGCTTGAGCATGGTGTCCTTGGTCATCACATTAATGGCAGCCCCAAGATCGATCAAAGTGTGTGGGAGAATGGTGCCATTGATGTGCACATCTACTACAGGGCTTCCAGGGTCCAAATACGTTGGACAGATTACCTACCCCAACGTTAAGTCAGACAATTTTCCAATGACATTAACGGTAGGGGAATCTCTTCTTCACCTCCCTGGGTGCTTGAAGAACTTCTCCTTAATAAACTTGTTGTAAATAGGTACATCCTTAATAGCTTGGAGAAGTGTAATTTTGACACATAGGTTTTTCAATTCTCCAGAAGTTTAGTCTCTTTTGGGGTAGGCTGGAATGGTTGGGTTAATCTTTCAGGAAAGGGTGGTGGATTTACTTTAAGCATGCTTTCCTCTCTTTGTTCCTCAACCTCCTGTTGAGTCCCAAACCTACACTTCCCTATATACCCTTTTAGCCTTCTTTTTCCATTTACTTCATCCACCAAGCTGTCAAATCGTTGCATATTAGTCTAAAAAGAGCTTATGAAATGGTTTCCTAACTATGTTTATGACTGTTGTTTGATTTAGATTTTTGTTCAAGCAGCTGCGGAAACTTGTCACTTTCCGCAGCCAGCCCAAGTTTCCGCAGCCATTTTGTTAAAGGCTATGCTACAGGTGTCCAATGGAGAAACCGGCCACATGGGTAAGCTGCAAGTGACGTGTACATGGAGTGTGTCCCCTCAGATCAACCAAATCACTCATAAACGGTCGCGGTCAACGATGGTCAAAGGAAGGGCAAAATGAGGAATTTTACGGTGGCACGACTTTGTTTTGCCCATGTGAAGGTTTGCGTGGCACAATCCTTAGTTTCCGGAGGTACTGGCACACCTGGAGAGCAACCCGTGAACTGAACCAAGAAACCACCACTCCATGAATTCAACTGTCATGATGACCATCACGCTAGATCTCGGGTCAAGGAGATTTACGTGTCTCTTGGCAGCATAAATCTAGGAATTAGTTGCAACACCTTTTCTTATAAATAACGCGTTGATATACGCTGAATAGCTTAGCTTTTGAATTGTAATTTTGACTGTTGTCTTCAGCCCACTGTACTGCATTTCACTTTGCTTTACTACTGCACTTTAAATACATGAGAAGACAATTTTTCTGAATCTGATTTGTGACTAAGTGATTGACTGGCCGAGGTTGCAGAGGGCCCCTGTACACCAAAGCTTTGTATAGTTTCTTACTTGCTTTCATTTACTATTTTTAAATCATTGCTTGTATATATATTGTGCTGTTCTGATGTTCATTGCTGTCTATATTTCCTTTATGTTTTCTTTTATAACTGTTAGCTGATCAGTGCTTCTTTTACAGGTTTTGTTGTAGGTAGCCCGAGCAGATTTACATATTTTTTTGATAACTACTGACATGAGATCATCTTGTCCTTTCTGCTGATTTTCATTCACTGAGTTTAATTCCAGCACTGTCATTTTTTCAAATTGTGTTTTGCTTATTTACTTTTCTACTACTTAGACATCATATTACTCATCTGTTTATGATTTCCTTTCTATAGTCAAGTGATTCTATTAGTAAGGAATCAGAATATTACTTATTGTAGTATGATTTAGTTTGCTTTCCTACAAGTTAGAGATTGAATTACTTATGTCATTTTCAAGAGTTGAAATATGATTGAGTAGTTAAATCTTAGTTTCCTTTTATGCAATTTAATTTCCTGTAATTTAGATATCATATTACTCAGCTTGTTTATGATTACTTCCTATAGACAGATTGAGTTGAAGGGTAAAGGATCAGAACAGGGGTTGAAGTAGTGTGATTTAGTTGCTTTGCTTTCAGTCTTTGAGTTGCTTTAAGTTCAGTTTTTACTTTCTTTTTCATGCAGCAGTAAGGATACTGGGCCATTGTCACTAGTTCACTATTTGGTACATTTACTTCCTCTTGAGAATTGATTTCATTACAGTCAGTTTAGAGCTTCCTTTTTGAAAATTTTTAAGTTTGGAAAATCACTGTAGAAATCACCATTACCATCCATACTTAACTTTCAATTTCGCCATCACACACTAGGGAATCCATAGAAGATAAACCCAAAAACAAACTAAAAAAACTAAAAAACGACAAAAGACTAAGAAAATGGTTATCTTGTACATATAGTACACCTCACTTCGTCAGTTTACGAATCGCGGATTGACATTTTAATTAGCAATTTAGAACACACTAAATTGACCAAACACCTCCCTAGGTGGAGGTAGAGGTTGGCTGTCCAGGAGTACTCTCCCAGATCTCAGGTTGATTTCCTGAATCTCCACAACATAAGATAGATATTATGTCTCTCCACTATATACTTGTTGTGCATGTCTGTTGTTCAGGTTCCGATTTGGATGGCCAGGCATCTAGGGTTGTTTAGGTGGAGTAGAGTGTAAAAGTTGTGGTTGGGCAGGTGGTGACATTCATAAAGCTAGAACATTGCTGTATTGGGGCCTCCACCCTTGGGGCGGTACATTCCACTTAGGTTGTGGCAGAGCATATGGTTGAAATCACTGGTTGGCTGGCTGGGAATGATACTAAGGTGCAAAGGATGAAGGGGAGGTGTAGACCAGGAAGGATGAGAAGGGCCCCCCCAAGGAGGTATGCATGTGGTCTGGTTGGGGTTGTAATATGCATGGGATGACCCTTACATGCCCTGCCATTATGGCCTAAGACAATGAGGTCTCCTTTGGTTTATGTAGCAGATCTACTTAGTGACCCCTTCAGCTCCTTGATATACAAGTTTGAGTCTAGGTAAATAGGGGCACTTTTCTGTTGAGTGATTTTCTTCATAGGCTGAGCAAATTTCAGTAGAATTCAATGGACCTTCGTTCCTAGGGTGCCTCCTGGTGCATCTAGGACAAAACAATGGCCAAGGCTCTCTCTGCTTCCTCTCGCTTTCTCTTAATGTGCATAGTGTCCATCTGTAGGGTAAGGGTTTGCAACATCTCACTTTGGAAATCCTCCAGCATATTTCCAATTTCAACCTTGATGGATGAATTAGAAGGGGATGGACTGACCATAGGTTGACTACCCCTACCCTTTTTCCTGGCTGCCCTAGAATGGTTTCTAAAGACAGTCTTGATATCCTCATAGGGTAACTGGTAGATATCCCCTCCTACTAACAAGTGTAGGGTATCCAGAAGGTCTTCCCTTACTCCTCTAAGCAAGACCAACTTTAGTGACTCAGGGTCAAGTGTGCACCTGGCCCTTTTGTAGCTAAGCTGTAATATTTCTTGATAATCTTCTAGGGATTCATCATTGCCTAAGGTCATCCTAAAAATTTCCACTTTAGTGTCTTTAGGCCTATAGTAGTCCCAATGCTTGTTGTTGAAGGCTTGTTGCATCTGAGCCCAAGTTGTAATGTTATCTCCAGGTAAACCCATGAACCAACGCAAAGTTGCATCCTTGAGAGTGGATGGAAATAGTTTCAACTTTTGCTCATCATTTGTATAGTCATAGGTTCGACATATGACAAAAAACTCAAATAAGAAAGTGTCTGGGTCTTCTGTGGTCAGGCCATGGAAATGAGGAAGGGAAGAAGGGCTTATATTTTTCATCTTAGTATCCCCATTGGTTTCCCTGATGGGGAAGAAACCCTCAACTCTTTCTCTATTTCCTCTGTCATTTCTGTTTTCAGCCATAGGTTCAGTAGGAATGGGTTCTCCTTATTCTTCTTCCCATGTAGGTTCTTCAAATATGTCTAGTTGCTCACCTAAGGGTTCCTCCAGTTCACAACCACCAAAGAAGAGGGAAGGTTGGCTATTTGAAGCAGTGGGGATATTTGGCAAAAATTTCCCTAAGTTATCCCTATTCCTATGAGGCATGAAAATAAATGTTTTTGTTTGGTTTTGTGTTTTTTTCAAACTTTGAAGTAATTGCAGACTGAATGAAAACTACTAACTGAATGAAAAATTAAATACTTGATTGAAATCTTACTTGCAGAATGGAAAGGAAAGCAAAGAATGCAGAATGAAAAAGGAAGCAAACTAAATTACTTTTGCAGAAATGAAACTAAGAGCAGAACATTATAAACAAGAAATAGAAGAAAGAAAGCAGTAATTACATATTAATAGATTTGCGACTTCTGCGATCTGCATTTTGTGTGGTTCTCTCTTCCAGATTCATCGCATTTTACTTGTTTTGTGTATCAACGTTTCGAACCATCCTCCATGGTTCATCATTAGGATTAGATATGTGATCCTGATGATGAACCACAGAGGATGGTTCGAAATATCGATACATAAAACAAGTAAAATGCGATGAATTCGGAAGAGAGAACCACACAAAATCACATATTACTTAGACAGCTCCCCATAAACGGCACCAAAAGGTTATGAGCACTAGTATTGCAGCAAGAATGCTACAACTCCTGGAGCTACCAACTTTACTTTATCAACTCGGGGTTCATACAAACTTGGAGGATACAGTGCTGTATACACAAATAAAAGTGATGGTTCTGCCTTTTGTCATTGTTCAAATAGTGAGAGACCACTAGGGTTTTCAAGACAGACTTCTATGGATTCAAAAGAGGCTTGATTTCTAATGAAAGAAAGATAAATCTACTCTTGTCTACTGCAAATAAGGAAAATAACTGAAATCTGCTAAAAACACACCAATCTCTTACTAACTGCTGAGAAACTATGCTTTACAAGAATGCCAAGCCAACATGTATGAAATTCTACTATCTAAAGCATGGAAATTCAAGACATCAAACATCACTACTGTGCATGTAAAGCACTGAAATAAATCTGTTTTGTTCTTATTATTCTTTTTCTAGAAAATCAAGCGTAAACCCTAATCTCTTTTGGTGATGTGGCAGGTGGCTTAGTGATGCCGGTGGGTGGTTGGGAGGTTTAGGAGATGGTTGGAAGGTTTGGGAGACCCTTGGGTGACCTAGTGTGGCTTCCTAGAGGTTTTCCCTCAATTCAGCCTCAAAACAGGACACTACAGTAAAATCTACAGGATGTACTAGAAACCTACAGAATTCGCTGTATTTCTACAGGATACAGCCGAGAGCAAAACGATGGTTGCTGTCGGTGATGGAAGGCTTAGGGAATGTGGTGGATGGGTGGAATGGGGTGATAAAATGCCTAGGATCACTCAAAACTCAAAACCAAGGTTAGGAGATGGTTGGATTCGTTCAACATGCTTGGAGGAATTTCTATGTAAAATGATGAGATTGGTGAAGATCTTGGTGAAAGCAAGGAATGATTATGGATGGATGAAGTTGGAAGGTGGTTGCCTGCTATGAGATCTCTTTATATTTATGGATCACCTACTCTACATCAAACATTTATAATTGCCAAAAGGTCATGTAAACAAGAAGAATTCTAACAAGCTAGAAAAGAAGAATTTAGTGAACTAGTTGTCTACTTCATGCATGACGAAAATTGCTGAATGAAATGGAATCATGGATGAGATCTAATTTAAGACTGAAGATGGAAGAGATGGAAATTAAATCCTACACTTTCAAAAGTGATCAAATGCTGGTTCAGGTACAGTAAACTCTAAATCTTATGAGAAAATGGAAATCTGTCTTTTTGGGGCTGCATAAGGGTATTTTCCTCAAATCATGATCCCTGAGGGAAGAGGTGAGGCCAAGAAACCTACTGATATCTTTGTGGTGCTCCTTTTATCCCTTCTAACCTGTTACTGAAGTAAAGCACAAATGGAAGAAAACTAATAAACAACTAATCAAATCCACAGTACTTGCAATGAAATACTTCTATAGACAATTTAGCCATGAATCTATGAAACTAAGCCAAGAATACATATACAAGAAGAGAGCCTTTTCTACTAGGGTTGGGCCCTAACCCAAGAGCTTCAACCCTTTGAGTTAACTCAGTGTTGGATCAAGAAAAATCTCATTTTCATTATCAAAACATAAAATTACATCAATGTCTTCCACAAGTCTAAAGCTTGAAAATAACTAGTGTTTTTACAACAAAAATTCGAATCCTAATGAGGCTCTAGGCCTCTCTACTTATACAACTGAAGTCCCCAACGAATTCCTTAAATCTAGGGAGGCTCGACTCCCAAAATCGATAATCTGAATTGGATCCATGAAGAAAAACCAAAGAACCATGATTGTATCAAATCAGGACAAAACTTCGAATTCAAAGAGCATGGAGCGATCAGAAACACCTCTAAACAGTGGTATTTAGTAGCTAGCGTGGAATGACAAGGACCTCGGTCAAAGCACACTGACCGAGGCCCATGGAGACTGCGCAGGAGGCGAAACTATCCCCTGGGAAGCCTGGATCGGGAAAATGAGGCAGTTAATCACGCTAAGCTGGGCAAAACCCCTCGAGAAGGAGAGGCCCCGAGCACTCGGTCGCATGGGAGCTGGGAAAACCGTGGGGAAAAGGCTAAAGGCTAAGGCGGTACTTGTGCTTCGAAAACCGACGGTATTTATCGGGGGCACCCTTAGGAAGTAAGCAGATTTGAGGAAAATGGAGCGATTCCACTCAGCACCCGTTGCGTGGCAAGTGGAGGAGAGAGAAAATCGCCGCTCATCCCGTGATAACAATCGAGCAAGTCAACCGCGCGAAATGTGCGAATGGCGTCAGATCTGGAGGCCCTAGATCTGACGGCTGAGATCGCGCCCGATGGGGAAACCAGAATTGACAGGGGGATAAGCAGTGATTTATAAGAATTTGAGGTTCGATTTGACCGCCAAGGTGGCAGATGACTCATTCCATGACGTAACTGAAAAAAAGCGAACCGACGAAGCAAGCTGGTGCAGTTGGCAGGAGGACAAGTGGCCACTCCCTGTGAGCCTGATGATGACATTGAAACAGGGAACTCCAAGCGAAGCTGTAGTAGGCGATCCGATGGAAGTGGAAGGGGAATCGAATAGCCATGAGCTCGAATGACTTTAAAGCCATGAACAGACAAAGCAGAGGACACTGAAGAATGAAGACAAAATACAAAGAAAACAAAGAAAGACAGTGAAGCAAAAAGCAGAAATAAGACGGAGGGCCAAGCTGACCAAAGGCAGCGTCGAGCACTAGAGAGCTTGAGGGATTCAAGCCATCCTGGAGGGGATCTGTCAGGACTAAGCACCACACTGGGGTCCTTCCATTAAAGACCAGAGAGGTCAAAAAGCTAGTGAGGAAAAGTGTCTGTGCATTCTAGTGGCTTGGGGAATCTAAGAACCACCCTACCAAGCAAATTCTGCTCAGGAGACTCATATTGAGCTCCTTCATTGTAATTCTCTGCTTTTAAGACACAATAAAAGAAGGCCACCACTGGGAGCTGGACCGGAGACGTAGCCCTAGAGGATAGGGTGAACTCCTTATTAAATTATTATGTTCTTATATTTTCTAATTCTTACTGTATTTCTCTGTTGTTTTCCATTTCAAGTGTCTGTGTATTTGCAATCTGATCGATTTGTTGCCTAAATAACATAGACACACACCAACACATGAGTCTGTAATACCTTCATTTAATAAATCTTTAACTGAGATCACTCATAGGGTGATTTTTAGATCAAGTGGTATTAGAGCTCAAGGCTGTAAAGGTTAGACAAGCTTGTGTTGGTTTAGCTGTTGAATGCTCACTAGATAAAAGCTCAAATTAGGAGAAGGAGAGTTGGTCAAAACTAATCCTGAAATTGGGAGAGTCTATCCTCGGAAGACAATGTCAGAGGAAGGTTCTGTGGGACTAGACCCTCAATTCATAGAGAGTTTCATAGCCATAATGTCCATGGTAGAAGAAATGTATAGGGACTTTAGAAAGCATAAGGATGAAGACTCATTAGGTTTTAAACAAGACAAAGAAGAAGATGAGTCTCACTTCCATGACCACTCCAAAGGAAAAGGGAAAGAGGAAAGCTTTCTCACACCTCCTAATAGCCTCGTGCATAACAAGAAGGCATCTTTAATCAAGCTAGATGTTAAATATGATTTGCCTATATATGACGAAGAGTTAAATGCAGAAAATTTGGACAATTGGATTAGACAAATTGATTTTTATTGCAGATTTTAGAACATCGAATCAGACAAGAGCAAGATTCAGCGGGCAAGCCTACGCCTAGGGGGCACTACCTTGGTTTGGTGGGAATGCAGGACCCAAGCTGATATGAAAAGACATGGTAAGACTATCTCTGTCTAGAATGAATTTGTTTCTACAATCAAAAAGTATTTTTATCCATTGGCCTACATGCAACAAGCCATGATGAGTTGGCAAACTCTTCGGTAGTTGAAAGGGCAAAGTGTGCAAGGGTACACTCAAGAATTTAGAAAGACAACATTGATTCTAGGAATCTCATTAGACTCACCAGAGACTTTGTTGAAGTACATTGGTGGTCGACACAGCTACATGAGGCATACCATCCTCATGTTTAATCCCACTAGTATAGATGAGGTATCTGTACAAGCCCCTCATCTAGAAGCTATAGGAAAGAATGGAAATCCAAAAGTGGGGGGACCATCCCAACCCACTGCAAGCAAGAGCAAGGAGAAAAGAAAGCAGAAGTGGAAAGCAAGGAAGGCTAACACTGCACAGAAGAGCAAAAATTCATGCACTCACTGTAAAAAGGATGGGCATGATGATGAGCACTGCTGGATTCTGCATCCAGAGTTGAGGCCTAAGAAGTTCGAGGGCAAGAAGAAGAAGACTACTGCAGCTATTCAGAAAGATTTTGGGTCAAACTCAGGAGATGAAACAACTATTGTAGCCACAGGTATAAAAGGTTATCAGCTTTAGAGAATGCTGGAATCAAGAAGTAGATGCAGGAGTTGCTCGAGAAGGGGTTCATCAGGCCTAGCACATCACCATGTGGGTCACCAATCGTTTTGGTGAGAAAGAAAGATGGCTCGTGGAGAATGTGCATTGACGACCAAGCACTAAATAAGATAATAATAAAAAATCGTTATCCCCTTCCTCGCATAGATGATCTTTTAGATCAATTGAAGGAAGTTGTTTATTTCACCAAGCTAGACTTGCACAGTGGATACCATCAGGTCAGAGTTGCAAAACAAGATGCATGGAAGACTTCTTTCAAAACAAAGCAGGGATTGCATGAGTGGCTGGTTATGCCTTTTGGCTTAACTAATGCTCCTACTACTTTCATGAGATTAATGAATGATGTACTTAGAGCTTTTCTTGATGATTTTGTTATTGTGTATCTGGATGACATTCTGATTTTTAGTAAAATGTGGGAAGAACACTTAAAGCATGTTAAGTAGACATTAGATGTTTTGAAAAGAGAAAAAATTCATGTTAAACTCTCAAAATGTGAATTTGGAAAAACATCTCTGAATTATTTGGGTCATATAGTAGGGGGTGGTGAATTGAAAATAGATCCCTCTAAAGTGGCAGTCATTGTAAACTGGCCTAAACCCAAGTCTGCTACAGAAGTGAGAAGCTTCTTAGGAGCAGCATAATATTGGAGGAAGTTCATTTCTAACTTTTCCTCAATTGCAGCTCCCTTACATGCTTTAACAGGATTGAAAAAGGTGTTTCAGTGGGGAGACAAACATCAGAAAGCCTTCGACACCTTGAAAGAAAAGATTAGTACAACACCTATATTAGCACTGCCTGATCTGCAAAGACCATTTGAGATCCAAACAGATGCCAGTGACTATGCCATGGGGTTAGTGTTGACGCAACATGGTAAACCCATATGTTATCATTCTGAGACTTTCAATCTTGCAGTAGTTAACTATCCTACATATGATAAATAATTGTATGCATTAGTTCAGAGTGTGAAAAAGTGGAAACATTACTTAATGGGCAAAGAGACAGTAATACATACTGATCATCAACCACTTCAATATCTACACTCCCAAACTAAGTTGCAACAATCAAGACATTACAGATGGATGGGTTTTCTACAACAATTTCATTTAGTCATCAGATATAAAAAGGGCATAAATAACAAAGTTGCAGACATGTTATCTAGACCCATTATAAATGCATCTACTATACTTAAGAATAATTCTATGCTACATGAAAGCTACATTGAACAATATGCTCAAGATATAGACTTTAAAGATGTATATGCAACTTTGAGTCAAGGAAAAAGAGTAGAAGAATTGAATTATCATGTAAAGGACTGACTCTTATATCATTGTGGGAAACTCTATATTCCACAAACTGAGGGAGTAAAGATAATTAGAGAAGCACACACTTCTTTGATATCAGGTCACTTTGGGGTAAGTAAAACCGTTGCATAGCTGCAAAGATTTTGTTATTGGCCAAAACTGAATGAGATAGTTTCTAGATATGTAAGAGGGTGTACTATGTGTGCTAAAAACAAGCCCCGCAACAGAAAACTAGGCTTGTACACTCCACTACCAATCCCTTCTCACCCTTGGGAAAGTTCTTCCATGGATTTTGTTAGAGGACTGCCTAAATCTAGAAAAGGTCATGATTATCTATATGTTGTTGTGGATAGGTTCAACAAAATGTGTATTTTGATACCTTGTAATAAATAGATTACAGCTGAACAAACTGCAAAACTGTTCTTTGAACATGTATGGGTTCATTTTGGATTACCCACTTCCATTGTATCTGATCGAGACACCCAATTTGTGGGGAAGTTTTGGTCAAGTCTGTGGGAACTGATGGACACCAAGCTAAAGAAAAACATGGCTTTTCATCCACAAACTAATGGCCAGACAAAAGTAGTTAATAGGACAGTGATCCAGTTACTCAGAGGATATTGCAGCAAACATCCTAAGATTTGGGATGAACATTTGTGTTATGTGCAGCATGCTTACAACAGAGAAAAACATTCTTCTACATAGAGATCTCCTTTTGAGACCTGTTTTGGTTTCACACCAAGGTCTCCTTTGGATTTTGTCTTTGGTAAAGATACCACAGTTGAGGGACACAGTGATGTGGACAGGGAAACTAAGTTCATTGAATAAATCCAGGAGATCCACCAGGCAGTACAGGAACAACTAGAAAAGAGCCAAGCCAAATAAAAGGCTAGGCATGATAAGCATCAGATGGAGCATAGTTTTCAAGTTGGTGACCAGGTCTGGCTGTATATCAACAAGGACAGGATGTAAGGTGAAGGTAAGAAGCTAAAAGCTATCAGGTATGGACCTTTTAGGATACTTGAGAAGATTGGTGAAAATGCTTTTTGCCTTGATCTACCAGCTTACATGCACATCTACTCAGTCGTAAATGCAGATTGCTTGAGCTTGTTTGAACCTTCAATGATTGAGGACCCTAAAGAGCAGAGTCAATTGCCTTCTATTGATGACCTACTACCTGAATATCTTAATGAATTATAGGAAGACACAATACTGGATAGGAAGGTGAGGACGATGTGTAGGGGAGATGTTGAGTACCTCAGGATTGGACTCAAGGGTTCAAAGCCGAGCAGTGCAAAGTAGATTGAGATTGGACAAGTGAGAAAACAATACTCTCACTTAGTCGATGCTTGAAAACCAAATTTTGGTGGTCCAAAAGCTTTTTTTCAGTGGGAAGGCCATGATCTGAATTGGATCCATGAAGAAAAACCAGAGAACCATGATTGTATCAAATCATGACAAAACTTTGAATTCAAAGAGCATGGAGCGATCAAAAACACCTCTAAACAGTGGCAGTTAGCAGCCAGCGTGGAACAACGAGGACCTCAGTCAAAGAACGCTGACCGAGGCCCATGGAGACTGTGTAAAAGATGAAACTAGCCCCTGGGAAGCCCGGATCGGGAAAAGGAGGCAGTTTTTGAAGCACTGCGCATCGCTGGGCAAAACCCCTCGAGAAGGAGAGTCCCCGAGCGCTCGGTCGCATTGGAGCCGAGAAAACCATGGGGAAAAGGCTAAAGGCTAAGGCGGGACCCGCAGTCCAAAAACCAGTGGTATTTATCGGTTGCACCCTTGGGCGGTAAGCAGATTTGGCGAAAACGGAGCGATTCCACTCAACGCCCGATGCATGGCAAAAGGAGGAGAGAGAAAACCACCGCTCATCACGCGCTAACAGTCGAGCAAGTCAACCGCGTGAAATGTGCGAATGGCGTCGGATCTGGAGGCCCCAGATCTGACGGCTGAGATTGCGCCCGATGGGGAAACCGAAATTGACAGGGGGATAAGCCGTGATCTATAAGAATTTGATGTCCAATTTGACTGCCAAGGTGGCAGAGGACTCATTCCACGACGTAACTAAAAAAACTGAACCGACGAAGCAAGCTGGCGCAATTGGCAGGAGGACAAGTGTCCACTCCCTCAGAGCCTAATGATGACGCTGAAACATGGAACTCCAAGCGAAGATGCAGCAGGCGATTCGATGGAAGTGGAAGGGGAATTGAACAGCCATGAGCTCGAATGGCTTTAAATCCATGAACAGACAAAGCAGAAGACACCGAAGAAAGAAGACAGAAGACAGAGAAAACAAAGAAAGACAGTGAAGCAAAAAGCAGAAAGAAGACAGAGGGCTGAGCTGACCAAAGGCAGCGTCGAGCACCAGAGAGCTTGAGAGATTCAAGCCATCCCAGAGGGGATCTGTCAGGACTGAGCACCACACTGGGCTCCTTCCATTAAAGACCAGAGAGGTCAAAAAGCTGGTGAGGAAAAGAGTCTGTGCACTCTAGTGGCTTGGGGAATCCAAGAACCACCCTGCCAAGAAAATTCTGCTCAGGAGACTCATATTGAGCTCCTTCATTGTAATTCTCTGCTTTTAAGACACAATAAAAGAAGTCCACTACTAAGAGCTGGACCAGAGACGTAGCCCTAGAGGATAGGGTGAACTCCTTATTAAATTATTGTGTTCTTATATTTGCTTACTGTATTTCTCTGCTGTTTTCCATTTCAAGTGTCTGTGTATTTGCAATCTGATCGATCCGTTGCCTAAATAACATAGACACACACCAGTGCATGAATCTGTAATACCTTCATTTAATAAATCTTTAACTGAGATCACTCATAGGGTGATTTTAAGATCAATCGAGATGAACTAACTCTTTTTCTATCACTTTCTCGACTACCTTTTGATCTTCATGACTCGGCTGATTGCACTCCGAGCTGGTGTGATTAATGGAGGAATATTCGAATGGGGGAGGAGTAAATGAGTAGGATTTACCTCCTACAATTTCTCTCCCTTGTCCCATTCGAGTTTCAAACCTTAGTCTTGCCAAAATTCCTTGATTTTCTCTTCCAAACTTGTTGTTGAGTTCCATAAATGCCCTTTCCTTAGCAACTTTTCTCATCCATTCTTCTTTGCTTTTCCATGAAAAATGCATCCTTATCATCAATCACCATTATACATTGCCTCAAGGAGAAAATTTTAATGATTTACATGTTATAATTTTATGTTTGTTGTTTGAATAAGTTTTTGTCTTTTAGCTACGGAACACAACCACATTCTGCAGCTAACAAGCTGTTTCGCAGCTACTTCCACGCTTTTACGGGTTCCAGGTGTCAAGAGGGAAAAATGACTACATGGGCAGCTTGGAAAAAAATTAGGGCATCAATCATGTCCTATTCACCTGGCCCAATTCGACAAGGAAGACTCCGGTAAAAGAGAAGTCAAACATAGAAACCTAAGGCAAACAGGACTCTGTTTTGTACATGTTTCTCAGTGATGGGATCTGAAGCAGTTTCTTGAGGCGACAGATTTCATCAGCCACTTGTGTAAACTGAATCCAACAACCATTACCTAAGATTTATGTCTCCAACAACTAAGGAAGAGGATTCTATGTACTTGTCTGCCTACGTGTTTTGCTGTAGCTTATTTTTCTCCTTAAAACAGTTGTATAATTTCATTATAAATACCCGTGTGAAGAACGCAGAACCAATTCGATTTTGATCAAGTGTTAAGTTCATATTACCGTTTTGTAATTTTGAGAACTCATTCTCTGTTTTTAATATGAAGGCTATGTATTTCATGGAGACCTGAAAGCGTTTGTTGGGGTGTTGATTAAGTTCATTTAACCTCAGCAGTTGTGGAGGGCCCCTACGCTGGCTAAGGTTACATTTCATTTTTGTTTTGTCTTTCATAGTTGAATTGTAAATTCACTGTGTTTTTCCATGATGTTTATAACCATTTTCTAACTTTGTTCATAATGTAGTTTTTGTCATCTTCTTACTAACGCAAAATAGTTTTATTTCAGTACAAAATAGTGTTTGGTTTAATTTCTTTTCAGTTCTTCATCAGTAGTTTGAAGTTGAGTTTAGTAGTGTAGAGTAATTATTTCATTTTTTGTTCATTAGTCTTTAAGTTCTTAGTTAAAACTAATCAGTTCCATTTCTGTCTTGTCATTTCATTACTAGTTTAGTGACTCATATTGTAAGTGAATATTTCTAAAAATCCCTTCTGGTTGATGGTTCATCTTAAACCAAGTGGTTGGATATTTCATTTATGTAATGAGTCTTTTTCTGCACTTTTTTATTTAGTTTTTCTTAGAACAATGAAGTATGGAGTTCCTCAAAATGTTATCACAAGGAGGTTGTTCTCCCAAAATTGTGTAGCAGAGTGACAAAGCACTTCATTTAGTTTCCATAGTAGATTAGTTGCAATTTCATTTTTAGTCTTAGTCTTTCAATTAGTTTTGTTGAAAATTCACTTTCAGTTTTTCATTAAGTTTTGATTCTGCCATAGACTAATCAGTAGTTGTAATCTCACTTTCAGTATTTCATTTCAGTTCTGTTTTCATAATAGATAGTTGCAATTTCACTTTTAAGTCCTTTTAGTTCATGATTTGGAACAATAATAAGAGTAGGAATAGAAACTCTGTTTTCATTTTCTTGGTTAAACTTTACTTCCAAATCTGGGTTAAAGCACTTTTAGTTCTCATTTTATTTCTCTAGATTCTTAGCAGCAGTAGATTCAATATTTTGTTAAGTACATTGCAAAACATTAGGAATTAAAGGATCAAACCCCCACAACAACATAAAACTCAAAAACAATGAGGTAAGAAGGGTCGTCTAGCACATATAGTACACTACACTTCATCAGTTTACGATACCCGAATTGATAATTTATGTAGAGCAATTTAGGACACTAAATTGAACAAACAATTTGGCGCCATTTCCAGGGAAGTGTAACTAGGTAGCCTTATCTCTTACATTCATAAAAAAAAGGAACAAAAACAACAAAACAAAACAATGACATGCATAGAGAAAGAGACTCTAGGCATAGATTTATAGCTAGGGGCAGAAGTTCGATTCCCACAACTCCACCTACTTCACCAAGAGTTAGAAAAGACACACCTCCATCCCAGACTCACACTCCCAACCATAGGATTCTTGAAATTCAAGGGGCAGAAACTCAATTAGAATATTCTCCTACATCATCTACCAAAACAGTCCTAGAAGAGAAAATTTTTGAAACTCCAACAACAAGAACAACCTTTTTCACCTCCACAGGGGAGCCTATTGCAGTTGAACAATTAGGAATACCTGGTGAGGAAGAAAAAGTAGAAACCCTCTCTCATAGTCCATTAATAGAAGAAATAGAGGAAGAGGGAATAACCTTGTAGGTTGAGCCGCCCTATACTGACTCTAAAGAAACTATAATGGCAGAAGAAGAACAAGATGGAGAATTCTCACTGTTTGGAGGAGGGGGTAGAGGGAGAGGTAGAGGAAACAATGGAGTATGTAGAGGTAATAATGGAGGAGGTAGAGAAAATAGGGAAGTAGATAACTCATTTGGATTCCCTATAGTGGATGAGGAAACACATACCACAATGAAAAACATCTCACCATCTGTCCTCCCAAACTTTTATGGGTTGAGAAGTGAGGATCCTGAAACATTTTTGTTTGAGTTTGAAGTCTTATGCAGAACCTATGACTATCTAGAAGACTCAAAAACTCAAATTGTCCCCCCCAACACTAAAAGGGGCTGTTTTGAAATGGTTCATGGGGTTAGTCACTCAATCCATTAGAACATGGAATGACATGAAACATGCATTTTTGGATAGATACTTGGATTATTGTATGCCTACCAATCATAAAGATGAGGTGTTCAAAATGATGCAAAAAGATGATGAAAACTTAGAGGATTTGCTTGAGAGATTCAACTATAATTTGAAAAGAGCAAAGATGAACAATTTAGATGAAGAAACTTTGAAAGCTCTTTTGTTAAAGGCCATTAGAGATGAATGGATAGATATCCTTAACATGATGGGGAAGGGAGATACCTCTCAACTTCCATTGAGTGACATAGCAGAACTATGTGTTCATCTCTCAAGAGGGAAATTTAAAACTGGGAAAGCGCCGAGAGATCCTTCTCTTGTTAGAGAAAACAAATCTGCAGGATCTGTAAGTGGGGTAGAAATTGGCAATATGCTTGATAAGTTCAAAACTGACATTCTAGGGAGCCTTAGTGAGCAACTAGACACCCTTAAAATTCAAAACAAGCAGAAAACAGAGGCTGATGCTTGAGCTATTTTTTGTCCAAAATGCAGAAAGAAACATGCTCTAAGGGAATGCCTTTTAGATGCAAAAATTGTAGAAACTTGTATGATTTGTTCAGAAAGTCATGAGACCAAGGATTGTCCTTCAATCCCAAGTCTTAATGCTGTCTTTCAAGAGGAAACAATCCCAAATCCTGTAGAATCTCTTTGCTTTGTTACAAGAAGACCTTGGAAAGGGCCACAAAATCAAGGATTTAACAATCCAATGTATCTTCAACCCCCACCAAATTGGAATTCTTGGCAGCAACCTTGGCCTCAACCTCAATCTCAGTATCAATCTCAACCATGGGCACAAGGGGTACAAAATCCTTATGGGAGATTTGCACAATATTACCGATATCCTCCATATTATCAGAATTATCCTCCCCCACAAAATCAACCACAAAATCAGCAGCCACAACTTCCAAATCAAAACCCTCAACTTTCATTGCCATTTCCATAAAAACCTCCACAACAAAGTCAAAATCCTTAACTCTTACTGCCATTTCAGAAAAAACCAAATCAGCTACCTTCCCAACCATTACCAAACCCCAATAATAAAAACCCTCAGAATGCTTACATGGTAGAATGACAACAATTTCCAACTTACATGCTTACTCTAGATCTTAATGATGTTCAACTTAGATCTGGTGGGATATTAGAAAAGGAAAAACCTTCTATAGTTATTCAAGAACAAGACACTTCTGAGGAGGATTCTCTGAAAGTCAATAACAGTTTTGAGGGAACATCCCTCCAAAATCAAAACATTGAAAAAGAAAAACAAAAAGAATCAATAAACATAACTCCTATTGTTGAGCAACCAACATCTACTTCCACACCTCCTTTTCTTGAGAGATTACAAATTGATAGAGGGGTAGAAAAATAGATCTTGTTGCCCAATTATGATTTTCTAGAAGAATTGAAGAATGTTTGTATCGAAATTTCTTTATTATAAGCCATTAGAGAAATTCCAATTCTAGCCAAGACAATAAAGGAGTTGAGCATCAAAAGGCCAAGAAGAAAACCAAGAGAAACAAAAAGAATTCACCTGGTAGGAAAGATAGCAGACATTATGATGGGAAAGATTGCCATGCAGAAATATGTGGATCCAGGAAGTCCAATTGTCAAGACACATATAAATGGGATTGAAATTCCAAATACATTGATTGACTTAGGGGCAACAATAAACATTATGAGTAGACAAACTATGGAACAGCTTAAACTTCCTAACCTTCTTTACACACCTACCTTACTGCAACTTGCAGATAGATCAATAATCAAACCAGATGGTGTGCTAGAAGATATTTCAGTCTCCTTAGATTCTTGGGAATATCATGTTGATTTCATGATTTTAACTCCCAAGAATAATCTAGGAGGACACCCACTCATATTAGGAAGACCTTGGCTGGCCACAACTGATGCTTTTATTAGTTGTAGATCTGGTGACATGTATATTTCTGATGGTAATTCAACAAATAAATTTACTTTGTATCCTTCAGCAAAAGCAATAATAGAAATAGATGACAAGGAATGGATTGATGATGAAGATGATATTCAGCCTCTCTTTACTATATCAGAAACTAGTGAAGATAGTCAAATTTTGAACACATTGGAAAATTTTGAAACATCTTCAAAGTATGATCATGCACAATTCCAAGAAAAATCTAATGTTGAATACTTGTCATCTAGGCAGATGTCTCTCTATTCTATGGAAGAGTTTTGTAGCTCTACAATTGACACAGGTAGGACATTGAACATAAACAAAAACTTGGAGAAACTACAACAAGAAGAGCTAACCAAAATATTACCAAAACATTTTTCTGCATTTGCATGGGAGTATACCGACATGAAAGGCATTGATCCTAAGACTTGTATCCATCATATCTATATTTAGGAAAACAGTAGACCAATCAGACAACCTCAAAGAAGAATGAATCCAAATCTTAGGGAAATTGTGAAAGAAAAGCTCCAAAAATTACTCAATGTAAACTTCATTTACCCAATTTCTGATAGCCAATGGGTTTCTCCTTTGGTAATTGTGCCTAAAAAGAATGGTAAATGGAGGGTGTGCATTGATTACTGAGAATTGAATAAAGAAACCTTGAAATAACACTTTCCTTTGCCCTTTATAGATCAAGTGTTAGATACATTAGCAGGTAAAAAGTATTTCTCATTCATGGATGGTTTTAGTGGGTATAATCAAATTTAGGTAGCACCCGAAGATCAGGATAAAATCACATTTACTTGTCCATGGGGAACTTTTTCCTACCGAGTGCTTCCTTTTGGGTTACATAATGCACCTGCAACATTCCAAAGAGCAATACTAGGATTTTTTTTTGATCTAATACATGATTGTGTAGAGGTATATATGGATGATTTTACAGTCTATGGTAACACATTTGAAGAAGCTTTGGAGAATTTGGAAAAAGTCCTTAAAAGATGTAAAGAAACAAACCTTTCATTAAGCCATGAAAAATGATTTATGATGTTTACAGAAGGTATTGTTTTAGGACATCACATTTCGGGAGAAGAGATTAAAGTTGACAAGTCTAAAGTTGAAGTTATCTCTAAGTTGTCAATTCCAAATTGCCAAAAGGATGTTAGAAGTTTTAAAGGATTTACAGGATATTATAGAAGATTTATAGAAAACTTCACTAAAACAGCATCTCCACTCTTCAAGTTGCTTACAAAAGATTGTGAATTCAAGTGGAATCTTGATTGCCAACTAGCATTTGAAACCTTGAAAGCAAAAATATCTGAAGCACCTACTTTAAGAAGACCAAATTGGAAATTTCCTTTCCATATTTCTAGAGATGCTTCAGATACAGCTCTGGGAGCTGTATTGGGACAAAAAGATTTGATTCCTTATGCCATTTACTATATGAGTAAAAATTTGACTCCCACTGAGTTGAATTATACTGTGATTGAAAAATAATTGTTAGCTCTTGTTCATGCAATTAACAAGTTCAGACACTATATAACAGGCTATGAAGCCTTTGTTCATACAGATCACTCTGCAATTAGATATTTGATGAATAAACCTATTACTAATGGCAGAGTTACAAGATGGCTTTTACTTTTGCAAGAATTAAACATTATTGTGCTAGATAGACCTGGAAAACAAAACACAGTTTCTGATTTCTTGTCCAGGATTCAGAATATCAAAGAAGACTCTCCGGTTGAAGATAAGTTTCCTGATGAATATCTCTTTGCAGTAACTACTCAAACTCCTTGGTTTGCAGATGTTGCTAATTACTTGGTTCCAGGGAAGCTACCTTCACATTTGTTTCCTAGAGAGAAAAGAAAGATTATTCAAGAAAGTGCAAGATATTCATGGATCACTAATGAATTGTATAAAACAGGGCCAGATCTTATGATCAGAAGGTGTGTCAGGGAAGATGAGATGCCTGATATTCTCAAAGCATGTCATGATGAGCCGTGTGGTGCACACTTTGCTGACAAGAGGACATCGTATAAAATCCTTTCTTTAGGATATTATTGGCCATTCATCTTCAAATATGCTAAAGAATATGTCAGAAGGTGCGATAGCTGCCAAAGGGTAGGGAAACTTGCTACCTCAAATGAAATTCCATTACAAACTCAGGTACTTATCGAACCCTTTGAAAAGTGGGTTTTTGACTTTATTGGACCGATTAATCCTCCATCTAAGTAGAAAAAGTATATATTGGTATGCACTGATTATGTCACTAAATGGGTAGAAACCAAGGCATTACTTTTTGCTAACGAAAAATCTGTAGTTAGTTTTCTTTTTGAGGATATTTTTACTTACTTTGGTGTTTCAAGAGAAATTGTGACAGATCAAGGATCTCAATTCACATCCAACATGATGGAGAAGCTTATGGAAGAGTACAAAATCAAGCATAGGAAATCTACTCCTTATCATCCACAAGAAAATGGTCAAATGGAGTCTACAAATAAAGTGATTGAAGGAATCCTCACCAAGACTGTGCATCTACATCGAAGAGATTGGGCAGAAAGGCTTCTTGAAGCCTTATGGGCCTATAGAACTACATGAAGGAACACAACAGGACATACACCCTATGAACTTGTTTATGGGAAGCAAGTCCTGTTCCCCATAGAGTTCCAAGTCAAAAATTTCAAGATGTCAATCCAGTTGGGGATGGATTTATCAGAAGCTCAAAAGCATAAACTGGAGCAATTGAATGAACTTGATGAAATCAGACAAGAGGCTGTTCAAAAAACTGGTCTAGTTCAGCAACATAGGGCTAAATGGCATGACAAATACATTAAGGACAAGAGGTTTCAAGAGGGATATTGGGCACCGTTATTTGATTCAAAGTTTAAATATTTTCAAGGGAAGTTTCAAGCTCATTGGCTTGGGCCATATGAGATTGAAAAAGTTTTCAGTAATGGAGCAGTAAGGATCCGAACAATAGATGAAAGTCAAACTCCTCTCCTTGTGAATGGTCATAGACTGAAAATTTATCAAAAACCAATCTCAAAGGAGGAGTTCATCAAGATCTTTTAGAACAATTCTGAAATGAAGTTGGTGAAGAAGAATCCTTCTTTTCCACCAACTTAGTCTTTGTTTTTCCTATCTAGAAAAAAATTGTATAAGGTTGAAAACCAATCACTCATTATCCATCGATACACGTTGTTCTTCGACTTATTGCTAGATGGTAAAGTTTTATTGGTTGTGAACCTCTATCAGATTATTTACATAGGGGGGACAAAATTTATTTGATTCCAATCGAATAGGGATTAGCATGCTTATACAGAAAATACAGGGTGAAAATCAGAAGATTCTGACACCCTATATTTTCCATTTCCTTTTTTGGAAAAAAAAATGGTGACTCACTTTGCATTCTACAAAAATTCATTGTTTCATCTCATTTCACTTTGTTTTACTTTTACAATTTCACTTCACTCCACTGCCATATTTCACCAATAAATTTTTCCTTTTCCAAGAATTTCTTTCATCTCCATTTTCATTTATCATCTTGTCATATTTTCACTCACACAGCCATCTCCATTTCATTCATTCATAAGTCATATTTTACTCTTTGTTTTACATTCTGCAGCTGTTTCCACGTTCTGCAGCTGACTCCGTTCCGTAGCTGATCCTGTTCTACAGCTAATTTGATTTTGCAGCAACAGTTTGATTATCAGTCCAAGCACAAAGAGGCCAGTTCATAATAAAATCTCATATGCAGGTAATTGAAGAGAAAACAACTTCGAAGACCAATCATGCCTAAAGCACCCATGGAAGCAAACATCAGAATATTAGTAAGCAGAAGGTAAGGTTCCAAAGGTAAAAACAAAAACTTATTTCAAAAAGCAATACAAAAACATAAGTTTGTATAACTTGTATGATCATATGTCTCCTTGATTAATCATTATGTGATTTTATTGCCACGAATACTCCCCCATACCCTCCATCTTCAATGCGAAAAATTCCAATGTTGCTTCATAACTAATCTCTGTTTTAAACTCCATGACTCGTACCTAACCAGACTTCTACAGCCACACCTGTTAACGGTTAGATTAACGACATGACCTATCCGTATACGACTCTATAAAACCCTGATTGTTCATTTATTACACTAAGTTTTCTCTCATACTTCTGCAACCTCTTTGTGCATACAATCACTCTGTTTTCGTATTCTTTGTGTATCACAATCACTCTATTTTTCACACAGTTTATGTGTATAGCTACTCTGTTTCCATATATTCTGTATATACATTCGTTTTATTCACAGTCATCCTGCTCCCATATACGTTGTCATTTTGTTTCATAATCGTTCTATTTCTATCCACCCAGTTGCTCCATTTTTGTATACACAGTCCTCTTTACACAGTCACTCATTTCTCAGATAGTGAAGGGAATTTTGAAGAGTAGTCGAGAATAGAGGTGATGGGACTCATTGTTAGAACTGAACCCATAGGGGTGAAGTACATGGAGGGTTATCCGTAGCTGAAAGGAATGTTACAGAAGGCTGGTTGGTTGAGTTTTATTGAAAAATTCAACAATTACCATAAAGAAATCACCAAATCCTTTCCCAGGCCGTTTGATGGAATGGACGTGGAAATAGGTGACATCAATGTTGCAGTTACGGAGTCCTTTATTGCTGAAGCAATAGAACTCCCAAGGCTAGGAGAGAGGTGGTTCAAGAACAAAGAGTTTCATGATGAATCCTGGAAGGTCATTCTCAAAAATCCAGGTATGGACACTTCGGTTTTTAGAAAAGAGATTCCAATCTCTGCACTTAAAAACAAATGGAGTAGCATGTTGCTAATTTTGAAAAATTTTATTACATGCGAAGGGAGGTTTGGTTCTATGTATGTATATCACATATGACTGTTAATGAATTTCCTAGAAGATGGAACCCTTAATCTACCCTTTTTCCTGTTGAATAGTCTAAGAAGAATGGCAACTAATGTTTAGAAGAAAGTTGAGTCAATAGAAACCACTTTATATCACCATGGACTAGTGAAGATTTTGGTTGAATTTCATTTGAGAAGTGTAGGGGACATATGGGAGGACTTTTTGGTAAGAAACTTCTTCCAAGATGCTCCAGAATTTCTTGAGGGAAGTCCTGTAAAAAGAAGTAGGAGGGAAGACCATCCTCACCATTCAAAACACCCCTGAAACTTAAACACAGAAAAACGATGAAGAAGAGCCAATCTATGAGAAATTAAAAGAGATCAGAAAGCAGACTAAGTAGAGGAGAAAAATTAAAGAAAAGTTTGAAGAAATCCACAAGGATATTCCTGAACCTTCATCACTTAAGGAGGATGAACAACTACTTTCTAAGAGACTAATCAAAATCAGGGATCAACTCAAGAAAGATAAGGAGAAGGGAAAAAGGAAATAGTTTATAGAGGAAGAAATCATAGGCTCCAAAAGTTTGAGGAGGATTTATAGACTCAGGGGCAAAGTGAAGAAAGAAAATTAAAAAGAGACCAAGTTTATAGATTTGGAGGAAGAAACTCCAGCTCAGTCCCCTGACAATATTCCATATGAGCAAAACCCACAGAACTCTCCTCCACAAAACTTTGAGAGCAGCCCATGAAGAGCCTCTCTTGGTATTGATCCAATCCAACATCAAATTTATGACTGCATAGAGTCATTGAAGAAAAAAAATACATCAGTAGACCCAGGGACTTCAGCTAATCCTGAGCAGCCTACCACCTCACAAGAAACTTTAACTAGCTCCCTTAAACACGAGATTTATGAGCTAGAAATTCTAAATAAGCACATCCAAAGAGAAAATGAAGCCTTAAAAGAACATAACAAGTTGGATAAGATTATCCATGATAACACTATGCTTCACTTGGGTTTATGGCACAAGAAAAATAGAAAACTAAAAGGGAAGAATAAGAAGCTAAACAAGGCACTTATTAATCTCAAGTACAGATTTCTCATGAGGAAGCCAAGGATGGCAGTTGGTGTAAAGAAAGGCAAGAAGAGGAAGTTGGATGTTTTGGCTAAATTATCAGAACAAATGCAGTAGAAGGAGGAAATTCACAATTTTGATTCCATGGGGACATGCAATAGTCTTGCAGTGGGGGTATGTTGAGTTCCAAAACTGCCCTTTCCTTAGCAACTTTTCTCATCCATTCTTCTTTGTTTTTCCATGAAAAATGCATCCTTATCATCAATCACCATTATACATTGCCTCAAGGAGAACATTTTAATGATTTACATGTTATACTTTTATGTTTGCTGTTTGAATAAGTTTTTGTCTTTTATCGATGGAACGTAGCCACATTTTGTAGCTAATCTGTTGTTCCACAGCTACTTCCACGCTTTTACAGGTTCCAGGTGTCAAGAGGGAAAAATGACTACATGGGCAGCTTGGAAAACATCAGGGCATGGATCGTGTCCTATTCACCTGGCCTAATTCGACAAGGAAGACTCCGGTCAAAGGGAAGTCAAACATAGAAACCTAAGGCAAACAGGACTCTGTTTTGTACACGTTTCTCAGTGATGGGATCCGAAGCAGTTTCCTGAGGCCACGGACTTCATCAGCCACTTGTGCAAACTGAATCCAACAGCCATTACCTTAGATTTATGTCTCCAACAACTAAGGAAGAGGATTCCGTGTACTTGTCTGCCTACATGTTTTGTTGTAGCTTATTTTTCTCCTTAAAACAGTTGTATAATTTATTTATAAACACCTATGTGAATAATGCAGAACCAGTTCGATTTTGCTCATGTGTTAAGTTCAGATTACCGCTTTGTAATTTTGGGAACTCATTCTCTGTTTTAATATGAAGAATGTGTACTTCATGGATACCTGAAAGCGTTTGTTGGAGTGTTGATTAAGTTCATTTAACCTCAGCAGTTGCAGAGGGTCCCTGTGCTAGCTAAGGTTACATTTCATTTTTTTTTTTGTCTTTCATAGTTGAATTGTAAATTCACTGTGTTTTTCCATGATGTTTATAACCATTTTCTAACTTTGTTCATAATGCAGTTTTATTTCAGTACAGAATAGTGTTTGGTTTAATTTCTTTTCAGTTCTTCATCAGTAGTTTGAAGTTGAGTTCAGTAGTGTAGAGTAATTATTTCATTTGCTGTTCATTAGTCTTTGAGTTCTTAGTTAAAACTGATCAGTGCCATTTCTATCTTGTCATTTCATTACTAGTTTAGTGACTCATATTGTAAGTGAATATTTCCAAAAATCCCTTCTGGTTGATGGTTCATCTTAAACCAAGTGGTTGGATATTTCATTTATGTAATGAGTCTTTTTTAGCACTTTTGTATTTAGTTTTTCTTAGAACAACGAAGTATGGAGTTCCTCAAAATGTTATCACAAGGAGGTTGTTCTCCCAAAATTGTGTAGCAGAGTGACAAAGCACTTCATCTAGTTTCCATAGTAGATTAGTTGCAATTTCATTTTTAGTCTTAGTATTTCAATTAGTTTTGTTGAAAATTCACTTTTAGTTTTTCATTAATTTTTGATTTTGCCATAGACTAATCAGTAGTTGTAATCTCACTTTCACTATTTCATTTCAGTTCTGTTTTCATAATAGATAGTTGCAATTTCACTTTTAAGTCCTTTTAGTTCATGATTTGGAACAATAATAAGAGCAGGAATAGAAACTCTGTTTTCATTTTCTTGGTTAAACTTTACTTCCAAATTTGGCTTAAAGCACTTTTAATCCTCATTTCATTTCTCTAGATTATTAACAGCAGTAGATTCAAGATTTTGTTAAGTACATTGCAAAACATTAGGAATTAAAAGATTAACCCCCCAAAACAACATAAAACTCAAAAACAGTGAGGTAAGAAGGGTCATCTAACACATATAGTGCACTACACTTCATCAGTTTACGATACCCGGATTGATAATTTATGTAGAGCAATTTAGGACACTAAATTGACCAAACACCTACATTCAATGCATATTAGTCCACTAGGCATAATATCTCACTTTAACTCATCTCATTAAACAAAATATAGTTATAAGAAGAGCTTCGGCGTAAATCACATATAGAAAGACCTTTGTCGACGCGTTTCGAACCAACAAGTGTGGTTCATCGTCAGGACAAGTTGAAGAAACAGATCCAGCTTAGCATGATAAATAGTCTGAGCAGAGACTCCAACGGCTAAATCCAACAACGGCTACATTTGACCTTAGGACCCAGGTCAAATTATTATTCATTAATTTAACATTATTATTATTTTTAATATTATTAGCCGTTGGAGTCTCTGCTCAGACTATTTAACATGCTAAGCTGGATCTGTTTCTTCAACTTGTCCTGACGATGAACCACACTTCTTGGTTCGAAACGCGTCGACAAAGGTCCTTCTATATGTGATTTACGCCGAAGCTCTTCTTATAACTGTTATGGATCACAGAAGTCTCAATTCAACAAACAAAATATAATCAAAACATGTAATAAATTATGAGAAGAGTTGATTTGACTAGCTAGGAGGTGAATTAAGGCCCATATAATTACCCAATGATGAGGCTCATCAATTAGGTTGTTGTAATTGTTGAATATGTTTATGCATTTTATGTTTCAAGACTGGTTTTATACTCGATTTATTATTTTACCTATTGACTTGTGCTCATATTGGGTCTACTATTTTTACTACTAAATTACACATGGCCATGCTATTTTTCTTATGTTTGTATTGTTGCTATGATTTGTTATGAAATTTTCATTCTTTCTCTTTTTTCCTTCTATGTCTTGGGTATTGGAATTTTTTTTTGGATGTGGGATAAATTAATGTAGCTTTGAGGAAGAGCTAAGTGAAATCCATTAAGGAAAGCATACATGAATGAAGCTAGTGCATGAATACAGGGTATTTTAAGGAAGTGAAGGAATGGAGGCGTTGTTTGCTATGACATGATTTTGTTTCAGAACCATCACAATAACTGTGTTTTTTAGCAAGCAGAAATAAGGGAATTAGATAAGAAATTCCTTAGCCAAGTTTGGGACTATTAATCCCAATATTGTGCATACCTTGCATGGATACAAGAGGTTTTCTCAAACTTGACCTTACTGACATATGTAACTATGCGCTGAGTTGATGAACATGCTGATGAATAAATGAATGTGTGAAATTTCATCATGATTGATAGGTCTTTATAAAGGCTCATTCTTTTGAATTAATCACTGGTCATGTTTCTAAGTTATATTGCAAGAATTTTCCTCGTGGAAACGTTTACTCATGAGGGCATGTTTTGATTTCATTGCAGTTTTATCTACGATGAATCTCATGAGGGATTGCATACTATGATGTAGGAAATAGTTGGAATACCAGTTTGGGTGAAGGAAGCTACTAAAAAAGGGAACAACAACAACTTGAAGATATCAGAGTGCACAATGGAAACACTAGGAAGCTTCAAAAGAGCCATTAAGAGATGACTGATGTAATGGATAGTAGATCCATTGAGTTGTTGGGTAAGCAACTGTGTATGGGGAAGACTGATTGTACAAAGATGTGTACACACAACTCAATATGATTAGGCATGGGTTAAGCATGTTTTGTGTTTTGTGGTTGGTTTAAAGAATTATTGTAAATGTGCTCAGTTGTAGAACACTGAGCACGATGTTCCTCCAAGGGGGTGGGATTTGTGACATCCCCTGTGGGTTAACTCACTTTGTAAAAATTGTAAATAATTCGTTGTAACTATGTAGCCATAAATTAAAATGGTTGAGAGAAAGGGACACAGATTCCAGTGCTTGGGGAGGGAGATTGCTTGAGAAACTTGGTTGTTATAAATGCCATCTATGGGATGACTAATATGCTTTTAATGGACTTGAATGCGTTATTAATTCCACTATAAAAAGAATGACATGCCCATGTCTCTTTTTGGAAAAAATTGCAAGAAATAAAAGGACAAAGAATTTATGAAAAGGTGGGTTGCGCTATCGAAATCAACAATCCATGTAGACCAAAAGAGGCATACTATTAGGAGACTATTTTTGAGCAAGTGTACCAAAAGTCCTCTTCTTATTTGGTTGGTGACGATATGCCTAAGAATAAGGGAAAACAAAAGCAAAAGAAAAAAGTTGCAAGTATGGTTCATATCTGCAAAAAAATATTATTAGAAAACCTCGCAAAAAAAGATCTACAAAAACTGAAAAATTTATGACAGTAATGAAGACAAGAAAACCCAATGGAAGCATATTGATTTTATAATATTGAAGAAACGCGCCTGTTGGAGAAGAATATAGACGTGGGTCTACAACATCCTCCTCCATGGGATGGGTTCTTTTAGTCCCCATGCTTCTAGCAGTTGATGTCTGTCTCAATGGTTGTAATGAACAAATAAGGAATGTGGGTTGAACTCAATAGTGGGAGATCAAGAGGCATGAGATGATAATGATGACAATGAAAATGGTGATGTGTGTAGAGTGAGGGAAAAACCTCTCTATTTATAATAAAATGTTAGGATAGATCTATATCTAGTGAAATAATAAAATATTATTAGAAAAAATAAAGATCTAATTGTTAAGAGTATTTTATTATATTTGAGAGGAAAATATTTTTGAAATGGTTGAAAAATATTTATTTAGTAAAATAACTTAAAAAATAATGATTTATTGATTTACTTAAGAAAAATGGTTAAAGTAATTAATAAATAAAAATGATTCATTAATTACATCAAGGAGATATGGTTATAGTGAGTTAGAAATAATTATTAAATAATTATTTCTAGGGAGAGAAGTTAAAGGATTACAAAATAATAAGTGAATAATGATTTATTTAATTATTAAATAAATCATGTCAAGTCCCAATAGAACAACCGGTTGAGGATGGGCCTCGTTAGCAAGGCGACCCTGGATCAAACCTCACGGGGGTTGGTTGTGCCTTGTGCTAGGGGGGAGACATGCTAAAAAATATAGTTAACTTAGGGATGGTGTGGCCCAAGTTGGGTGCGATCCCCAGGTGGCTTTGACGGATAAGATGCCCCTGGGTCGCGGATCCTCAAGCCATAGGTCAAGCCTGGAGGATCATAAACAACTTGAAAAACAAAAAAAAATTATTAAATAAATCATTAATTATTAGTGAAAACATTTTTAATTATTTTCACTAAATGGGTAAATATGAAAAGAACATGAAATTAATTAAATAAATTACAAGGTTATTTTCAAGTGGGTAAACAGAAATAATTTAGGAAAAGTGGTTCTCTAAATTGTTTCCTAAGGTGAAAGTGGGTTTTTATGTGTAAAGCCCATACTACATGGTGTATTTCAATCATCCTAGTGAAAATGACTAGGTGATCATTTTTTAGGTGATAAAAGATACCCCCCTAATGTATGAGCGTTAGGAGCACATCGTATGATCGAAATACATTGTAGATTCAATTTCACGAGACACCAAAGGGGGAGTCATATAGAGAAAGAGAGAGAACGAGTGCAACACAGGGAAGGACTGGAACTAGAGGAGGCAATACCTACTTTTCAGATAAAATTCTCCTTTATGCTGTGTACATGTCCTCAATGAGGCACGGAAGGCATACCCATACCCGCCAAGACAACTCAATACAAATTATAATGGTGCACCCAACAATGTGGATCTCAAAAAAATAATACATGATACATAGTGTGCTCACATCCATGGGTCATAAAATGATACAATGATAAAAGGAGTCCCATATACATATGTGGATGGAAGACAAAGGCCATGACTAATACAATGAATATTGTTGAACAGAGTAGACATGACTTAATTTCCCTAAGCTAATTTTAGCAGTAGATGACAACCAAAGAAGCCTTGTTGAATAGGATGGGGATCTAAATATTGGAATGAGCCATTTGGATGAGGGGCTAATGTTGTGGGCTTTGTGATCGGCTAAAACTGAGCTAGTCAAATCTACAAAACTGCATTTGAGGTTGGATCATAAACTGCTGACTACCGAGCATGTGGCTGGCTACTTCAAGGGCCACCCCCTCATGAGATCTCGAACATATCAAACACACTTGGTGAATACTGAGACAATCTACTAGAGCACTGGACCATTAAGTGTACGATTCTTGATCATGCCATAATGAGTTGAATTCAAGAACATGGGAAATGACTATGTCAAAGGGAAATGATGGTTCCCTTTTCTTGATCCGAGGCACCCAATAATGAAGAATCTAGATCCAAGGTACACTACCCTCTAAACCACTCTCTTGAATAAATGTGCTGAAGTCGACAGAAGAGAACCCACCAGAGTTAAGGCAATGAAGAGTCCTCAATAAAGACACGAGGAACATAGTAATGTGACTTATAGAGACTGACACCAAGGGAATAATGAAGAATGAGGGGTGGAATTATGACTTCCCTTGTTAGAGAATAATATGCAATATTGACCTAGTAGCGACTAGGATGCTCAATTACGCAAATGGATGCTTTTCAAAGACAAATCAAGATAGTTGGAGGCCAAATATGAACAAGATATGATGAATGCGACACACGGAGGGGAAAATATATTGTAGCTAGACTCAATGGGATTCTAAACAGACTCCATGAGACATAAGGGTGACCCAATGATGCTTCCACAAAGGAGAGGCCCAAAGGGGACCATGAAAACATGGGTAAACAATGGTTACTCATGTTGAAACTTGACACATAAGTTGAAAAGTGCAAAGACAAAGCGGTGCCAGAGTACAAGCGTCTCTTATGAAGAGATTTAGTTTTAATAAGCAGTAAAGTGAAACCTCATAGAAAAAATGGATTCCTGGTGAAGTCTCAAATTACTAGAAATGAAAAGAGACCCATTATAAAGCTCAATGAGAGCTTTCCAATGGTGTATATTGTTGGGTTGTGTTATATTCTTTCCATGACTAGCCCCCATAGTTAACTGAGAGGTTAGAGGGGGGACAGAGCGCCCCCTTCGTTGCGCCGATTGTGTAGTGGGGGGGTCACAGAGGGTTTGACGGGGGTGGGTAGCCCCTCTCTACGGGGTCTAGGGCAGCGGCCTAGGGAATTTTTTTTTGGACCCTATATTAGGTGGGCTGAACCTACCTATGGTTTTGAGCAAGGTTTTCGCACATGGTTTCGGTTGCGATGGTTTTCGATCCATGGTATTGGATGCTTCTACATGTATATATATGTATTGTATCATTGAAAGGAAAATAATGAAAAATCAAGCTGGTAGTCTCGATTTTGGGATCTAGGGGAAAACATATGTCTATATTTGTTTTATGTGTTATGCTCTCACCTTTATTTATTTTCTATTTTTAGAATTTGTACGCAGGTAATTTATGTACGGGGTTAAAACCTACATTTGGTATCAGAGTTGTTTTGGCTTCAAGGGGATGCCTTTGTTGCTGAGGGGTTTCACTCAGGCCTGTGGTAGGCCCTGTTCAGTGGGAGATTTGCGGGATCAATTCTGGTGGTGAAAGAAGATGACGAGCAGTGGAAAGATAGAGATTGAGAAATTTAATGGTCAGGGTTTTGAGTTATGGATACTCAAGATGGAGGATATGCTGGTAGATAAAGATTAGTGGATCACGGTAGATCCGGGTACTAAACCAACGGGAGTATCCGATGAAGAATGGAAGAAGTTGGATCGGAAGGCAAAGAGCACAATACGATTGTGTGTCTCAGATTCAATATTTCTAAATGTATCAAGGGAAGCTACATCTAAGGCTTTGTGGGTCAAGTTAGGGACTTTGTACCAATCTAAGTCTCTGGTGAATAAACTGTTCCTACGGAAAACATTGTATAACTTGAGGATGAAATATGGAGACTTGGTGACAGAGCATCTGAACTCATTTAATATTGTGGTAAGTCAGTTATTATTTGTTGATATTAAAATTTTAGATGAAGATAAGTGCATTAGTTTTTTGTGTTCTTTACTAGATTCGTGGGATAGTTTAGTTATTGCAATGGGTAGCAATGCAATTTCCTTGCAGTTTGATGAAATAGTCTCATCCGTGCTGACGGAGGAGATGAGACGGAAAAATATGGAGATCTAGAATGGTGATTCCTTGTCTGTACGAGGATGGTCCCGGAACAGAAACAAAAATAAGACATCGAGTGGGAGATATAAATCTAGAGGGAGATCTAAATCTCCAGGAAAACCTGTAAAGGTGTGCTGGAAATGTAAAAAGGAAGGGCACTACAAAAGGGAATGTAAATCTAAAGCTCCTGACAAAGGAAAGGGATCTGATGATGCTCCTTCTGCAGAGGCGAAAACCACCTCAGATGAAGGTGGGGATGTATACTTGGCTTCTTCAAGTACACATGTAGATCATGAGGCATGGTTGACTGACTCAGGTGCATCCTTTCACGTCACTCCCCATAGAGAGTGGTTCTGTGAGTATGAGAAATATGGTGGTGGTGATGTCTTCTTAGGGGATGATAGGAAGGTTAGAATCGTTGGTCACAGAAAAGTAAAGTTGAAGTTGCAAGGTGGAAGGGTTAGAACACTTCCCGGTGTTCTGCATATTCCTGCATTGGCCATAAATTTGATTTTTGTAAGCAAGCTGGATGATGTAGGTGTAAAAACAGTGTTCGAGAAAGATACTTGCAACATGGTTCGAGGAGCACTGGTATTGATGCGGGGAGTTCGGATTGGAACTCTGTACAAGATGAAACATGGTACTGTTATTGATGGGTGCAACAGTTTTGTGGTTCCTGAAAGTGGAGTAGAAAATCTAGTGGTCTCTGGAGAAAATATCATGCTATAGCATCAAAGGCTTGGACATATTGGAGAGAAGGGCCTTCGAATACTTCATGGTAAAGGTATGGTATAAGGTATGACTAATAGCTCTCTGGATTTTGGTTTTTGTGAAAATTCTGTATATGGGAAGTAGAATCGGGTGAGTTTCCCCTCTGGTGGTAAGAGGGTGAAACAAATATTAGAGCTTGTGCACAGTGATGTCTTTAGACCTATGAAGGTTCCATCACTGGGTAAGTCTCTGTACTATGTATCATTTATAGATGACTTCTCAAGGAATACATGGATATATTTCCTCAACAAGAAATTTGAAGTCTTTGACAGGTTTAAAGAATTTAAGGCTCTGGTTGAAAACCAAAGAGAGAAGAAGATAAAGGTGCTAAGGACAGATAACGGTGGAGAGTTTTGTAGCAAGGAATTTGAAGAATTATGTAAGAAGTGTAGTATAGCACGACATAAGACTACTCCATACACACCTAAGGAAAATGGAGTTGCAGAAATAATGAATAAGATGTTGATGGAAAGGGCAAGAAGCATGCTTAGTGGTGTCGGGTTAGGACATGAATTCTAGGGCAAATGCAGTGGAGACAACAAGTTACCTGGTCAACAGATCACCTTCATCAGCATTGGAGGATAAGACTCCATAAGAGGTATGGACTAGTAAGAAACCCTCTCTTTCACACTTGAGGGTATTTGGATGTGATGCATATGTACATGTTCCAAAGGACAAAAGAACAAAGTTGGATAGTAAATCTGAAAAGTGCATCTTTATTGGTTATAAGGATGGTTTAAAGGGTTATAAGCTTTGGAACTCAGTAACAAGGAAGGTTATGTACAACTGAGATGTGGTGTTCAGAGAGGTGAAAAATGTTATTAAACATGAAGTCCCATCAAAGGAACCTGAGAAGATAGAGTTTGAGCTAAAGGAGGAAGAATCAGACTCTACAGCAGAAGAGGAATCATAAGATGAAGAGTCACAAACTCCGATTGTGAGAAGATCAGTTCAAGAAAGAAGGCATCCAGAAAGGTATAGTCCATCTGCTTTCTATTCAAATTTTGCTTTATCTATCACTAATGATGATCCCAGAACTGTGAAGGAAGCAGTAGATTCAAAGGATGGAAAACTCTGGAAAGAGGCCATGGGTGATGAAATGGCATATTTGCACAAAAATGAGGCTTGGGATCTAGTGGAGTTGTTGGCTGGAAGGAAAACCATTGGCAGCAAATGGGTGTTCAAGAAGAAGACAAATGCAGAAGGAAAGGTGGAGAAATACAAAGCTCGGTTGGTAGCAAAAGGTCATTCCCAGGTGTCGGGAATTGATTTTGGTGATATTTTTTCTCCTATTGCCAAGGTAGCTTCTATTAGATTACTTTTATCTGTTGCTGTTGCTTTTGATTTTGAGGTAGAACAAATGGATGTGAAGACATCATTTCTCCACGGGGATTTGGAAGAGGAGATCTACATGAAGCAACCTGAAGGCTTTGTGGTGAAGGGTAAGAAAGAATTGGTATACAAGTTAGAGAAGTCTCTGTATGGTCTAAAACAATCACCAAGGATGTGGTATTAGAAATTTGATACATTTATATAGGGACTTGGCTTCACTAGAAGCAAAGCATATCACTGTGTGTATTTTAAATTAATTGGTGACTGTGTTATTTATCTGGTCTTGTATGTGGATGATATGTTGCTGGTTGGAAATGAAAAAGAAATTATCGAGGATTTGAAGATCCAATTTTCCTCCAAATTCGACATGAAAGATATTGGTGCTGCAAACTATATTTTGGGCATGGAAATTAAAAGAGATCGGGCAAAGAGGAAGCTCTGGTTAAACCAGAGGAAGTATGTTGAGACAATACCGCAGATGTTTAATATGCAGGATAGTAAACCGATGAAGGTTCTTGTTCCTGTTGGTGTAAAGTTATCTGTTGAACAATGTCCCAAGACATAAGAAGAGGAAGAGGACATGTCCCGTGTTCCATATGTAAGTGCAGTTGGTAGCTTGATGTATGCGATGGTCTGTTCTAGACCAGACATTGTACATGTAGTGGGAGTATTGAACAAGTTTATGTCAAAACCAGGGAAGGAGCATTGGACAACAGTGAACCGGGTTTTTAGATATTTGTGTGGCACTAGTGATTATGGTTTTTGCTACCAAGGAAGACCAGGATTGGACAGAGTTTTGTATATCTATGGCTTTGTTGATATAGACTGGGTTGGAGATCTGGATCAGAGAAGATCTAAAATCGGGTATGTGTTTAACCTATTTGGAGGTGCAGTCAGTTGGATGAGTAAGAAACAATCTGTAGTGGCACTATCAACTACAAAGGAAAAATACATGGCAGCCACTCATGCAAGCAAGGAAGCAGTTTGGCTGTAGAGATTGTGTTTAGGTATGGGTTAGTATAGGGAGCTATAAGGAAATACTGTAACAACCAAAGTTCAATTTTCATGTCAAAGAACCCTACTTACCATTCAAAGCACATTGATGTTCAGTATCACTTTGTGAGGGATATGATAGAAGACAAAAAGGTGTTGCTAGTAAAGGTGACACTTTGAAGAATATTGCAGATGCATTGACAAAATATGTGAGCTCTGAGAAGTTCTATTGGTGTAGAGAAACAATGGGTGTTTCAGGGCTGGATAAATGACTAAGCTCTCCTGTGGCCCCTTGTGGAAAGAAAACAACAAGTGGGAGAATGCTGGGTTGTGTTATATTCTTTCCACGACTATCCCCCTAGTTAACCGAGGGGTTAGAGGGGGGGCGAAGCGCCCCCTTCGTTTCACAACAAGGGGGTCATAGGGGGTTTGATGGGGGCGGGTAGCCCCCCTCTACGGGGTCCAGGGCAGTGCCCCGAGGAATTTTTTTTTGGACCCTATATTAGGTGGGGCAAACCTATATATGGTTTTGTGCATGGTTTTCGCACATGGTTTTGGGCACGATGATTTTCGGTCCATGGTATTGTATGCTTCAACATGTATATATATATATATGTATTGTAACAATGAAAGGAACATAATGAAAAATCAAGCTGGTAGTCCCGGTTTTGGGATCAAGGGGAAGATCTCTGTGTATATTTGTTTTATGTGTTAGGCTCTTGCCTTTGTTTATTTTCTATTTTTTAGAATTCGTATGCAGGTAATTTCTGTATGGGGTTAAAACCTACACAGACGGTGTATCAAAATGAGCTACGATGAGCCCATAATGGCAAAGGGAAAAACTATGGTTTTCCTATAGAAGGGCTTCTTGCCCCCAATTGAAATTAATTTGTGCATTATGTTGTTGGTGAATTTGGAGAGGAGGAGAGAGCCCTAAAACTTTGGAAGCTCGTAGTAGAAAAAATGACCAGTGGATTTTGGATTTGTGACTTTTAGGTTGGTAGCCTTACTTATCTAAACATGGCCTTAATGCGTCTTGGAAGGATGGTTCTTGGTGAAGAATCGAGGTAAAAAGAAGGAGGGAATGAACTACCAGAGGGGCTATAGAGTCATCCCTACCGACCAAGTCGAACATGGGGACTGAGTGGTAAGTGTGGCATCACATATAGTAGAATGTTTGAATATATGGTATCAATCAACTTGTTAACACTCAGGTTGTTCCCTTTGACTCCTAAGGGAATACGACCGAGGTAACCACAAACCAATCTTTGGACTGCAGGTTCTAGCCCACCTGCAATCAAAGAGGGCTCTATCTTAATGATTTGGCTTTGTTGATGATGATTTTAGGCTAGTTATTGATTTCAATGGGTTTTGTTTAAGTTTTGGTGGGAAGGATGACGCTTCCAGGTAGAGAGGTAGGTATAGTATGAAAGTTTCAAACCATTGGGCATGGAGTCAAGGAATAGGACTACTGGTGCGTTTCCTTGGTCTCAAGAGGAATATGGAGCAAGATAGCAGCACATGAAACAACATTCAAGCTAAATGGAGATGGATTGAAGGCTAAGGAATGAGAGGCAATTAAGAATCTCTCATTCAGTTTAACAGAGGGAAGGTGAATGAGCTCTATCTAGGAGCAGTGAAGAATCCCTAGATAACTGTCAAACATGGGTGAATTAGGGGAAATATGAGCCAAAGGGAATTCATATTCATTACCAATTCAGATGAAAACATAAAGGAACAACAGAAATTGAGGATAGAGTGCGGTTAAACAAAGTCTAAGCTATTCATTTTTCCTGCTATTTTAGATGGTGACATATGTATGATATGAGCATATATCAATGGAAAACAGAGGTAGGAAACACTTATTGAGTCATGTTGCAGCGCAAGAATTCCATAATTTACTCTTCAAAACATTAATAACACAGCAGACAGTCCATCTTCCAAACTTTCAGCAGTCTTTGATTAAAGAAATCATCATACATACCGAGCGAGTCTCTAGTGGAGCGAATCAACCAACCAACCCTCTAAACAGTAAATTAGGGTGGTTTTTATAGAGAAAATTTTCAAAAATATCTCTTACAGCAGACCTTAAACAGGTCTGAGGGAAATGAGTTTTTAACCTAATCTTATCCTAAAATTAATGCAAGAAAATATCTTTGAGCTGCGCCAGAGGCAGCTGTATCAAAATGAGTTAATATGGTGTCCTTATGGCTCTGTGCTGTTCATTTAGCCATAACTATGCTTTGGGTTTTGATCCCCTGCTCTTGAGTGGTTTTGAGGTGCATTAACTGTGATTTAAATAGCTTCACCACCTTCTTTGACTTTGCTTGGGGCCTCTAATGTTCACCTGCTTTGGTACTGCCGATCTGATACTCTTCAATTGAATTTGGGCTTTTTCCTTTCTCTGATACTCTTTGAAGCGGTCCAATTGCCCCTTTCTGAACCTGCGTGGAGAAATTCCTGTCAAATTGCGAATTTCGGGCCTGCTGGTAGCCGAGCCATGAGAGGGCTTCCATTTTGGTCAATTTTTCTTAGCTTAGCACTAATCGGGCATCGAAAACTGGCTCGGTTTTCATTCCGGGCATCCCTTGCTGCAAATTTCACGCTTTGCGCCCTTTTTGGTGATGACATCAGCATGACATCAGCATGACGTCAGCGGTGGGTCCCAGTACGGCGGTGACGTGGCAGGGTGACGTCAGCAGGGTGACGTGGCAGTACGACAGGGTGACGTGGCGTCTGACGAGGATGGCGACGTGGCGGTGACACGGTGGCAGGGCGTGGATGCGGGCGGATGAAGTGGCAATGACGTGGCGTAGTAGCGGGGACGCAGGTTGATGACGTCACGAGGATGTGGTGCTGATGTCAGGGGCGGGGGAGTGGTTTCCGGTTTCCCCGCACCACTTTTCAGCGCAGGCGGTATTGGGGAAGGGGCCTCCGAACACGCCGGGAGGCCGACACGTGGCGGGGGTACGGCAGGGAAACCGCCCATCCCCCGGACGTTAACCTCCGGTGGATCGGGGAGCAGGAATGGCCGCCCACCCTTGGATCTGGAGCGCTGGCCATCGGACGGCTGGCGGGTTAATTCGGGTGGCGCGCAACTTTGGGGCGGGCCCGCCTTTTATTAATATTTTATTGCAAGCGGAGGGGGGGTCCAAAACTTTGGAAATGTGGGTTTTATGTGTTATGCGGGGGTAACATTTAATGTTCAATTGAAACTTTTAAACACTGAACTTTAAACAATGAGCGCGAAATGGTAGAATAGTAGGGTTTTAAGGGTGAAGGGGTAGATATCGGTTATTGGCCTAACCAGAGGTTTAGGCCAATCCCAGAGTTATGACACGGATGGGTTCATAATAGTCCCAGGTGGACTATTATATCCCAGAACTGTATGTACATAGCTATAGTGCTATAGGGTGGGATATGTAATATTTTTGGGATTTTATATAGTTTTTGTAGCAATTAGGGATGGGGAAGTAGCTAGGGAGCTATATAAATAGAATTAGAAGTTAATATGGGATTGATGAAGAAAGCGCTAAGTATGGAAATCTTAGGCTCTAAAGGGGAAATAGGACTTGTAGAAGAAATATGAGATCCATAAGTAAAGCAGATCTTTACTTAGGCAAGTTTTATGAAAAATGATGAATTTAAGAGATATCAAGCAGATCTTGACCTCTTTAGGGGAAGTTAGTGAATGATTTGGGGAAAGTAAGAATGGGAAAGTTAGACATGCCTCGCTTGAGCTGCTCCAGGGAAAATTGCCTCATGCTTGTGATCACAACGGATATAACACTTGAAAACATAAAATGGATCACAATTCCTCATTCTTCCACCACAAAACTACCTACCCAGCCTACTTACCTAGCATTTTCCCTTCTTTTTGGTTTGGGTGCACTTGAACTAGCAAACCCAGCTTTTCAACTTTTCTTCTGGCTGTCCTCCTATCTAAATCTAGCCTTATATCTTCCAAGGGCCCAGATTAAGCAGTTGGGCTCCTTCATTTCTCTACATACCTAACAATCTGCCAAGATTAAACAGTTTGGACAGACATTTATTCTCTATCTCTAAAACAAGCAATTTAAACCTAGGGAAGCCAAGATTAAGCTGTTTGGCCTTCCCTTAATCGAGAAATCTTTCAAAAATGGAACTTTTGCAGCATGGAAAAGATGAACATTTTTGCTACTCCCACTGTCAATCATGAAATATGAAACCTATTGCAATAGGAGGCTAACACAACTATAATATGCCATGTGAATATGGCTCACAGAAGAGACTAGTAGGAAAAACTATCTAAGGAATGAAAGGATAATCAACCATAAAAAGGATCATTCCAGTCTAGGCCAAGAATGTTGTTAATAAATGAGAAGGTGGCTAGGGGGGGCCATCATGCCCCCAAACATGGGATATTACCCCCCCACATATGATGATGGAAGGGACTCATCAGGTATGCAAATGTGGGAATGATTCCCCCTTGTTGGAGGCCTATGTAGCATGTTATGAACATGTCATATGTATTTAGAAGAATGGATTCCAAATGCTTTTATGGATGGTTTTGATACATGGTATGATCATGCACTTTCACCATTTATGTTATGATTTTCTTCTTATGGGAAGAGGTGGTGGATACAATTGTAGAAAGGAAATGGATTTACAATCTCACAAGGTACTCTATATATGAGTCAAATGGGCTCAATTTCTTGGTCCATATACATGGTGTCACCATACCAAAGAGTGGCTTCAGATATAATGAATTGATGCTCACCTAGACGACACTGGGGTTTGAAAACAACAATGTCTAAGGGACTTGGTTGTTGAGGTAAGATATAAGAATGATCAAATGGATCATCCCTATGGTGATTTGGAGTGATATGGAACTCAAGGAATTATTTGAGATGGGGAAGAATAGTGACATTAGAGTCAGCACTACTAGATGCACTAGGAGGGTTGGCGAGAATTACTTCTTCTGGACCCTAAAAAATGGATGCCCCCTTACCCAAACATTATGTGGAAATGTAATAGCCACAAGGTGGATGTGGTTCGAATTCCTGGTTTCAAAGTAATGGGTTATTTAACCAATCATCATCATGGGAGACATGGTTCACATATGAAACATATTCTAGGGGAGATTTATGAAAAGTGGGTTCAAAGTCCACCAATGTTGAGGCCGAAGTATCTTCAAAAAATGGATCTAAAGAAACACATTTAGATACTCCCAAGGAGTTGGAAGAAGTCAATCCCATGGATTATGATAGGTAAATAATGGGTATAGAAGTGTCCATCATTTCGACATTAGGAGGAGGAATCATTATACTGGTTTGAGTAGTCTCCTGCCTTGGCAACAGATTGGTGCCAGGGCTTGCAGGTAGAGAATGTGAAGGGTCACTCTGTGCAGTATCCATTTCATAGATAATTGAAAGGGCATCATGAAAATGGTTTAGATGAGGAAAATGGTGAGAGTAATGTGTGTACATATCAAACAAAGCGTAAGGGCGGTTTATGCGTAAACATTTATTTTTGGCAGACTCAGGTAAGGTGACTTGCACCTTGGGGACAATAGGGTCTGGATGAATTTCGGCTTCAGAAATCATGCTCTTGAGAAGGGGAAGACCAAGACACTTGTTAGTGGCATGGACATGAACATCACGCAAAGTACATGTAGGAGTAGGTTTAGGTGCATCAGGTGGATTGGCTTCCACTTGGGTTGACTTATCCTTGCCCCCCTTTTTCTGGACTTTGCACCCCTCACAAGATGCTTTCACAATAGGAGTAGATGCTTGTTTAGATTGCATTGGAACTAAAGTAGTAGGGGTGGTGGGAACGGTTGTAAAATTTCAAAGCCACATAAGGTTTTTAGTTGATTAGGAGTGTTTGCAGGGGGATCAATAGACCAAATTGGGATCCAAAAAATAAGGTTAGGTAGACTCAACATAACCATCATGGGGGTGGAGAATACTCATAATGGAGGAAATAGGAAAGGTATTTGGCGAAATGGATGATGGCCAAGAGGGGATCCTCCTGAGGTACCAACTGAGTCTTGAGTAGGAGATTTTTGTTGAGATGGTTGCTAGGAAGACGTACTAGACTTATTTTGGGAAAGTCATGATGCTTGAAGCATGAAAACGCTAGAAGAGCTAGGGCCAGTGTTGATAGTTGGTGGGCCATAATAAACCCTAAGCAATGAGGAATCTATGTAGACTCCTAGGCTACAAAGAAGGCATGGAATTGTCACCCGCCATCGAGGAAATGACATTCTAAGGGGATGTCTGGGATTGAGGATCATAGTAAGTCAATTGATCGATGGTGACTATCTTATCATTGTGAGGGAAGAACATGGTGAAAAATACAGAAGATGCAACTACTTTCATAGCATAGATGAAACTATGACCAAGAAAGAGGTTATAATTGAGAGGTGCATTAATGACTTCAACATCGACCATGACCTCTTTTCCGACAACGATGACGAGACAATTTTATATAGATCGTCAGGTTGGGAGGGGTGACCATCATATGCATGAAAAGTGATAGTGGATGTCAAAATTTTGGGGGAACCAAGTTGCTTCTAGATAGTAGTGAACATCACACAAGTGGATGCACCTTCATCAACGATACATCACAAAATAACAACATTCTTAATGGAGACAGGAATTTGGAAAGTGACAGAGGGAGGAAGGTGAGGATGATCCACACTTTCAACATCAAATATGATCATGCAATCATGGGAAGGGTCCACAGTTCCTAAAACAGATAGTAGAAATTTTCGTTGAGATAGGCATGTCTAGATAACTTCCATCGGTGACATAGTAGCAGGATATTGTGCTAAGTCATCTATTATGCTATAGATATGGGCAACACGAGAATTTGCAACATTTGAATGTAACATGCCTTTGGTGATATTTTGTGGAATATCTACATTAGTGGAAGGATGTGTTAGGTACCATTGGGTGATGAAAGAGGCTCTGTGGATATGTTAGGTTGTGCATTGATGGATGAATTTTTAGGAGGTTTGTCATATTGGAGCTACCGTATATGGAGGTTTATTTCTTTGGAATTCATCATGAGAATCTGGTATAATCCATTCCGTAGATGTTGAGAGGGGGCAGGTGGATGATTATGGCTAGCTTGGAAGGGTACATATCCTTGGGGAGGGAAGAGGTTAGTGAGCACTTTCAACTGCGTAGAAGGAGGAGCTGATGGATTGATATGTTGTTCCCTCTAAAGGAAACTTATTGATCTTCCCATGCTTTGCGCATTTGAGGGAGAAGGGGACACTCATGAGTATAACATCTGTAGGAACTGTAACAAGCACAAGTTTTATTGGTTCAAAGGGCCTTCTTCTTATTGGGTCATATTCCTTGTTGTTGGGTCACGGTATTAGATAGATCACCCTTATTGGGATTAGGTTGATGATCTTAGTTCCCTTGGTTTCCTTTCCATTTGCTCCTTCGCTTGGGATTAGGAGGAGCATTTTTCTGAGCATATACCTGGCCTTTTTGAGGTGGAAGTTGCTACAACATAGGAGATTAAGGCATGGGAGGTTGGGGTGCTGGTGCCATTGGGGTTGGAGCACTAAGCGATGCATATGGATAATACAGATTCATGATGACATTTTGATAACTAGGCTAAGTACCAACTAGCCTTGGCATTGACTGATGTGGTTGGGAAAATACATAAGACATAATCGTGGTTTGGTAAGAGTTGAATAATGAAGTATTAGGAGGGGGATAAATGTAGATGGAACTAGTCCCCCCTTGAGGTTGGCCATAACCCATGAATCCTTGCAAATGTGGGGAATGTTGAGGATAAGATAAAGATTCAATGGCACTGTCAGTGGCATGAGATGTCCCTGGTGCAGAAAAATGACGAGGCCTAGGGAGGTTAGGGAGGATAGTATAGACGTAACCCAACCAAGCATATATGATATCAAACTTCAAAGCTATTTGGAGAGATTCTTCCTTAGTTTGAGGGAAATGTGACACAACATCTTTACCAATGGGAGGAAGAAGTGTTCCTAAGAACCAATCCATATAGAAGCAGTCCACAAACTCCAAAGCTTTATATATTATCTTCCTTCTGTGGCATTCCTCTACATGATAAAAAAGGCGAGTGGTAGAAGTTTGACAGAATGAAGTCAATTTTTCGGTACCAATGTTGTAGTGAAGAGGTAATTGGAAGTAGGATAAAAAGGCATTGGCTAGAGTTGCGAACATCGAATGAGATGCATGGGGTTGGTCTACACACCATTTCACGATAGCTTCGGTGAGGGTTCATTGAAAAAGGCGTAGACGAACGAAATCCTTTGTGATAGGATTAGAGTAACACCACATGTGAAATGAGAAAACATGGTTAATGGGATCTTTTTCAGAATTCCCTTCAAATTTTGGTATATTGGATGGAGGTTTGGTTGACATAGCTAGCCAACTCAGATCATGGTGAAGAGGATTGTTAATGAGTTGGTTCAAATATGGCAGACTTAAATCGGCCATATAAGGGAGCAATGGTTGGGAAGGAGCCATTCCGTGTGAGATTCCAATGTTACCTCCAAGAGGGGGACCCTGAGTATTACCAGCATTACTGCTAACATTTCCTTCACTATTGGTGCCTGTGTTGGAACTAGTATTTAATAGCACCAACATTGACACCTGACATGGTAGTGGCTCAAGGTTGAGAGGAATTAGAATAAGAGGATGAAATGGATGGATCAAAAAGACTAGAGTCTAATGGTGGACTAGGGAGAGGGACCCTGACTCATCGAGCATGTGTAAATGGATTTCCTAATGGGAACTAAGGGTGAATACCATGGAGTCTCTATGAAAAATTCCTAGGGGACGTGATGATGTCAGGACAAAGAAAATGCTAAAGGCTAGAGGAAAAGGTTGAAGAAAAAGAATAACAAAGAGCAAGAAAACACCTAGTGTAGTGGTGCAAAGTGCAAGCTGACTATAATGTACTGCTATTCTAATTCAAGCAAGCTCATCCTATAATGAGAAAAATGGCTCGTAGCCTAATGGTTATCTACACCTAAACAAGTCCTAGTACTATGTTTTTGATGGCCCTCCAATCAACTTCTTACTTGCGAGATCTCAAATCCACAAGAAAAGCGATTGAGGGGAAGGTAGGGTAAAGGGATGGTATGCCACAACCACCACCTATAGGGTGTTTATCCTAAGAATGACCACTAAGTTACCTTCATCCAACAAGGGCAAGTGAGTCTTGAGCTTCTGGGCAGTCAACTGTGGAACCAGATTCCCTATCACGAGGTGGGTAGCCTATAAGTGGAACCACCAATATCTTTGGCCTAAGCTTAACCCCCTCTTAAATGGGTTTCTACTTGACTCTGACTTTAATTGTTGGATCGTAGAGGATTTTATGCTCCCTAAAAAGTCAACTTATATGTCTCAATGTAAGTGATTGATGAGTGTTATTGGGTTTCCCATCCCACTGACCCTAACCTAACTAATAGATTCTTTGGCCTTGTTGCCCAAGTGGGCTTAAATCTATGTGTGTTGTTAAGTTATTGGTGTGAATGTTTAAGAGTGTTGGCTTGGAGGTGATAACCAAGTGCTTGTTTGCTTAGGGTGTGTTGTGTGTGTGCAAGAGTGTGTTTCAATGCGTTACTTAGAGAATGCTTTCAGATGTGATGTGCTACTTAAAAATAAAGCATGAAACTATAAACTATACTGAAAAATGAACAAAAATAAAATAGTTGAACTTGACACCCTATTTCCCGGCCAAGAGACTTCGAAGGCAACAGAAAAGACTATCAAATGACAAGCAACTCCAAAAAATAAGGAACCAAGGGATATAAAACCAAGTAGGGCTGGGATCCACGGTCTATGTTACTAGATTTATGCAACAAATACCAACAAATAAGACTATCTAAATGTTGAAAAAGAACAAAAAATAAACTGGATATAGGAGGACATCTAGAAAGACCCTAGAGGAATGGTGCAATAGAAGGTTCAAAGGGAATCAAAAGTAATGCTACTAGGGCTTAAATAGAATGGAAGATAAAGTTTCATTATGCTAGAAAAATAGTGTATACTGGTTCTCCATACTAGACTACCCAACTCAACAAACCCTCTATCAAGTCACATAGGTGTACTTCAAACCCCAAGGGGATTTTTTCCTTCCTCCTAAAGAGAGATAAACCAAGAGTATCAGGGCCTAATGGACTAGAAAAGAATAATGGAAACCCCTTGATAGATAACCATAGCCCAAACACAGAAAGAACCTGGAAAAAAATGTTGAAGGCATAAGAATTGGATAACGCAGAAACCAACCTAGTTCCTGTGTTATAACATAGGTTCTGGCTTAAGACTTGCATTGTATAGAATAGTTAATACCTATAAAAGTGTGTTATTCTCCTGAGATTCTCACTTCACATATCTACAATAGAAACTATCATCTCCTGCTCGACTAGTACCCGTGACCTGCAAAACATAAGCGAAAGCTGAAAAAGGCAAAGATCTTTCCAAAAACCAATGTAGATCTAAAAATAGAATGAAGGAAGACATAAAAATTGACTCAACAAAAAAATCACCAAGGATGTGATTCAACACAGTGGAGTCGTCATTTGGTGACAACTAAAGAACCAGTAGAGTCACCATTTGTTAGTATGGAAATTTCTGGAATGTGTACAAAAAATATCCACTTTAGCTACTGGTGATAAATAGCCCTAACAACAAAAAGAAAATTAAACTTCGTATTCTTCAAATTAAAAACTTCATATTTGCAAAAATTAGTTAGATAATCCTGCAAAAAATATCTACAAACACTAAAAGACATATGACAACAATGAAGACAAGAAGACCCAATGGAAGCAAATAGATTTTATTATATTAAAGAAATACACATGTTGGAGAAGAATACAGATGCGGGTCTACAATATCCTCCTTTGTAGGATGGGTTATTTTAGTCCCTACACTTCGAGTAGTTGATCTCTCTCTCAATGGTTGTAATGAGAAAATAAGGAATGTGTGTTAATCTCAATAGTGGGAGCTCAAGAGGCATGAGACGATAATGACAATGATGAAAATGGTCATCTGTGTAGAGTGAGGGATAAACCTCTCTATTTATAATAAAATGCTAGGATAGATCTAGATCTAGTGAAATAATAAAATATTATTAGACCAAATCAAGATCTAACTGTTAGGAGTATTTTATTATATTTGATGTTAGCGCTCGAATTTGCCTCAAGCTGAGGAAGGCGAAACTCAAGGCAACATCAAACCAAGCTCAGCCTCGTAGCTAGCCCTACGAGGACAGGAGAGGGCTCTCTCCGAGTCTATCTCGGCAAAAGGTCTTCAAAGGGGCTGAGATGACCGATATGAATACTGATTTTAGGCTAGTAAATTGATAAAGATAGTTTGATTTAAGATTTTTAGGGTTTTGTTGGAAAACAGGGAAAGGCAATTTTGGGTGCGGGGATGTGACACAGTTTTTGCAGAGGTCTTTTTGGGGCAAGGTAGGCAATCGTCCTGATGTCTTTAAAGGAATTGAATGGATAGATATGACTGGCGAGGAGCTAAGGAGAGAGAGAAACTTTCAGGAGTTCTCCTTAAACAGATGAAAGCATAGATATTAAACAAACTTAAAGGCAGAGCATACAAGATTATGAATTCTACCTTAACACTTCATTTGTTTAATTTGCAGAAGAGAATAATAGGAAAATGATACACATAACAAACTTACAAGTACAATGAGAGAAACACACCATCAACACAAATAACCATAGGAATCCCAAATAGTGCTGCAAAACCCTGGTCTTTCCTTTGCCAAAATTGCAGAGATACAATGTGTAGTACAGTCTAAGCTTATCCCTCAAGAGTCCAACCATGAAAATGACTAAGAAAATACATAATATAGTCAAGCTAACACATTCCCTTGCTTCTAGGGGTCGATCTCATCATCCTAGGAGCTGTTTCAACCAATTCTAAACAAAGCACTATAATCTAGGCAGTCAAAACAACTTGCCTCTATAAGCTAGGAAACCAATTCATTCATTAATTTTTTGCTATTTTATGAATGAATCTTCTAGAATAGGTAAATAAGTGTCATGTCAACATAAAATTACATTAATTACATCAAGGAGGGTGAAAAATCCCACCATAAGTCAAAACTGGTCAAATAGCTGCGTTTTCCTGTGCTGAAGATGAAAAACTTAGAAAATACCCTGATGCGTAGCGCGCCAAAACCCTACACGTAGCGCGCCTTTCAGCTCACTTTTGGGGAACTTACCGACATCCAAATGAGTCTCAGGTGGGCTTGTTGGAAAGGTCTGGATGTCTACTTTCCAACCCAAGTGGAATTTCTCAATTTGGTGCCCATTTGCCCCTCTAAAAATGAATTCTCCCAAGACTGCTTCTTGTGTGTCCAAAAAGGGGCAGAAGGTCATTTTTTGCATGTTTTTTGACATTTTGGGAGCCCAAAACTTGATGAAATTTCTTGGCAGTGGCTGAGCAGGTGTATTTTATCATGAAAAATCCAAAAATTCAAACCTTTCTTGAATTGGGCTTCCCCATCTTCAGGGTAGCACGTGGCGCGCTACGCGTTGAGGGCAAAAACCTGTTTTTAATACAAAAATTTCAAAATTGACAAAAACTTCTCCAAATTTTTTGAGATTTGAGCTGGGGATGTTTCATCAAGTACCATGCTCCTTCAAAGAGGCTTCGGCCAAAATTTGGAGTGGATCGGCCCTTTTTCTCCGTTTTAGTGCCTTGCTCAATCGCCCTTTAAGGATCTTCAATTTCGCTTTGCAAACATGCATGCGAGCCCAGTAATGATTCTTCATATGGCGGAGCATAACTTTGTCTCTGTTTGCCTTGGCTAACAATTTCTCTAAATGAGTGTTCACCCGGATGAGCATAGACTCTCGCTCAATAGGTGTCAAATCACCGAGTCTCTTGCGGGCCAAGTTTCGGTCTTCTCGGATTCGCCGCAACTCATAAAGAGTGTGTTCATTTTCTAGCTGTTTGTTGCGCTGCTCCAAGTAGTTGATCACCCACTTAGCCATCTGTAATTTCTATTTGTTGACTGAACCTGTTGCTGATAGCATTCTTGTCGCTACCTGAGCATTCTTCATCCTCTTCAGCTCCAAGATTGTTGCTATGTGTCAATACCAAACTTATCGATGAAATTTGAATAGCCATGAATTTCGAATAAGTTTTTGATATCTGAATTGTCCCTCCCCAGGATGACCTAATGCATCAATTGCTACTATCCTTGTTTCTCGCCTACCACAGAAATCATGACACCTTGTATCAACATAGTCACCAGCAAAACGGAATCCTGAAGCATATCCTTCATATTTTGAAAACCTTTCCCATACTAAGTGCACCACCTCCAAGGTATGCATTAGCAAAGTCTACCTCCAAAGCCTCCTCTTCATGTTCTTCAATTGTACCTGTGATTTGATGCGTGAGAAGAGGTGTCTGAATGTGTTTCGGGCAAAGTCTGGGCATAAAATTCAATGCGTAGTGCGCCTCACCCAATGCGCTGCGCACTCCTGATGCGTAGCGCCCCTGCAAAATAACACTGCAAATTGTGGCCTGATGCGTAGCGCGCCCAACCTGATGCGTAGCGCGCACTCAGCTAAATAGTGCATTTTGCAGTAGGCCTTTGGAGGCCTTCCCGGTGTCAAAATCGGGCGCAGGATAGCTCGTTGGAAAGGTATTTGAGTCTACTTTCCAAAAAAACTATAAATTGTTAATTTTGAATTCATTTTCCATGTCAAAAATCAAATATCCCAATACTGGTAAAAATGTGCCAAATGAGGCTGCCTCAAGGCAGAGTGTTCTTGCCGTCAACTTTTGAATGCCTTTCTCAACTCTAAATTGAGCTCATGATAGCTCATTGGAAAGAAATTTGTGTCTAGTTATCATTTGACTCATCAAGAAAGTCATTTGGCCAACCAAGCTAGGGGAAAACTTGATTTTCCCAAGGTCACTTCAGAGGTGCATTCGATTCTCTTGAGGCAACGATAGTTTTGACATTTCTCTAAAACCATAGCACGTGTGTAAAAGATGAAGGAGGTTTTTCTTTTTTGGCATGTTTTGAACAAAAACCTCTCTCAGTTTTTCCAAATTCATATTTTATTGCTCTGAAACATCTTTTGAATGAAACTTATCCCGATGTGTGAAACTAGGAATTTTGTGGAAATGAAGCGAAATGAAAGGGATGAGGGGCTTGTAAATTCTTGGGGAAATTTTTAGGAGTAGGGAGGGATGTTAGGAAGCAGGGGAAAGTGTAATCTCAGATATTGAGTGAGGGGAAGAGGTCCAAAAGGGCAAAACACAGGCCCAACCTAGAAAATTGCCAAGTTGTAGCAAGAAACTAGGGTTTGTGCGAAAATGAGGAATTTGGCGGATCTAAGGGATGGGAAGTGTTTAATAAGGTACATGAAGGATAGGGGAAGGTGTATGAACATCTGGATACAAGTTTTGCTAATGATTTGACCATCCAAGAGAAATTACCTCCAAAACCCTAGGAGAGGGAAATGACCTTGGCTAGGCGCAACTGAAGCATGAACAAGGTGTAAAATGACTCATTAGACACTGACATGATAATGAAAACCCTATGAATGATGATAGACTCAGCAGAATGATGACATGGACTGACATTTGGACAACTTTAGAAGAAGTGAAAGCAAACCCTAGACCTAATGCCTAGTGACCAAATTTTGCTTGGAAACTCTTTGAAATGACAAAATTTGACCTGGACACTCTGAGACCACTTTGTAAGAGCATATTTGATCACTGGAGGAAGGCTGGAAAGACTGACACTAACATTTGAGAGAGGAAAATATTTTTGAAATCATCAAAAATATTTATTTAGTAAACTAACTCAAAAAATAATGATTTATTGAGTTAATTAAGACAAATGGTTAAAGTAATTAATAACAAAAATGGTTTATAAATAATTTAAGGAGATATGGTTAAAGTGAGTTAGAAATAATTATTAAATAATGATTTATTTAATTATTCGTATGGATGAGTGAATTTTTTTAATTATTTTCACTAAATGAGTAAATATGAAAATAACATGAAATTACTTAAATGAATTTATGGGTTATTTTCATTTGGTAAACAAAAATAATTTTTAAAAGTGGTTCTCTAAATTATTTCCTAAGGTGAAAGTGGGTTTTTATGTGTAAAACACATACTACATGGTGTATTTCAATCATCCTAGTGGAAAATGGCTAGGTGATAACTTTTTAGGTGATAACACAGACAATTTTTATTTTAATTAATTAATTAATTAATATTTATTATTTATTTATTTATTATTATTATTATTATTTATTTTTTTAATTTAATTTAATTTAACTTAATTTTTTAATTTTTATTATTTATTTATTTATTTTTTATTTTAAGAACGTGTTGAGAAGGTGGAATGAGATTTTGTTAGAGGAGAAGAGGGAGTGGAGGTCGGGAGGCTCTTGTTAATTATCATTCATTCACAATCCATGTGCTCAAGTAGAGTGGAAGAAGCAGAAAAAGAGAAGGCATGGTGGGATTAAAAAAGAGGAATATCCTCATGAGAGGAAGGTGGTGAAAGAAGGTGGAATGAGATTTTGTTAGAGGAGAAGAGGGAGTCGAGGTCGGGAGGCTCTTGTTAATTATCATTCATTCACAATCCATGTGCTCAAGTAGAGTGGAAGAAGCAGAAAAAGAGAAGGCATGGTGGGATTAAAAAAGAGGAATATCCTCATGAGAGGAAGGTGGTGAAAATATATGTAAAAAAAAGAGAATACTTGGTGGATAACAAACTAAAGAAAACCATGAGGGCTTGTTGGTTGATGATAAAGAAAAGTGGCTTGCTAAAGATTGAAGAACCCACTAGGAAGTTTGTGGATTGATGAAATGGCTGGCGAAGAGACATAGACACTCAGGTACTTGGGGTGGCTGAGGAAACATCATGTGTGGCCCTAGGCTAGGAACACTGGTGCTTGTACTCTCTAAAGAATTGTTTGGAAAGGGTGATTGTTGTGCTCCCATGGTAGCTTATCCAGGTTAGGAACCCTCCCATATTAAGCTCTCCTCCTCTTGTGGATTTCTTAAGGACTGAAGGATCCACCAAATGTGTCTTGCGTTAGGACTGAAGAAACCATTGGGAAGCTTGTAGGCTAAAGAACCTATTGAATTATTAGTAGTTTGTCCAGCTGATGAAACTTCCCTTGTTATATGAAACTATTCTCCTAAAATTGCATTGTAACTCTTTGTGCTAAAAGAATCCCTGGGTTGATTCCAACCGTGTGTTTTAGCTACTTAAATAGTTGGTGGGTGGAGGTGGTTTAACCTCAAGCCACATTGTTTCAACTAACAATATGTGTTACTTCCTACATTGTGGTTGACTATATGAAATTAAAGTTGTCCACTATCTTCAGCGTGAATTTTTGCATAATTGGTTGGTGGAGGTGGTGAAGCCTTGAGATATCTTATTCAACTAATAATTTCAGTTTATTTCTCTAAAAGCACTCCACCTCAAGCTTTGGAATATGGCTTGGGGGTGACAACTGCAAGAAAGACTTGACTGCAACTTGTCTAAGGTTGGGTGGAGAGTTGACGTCCTAATCTTAGTTTCCAAACTAACTTTATAAGATAAGTGTTTATTCAAGCCCCTATACATTTAAATGTTATGCATATGTTTAGTTTTATCGCTTAATGTTCATTTTAATGTTGAGGAATTTTGAACTTCTGTGTGAATGGATAATGCTAGATTTTGTGCAATTGAAAAGGAATGGTTAAATTCTAAATGATTGGTATGTTAATTCTTATTTATACTCCTTTGAATTGAATAATACATGTTGGCCACAGTGCTAACAACTTTTTTATATTAACATCAAGAAATGTTGATTTCTTGCATGGTTTGAAGGGTTTAAATCCACGTATTTCCTGAGCATAAGTAGTTCATGCCATGTAAGTAATGAATATGGAAATATGTTATGGCTTGAGTTGAAATGTTTTCTAAGTTTCCCGAGTATCAAATATCGGAAATCTCTGTTGATAATTATATTCTTGAAATTGAATTTTTTGAAAATATAACCCTTGTGTATAAACAAAGAGCTCAGAAGGAACAATTATTTATATATATGATTGCATATTTAAGAATATGTGTGCAGAGTTGAGGGCAAGTCTCTACGAGTTTATGGGATGGCCCAAAGGAGTGGTGTGCATATATATCAATATGTATGAACTACGCAGGACCAAGACTCTCAAGGTTCCAAAGGTAATGGGCCTCAATCCTCAGCGCGCCATATGGGCAAGTGTTATGACTAATCACCAAGCTGGAGGTCAACCCATTATGACTATGCATATAAGCTGAAGGGGTTAGGCTCAGGCTATGGCGCCATATGATTAAACACTATAACCAAGCATCAGGAGAGGAAAAGGCCTAAGGTTGGGTAGGGGATTAAGTTGAATATGTGATGTCAATTGCGTGGAGGCATCAAAGCCATCAGATGACACCAAACCACATGTAGTGAAGGAATTAATTTTGTGGGGAATTATGGCCATTGGTGGGACCCTAATGCCACATAAGTTAGGGATATGGATAAGGGGTGGTGGTAATAATTTGGTGTGACACGCGAAACCCTAATTCAACTGTTTGGAAAGTATAAAAGGGGAAAATATAAGCGACATGTGGCACTCCTGGAGGAGGCTATGTGGATCAAGTGACATCATCATGATGTATTGAGGCCTCAAAATTTTAACTATATATGAGAGTTGAAAATTAAAACTATTGCAATAATTGTCAAGAAATCATTGGGAACTTGGCCATAGGGCGTGTGGTATTGGAGGAAGTTTAGAAGTTGATGACAAATGAAAGTTGGGATGGAGATTATCTCTGGTAGACGATGGCACGGTTGTTGTCTTGGAGCACTAGATGATCGAAGAAAACCACAAAAGTTCGTGAAGTGTTGGCCAATGTTGATGGAGGCTGACAATAGGGGAATTGGTAACAAATGATAAGAATTCATCAGATCGCCAACCACAAGGAAGATTCAAATCTATGTTAAGCTGTAGGGGGTCAAGGTTCTAGTGGTTACATACCATGACAAATGAAAACTCTCTCGTCAGTTGACGTAAAATAAATTTCCATACCGCTCTTCCAGATCATGATGATCTTCAGATAGAGGCGCTAGGAGGAATTCCTTGGTCTTAAAGCCATCGTTACATGGAAAGTTTTAGTGACAACTAGCTATGAATGAAAATTTTCTCATCTAGAAAACCATTGTGGGAACCACGTTGGTGCCGCATGGAAGGTAAGGAGGTCATGACCAAGATTGAGAGGCCATATTTTAAATGGTCATAAATTTCAATCCAGGTTCAAGCAGATTGAGGAAAATTTTATATCCATGCAAAGGTCTTGATAAGACAAATGTAATGACGCTATTGGTTTTGATTTTTGAAAAGGTTGGAAAAGAATGAAAATTTTAGATCTCATCTCCATAACTATACCTTGGAGGTTAGATCAACATAGTAACATGCCTTCATTTCACCCTTAGTGAGGTCTATGGTTGGTGAGGGGGTGTGTTGCAATACCTCATTGCTTTAATTGGAAAACTATTTCTAGATGAAGTATCAAGGAAGAAAAATATAAGAATAACATTTTGGAGGGCTTAGAGTTGCGAATTCAATGATATAGAACACATTTCTATTGGAGTTCATATGAAGGTTATGTCAAAACTTATAACATACCCACGCTACAAGGGGCCACATAACCACAAAGGTCTCACTTAGATACTGAGTATAATGTATCCAAATTTTAGGGTACCTCAAGAACTCACATTCTTGAAATGATTCTCAAACTATGATAAGGTTTTCGTGAATTCAAGACACATATAATAGAAGAATAACTCATTCAAACATCATGAAACATATTTATTGTACAAGAAATGCATATCCTTCACATAGTTCATAACATTAATAGACATACATAATGAAAATAGTAAAAAGAAATAGTTTCAACACATCAAGAATCCATGTACAAAGAAAAATTATCATTCTTAAAGGATTACACCGACTGACTACATAAGTTGAACATTCCACCGAATCATAAGCTCTACTACTCCAAATCTCTTAATTGTAAGTCACCCCGAGTTGAGGATATGAATCCACAAGGATAAGTTCCTTGTCCACCTCTAATCACACAAAGATTCAACCTCTCCTGCTATAATAGTCAACTCAAACGCACAACAAACCCAAGATATCACAATTTACTTAACTAGTCAAACAACAAACCCAAGTTGTCATAGTTTACTCAACAAGTCACATAGTAATCTCAATTTACTAGCTTTCTTTCCCCTTTATCCTACACAACCCAATGAAAGGAATCCTCTTCTGTAAAATGCAATCCCTTAAGCTGTTCCATTTTGGTTTAAGGATTTGATGCTACTAGTCAAGAAATATCAATGTTGAAAGCTCTAGAGATTCTTATTTTTGGAAAAAAATTTCATCAACATGCCAAAGAAACCATGCACTTGGGCATCTTCCCATTGCTGAAAATAAACTATCTTCTCAAATACCTTACAAAAGTGGCTAACTATACAACAATATTCTCCTTCTCTCCAAGATGTAAGAACAAGAATGGACGAGGAATCCCACCCAAACATCCAAAAACATGGTTTATGTATGAATGCTGACAATATACCATGTGTCTTCCGTAAGAAGCTAATGTAACTAATTTTTACCAACTAAATAAAATATGAATTTAATAAAACATGAAAACAATTTTGACTAATCTCTCTATTTACCACTCACTTATCTTGTGGAATCATACCCCCCTATAACTCTTATCCTTGTATGCCTACAACTAGTGATGTATTCTTATTATTAATACTCAAGGAATATTATATTGCTAGGATTTGTAGTGATTTCATCATGTACCAACATACAATTAATCTAGGGATAAAAACTAGGGTATTACATTCCCCTCCCCCTTATTTTATGCATTTTCCTTAGTGCACAACACCATACAAGTGTACATACAAAATTTACCAAAAATTTAAAAACAATTATTGGTACACCTATTGCATTACATCCTCCAGCTCCCACGTCACTTCCTCAAGGATGGAGCTTGTGAAGTGGACCTTTACTTTTCCTATGGCTTTATTTCAAACCACCATGACCTTCATGTATAGTATATGTAATCATTGTATGACTCAATCTGCATATGGTTCCACTTGAATCAAATTCCAACCAATGACATGCCTAGCATAATGCACATACTTTTTAAACAAAGGCACATGAAGTATATTATTAACGTTCATGGAAGCAGAAATGAAAGTATGTATGAAATTAGTCCTATCTTGTCCAGTACATCAGATGGACCACAAAATATGGCTGCCAACTTGGTAAAACTTCCCAACTTCATGGAACTTTTCTTTGGATTCGATTTAAAAAATACATGCTCTGCCACTTTAAATTATCTTCCTGTCTTACTCTCATCTACATAACTATTTTGTCTATCTTGTGCAACATTTTTTTTTGAATTTCAATCATTTTCTCTTCCATTTCCTTCAATAACTCTAGCCCATGTGTTGCTCTATTTTCTAGGTTGTCCAAACTCACTAGAGTATTGAATTTTCCACCATATAGGACTTGAAATGGGCTCATTTTCAGTGATTCCTCAAACCTATTATTGTAGGAAAACTCAACCAAATGCAAATAATCCTCCTACAAGAATGGATTATCCATCAAATACATCTTAACATATCTTTAATGACTTGGTTTAATCTCTCTATATTCCCATATGTATGTGGATGATATGTGGGTCTAAAATTTAGATCTATACCAAATTATTTAAATAATCCTCTTCAAAAGTTTGAATTAAACTTCATCTTTCTATTTGAAAAAATTGAGTATTCCTTGCAACCTAGAAATTTAATTTCCATATGGCTAAGTTTCATTGGAATAAAATGGGTAACCTTTGTCAATTTATCCACTGCCTCCATTATTGAATCATGTCGCCTTGTTGTCATGGGTTACAACTTAGTAATAAAATTCATGGTTACCACTTCCCATTTCCACTTTGGGATTGATAATGGCTATAGAAAACCTACTAGGCGTCTATGCTCATGTTTCACTCTTTGATAGTCCATGCACCATGAAATGTAATTAGCTACGTCCATTTTCATACACGGAAAAAAAATTACCTTTTTACTGCTGCAATTGTTTTTTAGTAACTAGGGTGTCCTACATTTGGAATTTATGCATCTCCTTCAACACCAAATTTCCCAATTCTTCATAGTTTGGAACATACACTCTACTTTTATGCATAAGTATTCCATATTCACTTAGTGTATACTATTTAGTTTTTTTTTGCACATCTTCCTACTGTAAGACTTCTTTTACTTGTAGATGATGGTAGTCTTTAATAGCAACTTCTAAAATTCTTCTCTTTAAATCTAATGCATGCATATTAATGGTTGTAGCATGCATGAAATGTACCCACCTATTGAGTGCATTAGAAACTTTATTCTTCTCCCCTTTGGCTTGATTGATGTCAAATCCATACTCGCTTAAATATTCCAGCCATCTTATTTGTTTAGCATTGAAAGTTGAGTATTCAGACAAATATTTCAGACCACTATGGCTTTTACTCAATTCAAATTTCTTCCCTATTAAATAATACCTGCACATCTTCAAAGCATGTATTATGGAAGCAAATTTCAATTCATGTATGGCATAATTACTCTCAGGTTATTTAATCTTTCTAGACTCATAACTAATGTCATGTGAATTTTAAATAAGTACACCCCCAAGCCCGTCTTTTCATTCATCTGTATATACCACAAAAATTCCATTTGTATTCTTAATATTCAAAATAGGTGCACTAGTGAGTGACTCCTTCAAGAGCTACAAAATTTCTTCACACTCTAATATCCACTCAAACTTAGTTCCTTTGTTTGTAAAGAAGTGATGGGTAAGGAAGATTTTAGGGGGTAAATTTCACCCCTGGGCCAATTTTCCATGCTTTTTCCTACAAAAACATTTTCCAATTTTCCATATTTTCAAAAAATGATTCGTTCAAATTTGATAGGATAAAATTATTTTTCCTTAAAAATCATAAAAACTTTACAGAAACTATATAATATCCTTATAATTTGAATAATTTTACAAAAGTAACACAAAAAATGTTATAGTTTGCATATTAAGGACTAGTAATATTTTCCAAGGTTTCTACACTTAAGATAAATTTTCATCCTTAAAATTTTCCTTAGTGATGGGATGAGCAATCCTTGAAAAGAATTCAATAAACAACCTATAATATCTAGGTAATCCCATAAAAGATCTAACTACTAAAACATTCTTTAATGTTGACTATCCTCTAATGGCTTCAATCTTCTTTGGATCCACTACTATGCCTTCCTTGAAATGGTTCGTCCAAATAATGGATTTTATCTTGATAAAAGGAATACTTTTTAAACTTGGTATATAGCTCATGCTCCCTTAATACTTGAAAAACTAATCTCAAGTGATGTTCATGTTAATCCTCTGACTTAGATAAGATAAGTATGTCATCCAAAAACACAATGAAAAAATTATCCATGTATTTTCTAAATATTCCATTCATGCATTGGTTAATCAAATTACACCACTAAAAATTCATAATTTCAATAATTGGTTGTAAAATTATCTTAATAATGTCTTCTTCCTTGATTCTCACCTAATTATCTCCTAATTCCAAACCCATCTTGGAAAATATCATTGCTCTCCCTAGCTGATCAAAGAGATCGTCAATTGTAGGTACCGAGTATTTATTTTTCACCATGTCCTTATTTAACTGTATAAATTCAATACATAATGTACATGTCCCATCCTTCTTTTTCATAAAAAGAACTAGTTCTCTATCTAAAGTTAATACATAATCTAAATGTCACATCCTTCTTTTTCATAACAAGAACTAGTGCCCTATCTAAAGTTAATACATAGTCTCAATGTTCCATCCTTCTTTTTCACAAAAAGAACTAGTGCTCCCCACGCTGAGATACTTGGCCATATGTAACCTTTCTTCAAAAAATCTTCTATCTATGTTTGTAATTATTTTAATTGTAGTGGACTCGTTCTATAATGATTCTTTGATACTAGAGTACTCTCACGAATTAGGTCAATAGAAAACTCTATATCTCTCTTTGGTGACAAACCTAGTATCTCTTGAAATACATCCTCAAACTCCCACAACACTAGAAAAACCTAAATTATTGAATATTGGGTTATCTACAGCGCTTCAACATGAGTTATGACAAATGAAATCCATTCCTAAAACATATTTTTAACTATAAGGATGAAATATTGATTATGGAAAGAGTCTTTTGGAATTCCTTGCACACCATTTTGCTTTCCTTCTTCATGAAGAGACGTGAAGTTCATGTTATGGAAATCTAGGACAACATGATGCATGTCCAACCAATCCATTCCAATTAGTATTTTGTAATATCTCAATGGTATGATATTTATGTCATCTCTTGTATTCACTATGAGTAGATCTATTGGACAACCTATAAAAATCTTATCAATCCTTCTTTTTGTCCCAGTGGCTAGTTGAAGTAACCATGATGTATCAAGCATACTTTTCATCAAATGAAACATTTACAATAATTTAGGATCAATGTAACAATGGATTTATCCTATCAAAATGGTAAGAAGATTATGTGTAATCTCACTTTCCACCTCAATCATATGGGATTTATTGTTTTCATTTCAATCATCCAGAGGTCTATATACCCTTGGAATATTTATAATCATGTCCTCCATTGTGATAGCCTCTTGAATGTTGTGTATATTCCTTTATTTATTTATTATTATTATTATTATTATTATTATTATTTTTATCTTTGTGAGGAAATATTTGTACATGTGATCTCCCTTACATCCCGAGGATTTGAGTGGTGGTCTTCCTCTTTTCCCTAACGAAGTTTCCATTTTGGAATCGTCTTGAGCAAGTTTTTTTCCACTGGAAAAATCGTAATCTTTCATTAAATTGAAAAATTACATATTGTAGATGCTTTATGCATATGCTATTGTGTCTGTCAACCTTCTGAGGGCTCAGTATAAGATCAAAAATATCAACATAAAGTCAGAAACATCACGTAGGATGTTCGTTGTAGTTCTTCTATTTATATGTACATATTGCCACGCAGGGCCTTGTAGTAAGTTTCTGTTCACTATATACATAAAACTGTTCCAAAATATCAAAAATTATATCAGATATTTAGTTCAAGGGCTGTCCGCCCTATGGTAATGTGGGTCTATGTAAGGTCGATGATAGTACTGGTATGCATTTGACCCACGCTGCTCCTGGATCAACCACTCTCCTCGGGGAAGTGTCGTGGCCGCCTTGGATAGTTGGTCGGCACTGCTGTTGTGTTCCCTGTAGATATGATTGCAAGTAATGTCATTAAAATGAGCCTTCAATATATTTATTTCATCCAAAATATTACTGAGTGTATGTGTGTGGCAAACAGTAATATTATTGAACCAATCTATAATGATCTTCGAATCTCCAAAAATATGAATGTTCATGCAGTTATGTCCCAATGAGAAATGCATGAGATGACGGAGGGTGATGAGTTCAGAAAAATTGTTTGATCCAATCCCCAAACCCATTCGAACTTTGTAGAAATGTTGTTCGTTGATGTATAGGATGAAACCACCCCCGCATCCTTGCTACTGGGCTGCACCATCGAAAAAAGCCCAAGGGATATTTTTATCAATGTGTGGAGGGTCGCGAGGTCTTCGGGGTCGAGGCTGGGGTGGCTCAGGCAGCTCATTGTAAGCCGATATTATGAGTGCTGAAAGATGTGGTTAGCTCACAGGTTTGTCATCGAAAATGATCCAGTTTCGGGACAACCATAAGTACCAACTGATAATTAGAGGGAGACTCTGTAGTTTAGATCCTTTGTGCCGGTGGTACCATGTTTCCCAAACTCTATTTATATCATCGCCTTCCCAAGAACCTGTGTAATGTATAGATGAGGAGATGATTTTCCATAGGTTCGTCAAAGCTGTGCAGTTCAAGAATAAGTGTGAAATCGATTCAACTGCATTTTTGCAAAGAGTGCACCAGGTAGGTCCGTAGAAAGCTCTGTGCATGAGGTTTTCACCTGTGGGAACTATGCCTTTTAGTATGCACCAAAAAAAGAGTTTGGTCTAAGGAGGTGCAGTAAGATTCCATATTGCCTTCCACCAAAAAGTGATCAAATCCGGTACCTTATGTGAGATCAGCACTAAATATCCCGCCTTTGGAGTATATATACCGCTATCAGATTGATGCCATATAAGCTCATCCGGTCCCTGTTTGATCCTAATGTGCGATTCTGAAAGAGCATTTATATAATCATTCCATTCTTGATGCCAGCAGAGTGGTAGATTAATCTGAAGTGCGGATTTCCATCGTTGTGCAAAAATGGAAGTATTGAGAGGATCCACAATGTCAGCGAGGACCTTTATCTCACGAGAATTTAGATACTGTATTAGCTGCCTTGATAATAGATGTCTTCCACCACTCCCAATCCATGGATCGGCACCAATGCGGGCTAGAGATCCATCATTAATTTTCCAAACCAGGTTATCCCTGATGAGGGGCAGTGAATTTAGGAGTGCTTTCCATACAGAAGAAATGCCGGATTTGGGCCAATTTGGAAGCCGGATCCATTCCATGATGTTCATAGGCCAAATGTATTTGTGATATGTGATGCTGGTCCAAAGATAATCTTGAGCAAGTTGTTTTAGCAATGTTTCAATATTATTTCTATTTGAAACAAGTTTACATCCCTTATTTATCTAATATGATTTCTCATTCTTCTTATCCTTCCAAGACTTCTGATAATTCTCTGTGCCTTTGCTTTGCTCATACATGTATTTTACCTTCCTGTTGACCTCTACAAAAGTTTTAGGTTCATCAAATTGAATTTTGTCTTTGCGAAAGGATGGAAATCCACATAATAACTTCTAGATTTTCACCTTCTCTTCCTAAAGCCCACATGCGTCAACAACTCCAAGAAATCCCTTTCATATTATTCCATGGCCATGTTCCTCAACTTGAGTTCAAAGAATTCTAATGATTTTATTGTCATATTAGTGCTATGAAAGATACTACTACTGAAAATAAATTTTGAACTACTTCCAAGAAATTAGTTTTTCATTAATATGCTTGATTTGTTTAAACGAGTCCCACCACATAGAAGATTTTCCTTGCAAACAATATATGCCAATCCTAGCCTTTAGATTAGATGAGTATTTATGTAGCTAAAAATGTTTTATGATTCCAAGCAACCAAGTTTCAACATCCTCTCTTCTTTTGTTTTCATTGTTAAAGGTTGGTGTAGTAGTCTTCCTACGTTAACCTTGGAAGCTATCTAGTTCATACCTTATTATTTGATGCCTAACAAGGGATACTTCTAGGCTACTCCTTGACTCTTCAAATACATAAAACTTCCTAGCTAAATGAGCATGTCAATAGTGATGTCTCTAATTTTTACTGGCACTTTTTGAGTGCCAATATCCTCTATAACTATCCCTTGTTGCATGAGGTATCCCTTTTTCCTCATGCCTTGAACCCAATCCAAACTTTAATTGTCTTTATGGTTGATTTAAAATTTGTAGGAATTGACTATTTATTTGATTTTGTTTCTCCTATGCTCTTTTATTATTATTTGATTATAATCTATATAAATTTGCACTTCCATCTTCAAGCTCCTCATAATATCAACTAGTTATGTTGGCTCCACCCATATATTATGTCCATTAGACTCTATTTCTTCATTACCTAAGCTAATGTTTATGCTTTTAGCTTCTCTTGCATGACTATAACCTCTTTGTATATATTCCATGTCTCTAATCTATGATTCTTAAGCTTAGATACTCTTGTTTGTACCCCTAATTGTGAAAAATTTGTAAGCAACCATTGTTGTTAGAAAATATATATATTGTACTTTTTCTCATTAATGTGACTATAGCCCATCCTTCATCTCAATCCAGGAAGAGTACAAATGCACCAAACCCGATTCTGATGCTTTGAACACATTTTTCTTTGAATCAAAACTCCATTGACTATAGTCATGCCTTGTTATTGTTTCTAAGGTGAGATTTACATCCTTTGGAATTTTTCCATTTCCTCTTAGTTGTGCTCCCTTTCTCTCCTTACAATTATTCCAATAGGCCAATTTTTTCCACTCTCAAAATAAAATCTATTAGGAAATATGATATATTTGATTAGATTTTGTTATTTATTGTAAGTACACAAAAAATCACCATACATTGAATCATGAATTGTTCAATCTCTCTAAACCATGGCATTCCTCAGGGTTAACTAGGTTTTCTGAAGCGTCCAATGTTTTGTAGGGATTCCCTGGGCCATCTCCAACCTCTTGACTAATCCGATGCAGTTTCATCCAATCCCTAGCTATTGCGATTAGCAAGTGAAGTTTAGTGTTAGGCCTATGAGCGGCCCCTTGCATGGGGGCTCCTCGTTCATAGATGCAGTCAATTAGAGTTCCACAAGCACCTCGCAGTGAGGACGTTGGGGTAATTGTCATCCTTCTTCTTCGCCTAATGATTCCCATGTGATGGGGGCTCACTAGAAAGCTCGTGGGAAGAGCCACTGCATTCCAAAGGAAGCTAAGAACCTAAAGTTTATTATTCTGAATAATCGACTAGAAAAGTCCTGCCAATATATGAAAGATCGTGGAATTATATGCAAATGTATGGGGATTTGGCCGAGAGAACAAGAATTTTTTCTAATGGATCTAGTCAAAATGGAACCCCAGAGGGTATATTGAGCTGAGGTTGAGAGAAAAATGTTTTTTTATAGTTATATTTGCAGATCTGGATGACCACAAGAGTATATTTTAAAATGGCCTGTATTTTATGAATAATGTCAAACTATTCATAGGTTATGGGAGGAATGCTATAACCCAAAAAAGAGCAATTCAAGGAAAAACACGTTTGGGTTCGCCTTTTCTCCCTTTCGAAAGATTTCTAGGAAACAGATATCCTTGAAGGGAATGACAATGCAATTGGATAATTTGTGAAAGTTTGAAAGATAACAAAGTAAAGACGTCATGAATCATATGATAGAATATGTGTCCATATGAATATTTATGAGCGGCTCCCAGAACCTATCAATCTGGAATACCATGACAATATTGGACTCCACCGCTTGATTACGAGCATGTTCCCTTCATATGTCATAAATTTCCTGAGTATGGGCATATATTTTAGGATTTCCCTCTCACTATGGTATAAGAAGCCCAAGTTGCCTCCATATCTAAGGATGATGAAGGTTTTCAAATGATGAGTGGTCGGCGAACTTTCCAATGTTGTACTCCGCCACCTCCAACAGGGTTTCATTAGCATCCTCTACAATAGGAAGATGGCTCATCATCTCATCAGCAGTGTAAACCCTCGCCTTCAAGGAATGAGAGTCCCTTCGCAGCTCTAGATAATTTGGAATTTGTGGAACGAAAAGGGAAGAACCCAACCAAATGGCTATCTAAGAAATGGAGGTGGACAAACAATGCCCCTCTTCAGCAAGAAAAAGCGACCTACAAAATGAAATATCCATAAGATCTTAAGGAAGATAGAAGAATTAAGGAAATTATGATTAACACAAGCAAGATCTTGGAAGTGGTGGAGAAAAATAATCATCAGGGATATGTCGAACACAAAATTCTTGACTTCTTCAAGGTATGGATCAAAGTAGACATCAAAGAAATTCCATCCAACCAACTCTCCCAATTTAATAACTTGTTTGGTTAGTGAAGTGCCTGAATGGCAAAACCAAACGGGGAAGAAAAAGTCTAGAACACCAATAAGGAAGGAGAGGTCTTGGAAATCACATTCCCAACCCAAGGAGCGACGAAGAAAGTGAAAAAGGGGAGAAAGTTGATAAAGGAGGTAATTCATGAGGTGGGTGAATTTTTGCTTAATTCTGGGCAGATGGGACCACTAACGGACTATTTTCCCCACACTATATCCCCTTCCCAATGAAAATAGTCTCATGGAACATGCGGGTCTTAAATAACAAAGGTAAGCTCCATTCACTAAAAAATCAAATTAATAAGGTGAAACTGGACATTGTCCTAATGCAATAAACAAATATGACTGCAGGAAAACTCCAGGATGCAATCCATACTTGTTGAAGGGGAAGTGAAATCATCACGATAAATGTAGATGGTGGATCAGGAGGAATCACGTTACTCTGGAACCCCAACCAAGTAGTCTCCCAAGATTGGTTCGAATCTTGACACAGTCTCACTAGAAGATTATGAGGTATAGGTTCAGATTCTTGGTGTTCATTAACATTAGTATATGGCCCTTTGACCCCATTTGCAAAAGAGAAATTTCTCCAAGAATTGGTGAATCTTCGATCTAGCCTCTCGGACCCTGCATGGATTATTGGGGGATATTTCAATATGATTCACAATCTAGGTGAGAAAAGGTGGGGGGGTTCACAGACTAGATACCATCTCTGTGGCTTTCAATGAAACAATTTCTAAGCTCAAGTTGATAGATCTAGATTCCAAAAATGGCCTGCACACTTGGAACAATAGGAGGGGTGGGCAGTTTTAGGTGGCTAGTCACCTGGCTAGATTCCTTGTTTCGAAGGAATTTCTCCTGGGGGATCCCTTGGAATTTTATTTTTTCCCTCTTTGGGATCAGATCATTGACCGATCTGTCTTGACTTGGTACTTCTCTCCTCTCCCAAAAGTCGTTTGTTTCATTTTGAAGTTTTTTGGCTCTATCATCGAGGGTTTGTGTCGAAAATAAAGGAGTGGTGGGAATCTCTGGAGGTGTTAGATGGAACTAAAATGAAAACCTTCCAATGGAATCTCAAGGCCCTTAAAATGAAAATCAGGATCTGGAATAGGGAATAATTCTAGGATATCTTTAAAAAAAAGCGTCAACTAGAGGAACCAATGGAACAAATCCAGATCTGGATCATTCAAGAAGGTCAATCAGAATCACTAGCGAAGGAAGAAGGGTGTTTAATCAATAACCTTGAAGAGCAACGACAGTAAGAGGAAGCTATATGACATCAGAAATCTTGAATTCAGTGACTATAAGAGGGTGAGTGATATTCAAATTTATGCCACCGGACTATGATCAATCATTATCAGCATATTGTATTACGTCTCTCTCCTCTAGGAACAGGGATGATCTTGAAAGCCACCATGCCATGGAACATGAATTGATCTCCTTTTCTTAGATTTACTTTTAGAGGATGTTCTCGACCACTCTAAAGATATAGAAAAGGTCACTCAGTGTATTCCTCAAATTGTGTCTGAAGATCAGAATGAGGCTCTAATGCACCCAATTTTAGTTGATGAAATGGAAGCGGTTGTCAAAGAGATAACAGGAAATAAAGCCCCATGCTCGACTCAATTTATTTCAGAATTATTCAAGGCATGCTAGGCCCCAACATTGTCAACATGGTGGAGGAATCCCATCAACATCGTTAGGTATGGTATGTTTGAATGCCACTTTTCTTACTCTCGTTCCTAATCCTAATGCTACCAATGATCCTAGTAGTCTCCATACCATTTCCCTTTGTAATGTTATTTATAGAATCCTTTCCTCTATTCTTGTTCACTGCCTTAGGCCCATCCTACACCATATTATTAGTCCAGAGCAATCTGGTTTTTTGGAGGGGAGGTAGATCTTAGATGGGATAATATCCACTCATGAAGCTATCCATTCCCTTAGGAGCAGTAAGCACCTTGACATGTTGATGAAGATGGACCTTTCTAAAGCTTATGACCGTCTCAATTGGAAATTTTTGCTCTTTGTTTTAAGGGATTTTTGGTGTGCATATGATTGTATTAGGTGGATATGTTCCCTAATTTCCACCCCTTTATTTTCTATTCTCCTCAATGGTACTCCTATGACTACTTTCAAATCCTCTTGTGGGCTTCGCGAGGGTGACCCTATTTTCCTCTTCTTGTTTATCATTGCTGCAGAGGGTATGGGTCATTTAATAGATAAAGAAGTGCGAGATAATGAGATAGTTGGCCTCCATATCCCAGGAACTAATATCTATATGTCCCATCAACAATTTGTAGATAATAATTTGTTGTATCATGAACCTTCTATCTGAGAAGCAGTGGCCTTTGATGGGATTCTGGTGGAATTTCAAGTGGATTCAAGTATGCTCATTAATAAAGAAAAGTTCCATCTTTACTTTTTCCACACTCTAAAACTGGTGCAACAACACTTGGAATACATTCTGGGTTTCTACATTGACTTTATGTCGTCCAAATACCTGGATGTCCCTCACATTACAAATCCTCCATGCATTTCCTACTGGAAGGAAGTTTGTAACAAGCTCTTGAAGCACTTGGCCAATTGGACCTTTTTTGTACTAAACATTGCTAGATGAGCCACTCTTATGATATCAGTATTGCAAGCTATCCTTGTTTATTAGTTCTTAGTCCTCCCATCTCCCAAAAGAATCTATAGGATTTGGTATTAATATGCCACAAATTCTTATGGCAAGGTGCTAAATTGGAAAAATAGAAATGGTCCCTTGTGGCATGGGATAAGCTCTTCCTCCCAAAGGCTCATGGTGGACTGGGACTAAGGGACTGAAAAGATATGAACGTGGTCATGGGAGTGAAGCTCTGGTGGAGATGGGTGCAATGTGGCACGGAGCAATGGAAAAGCATATGGAACTAAAATTATTGGCAAGGTTGATCTCAATCCTCCTTCCTTTGGGACCCTTCCATGCCTACCGCTTCGTCCATGTGGAACCTAGCTTGTTGTAACAATTTCCTTATTCCTAACCACTTCTACTGCGAGATCGAGAATGACTCTACAACACTCTTCTCAGAATAATCCCGAAAACAATTTCCACACTTATATTTGAATGTCTCTCTGCAAGGTCTGAAATAAAGCCCAATCTAACTCAACAACTAAACAATTGCATATTTATGGTTGGAGACTCCTTCCCAATCAGATTTGCATAATTGGAAATTAGTCTAGGACTAACAGGGGGATGATCCTCCGATATCTGGGCAGTCCTGACTCAAGCTTTGCGGGAGCGCCGTATTCTATATCCTTAGCTTTAAATAAGATTCATTGGGGTTATAAGTCATGTGATCTAAAATTAAACAAGAATGCAACAACTTACAGATATAATCATAAACACAAGGATGCAACATAAAAACACTTCATTTCATTAATAGAAAAATACTAAACTATGCTTAGAAGAGATGTGGCGGCTACATGACTCTGAACTGTGTTACAATGAGGCTAAAGGGCCTATTTATTATTGGAAAACATGAGAAAACCCTAAACACCCAAAACCATAACCCTAAGGGATGTAACACCAAGAGTTTGTGGGCCCTGTTGGGGTTAGTTGGGCAGCCAACTTCTCGAGGTCATAACTGGGTCATATTATCTCCGTTTGGCGCCTACGATACCTTGTTGGAAAGGTCTCTGTTGGTACTACAAGTTTTTCTATATGCCCTTGCCTATGGTGGTGGGCCTACTGCAGACAAAAAAACTGCCGTTTAGGGGGTCAATACTCTGGAAGTTCATGACCCGAAAAACAACTAAAAATAGTAAATGCTGAAATGAACAAGGAAACAGATGAAACTGACTGGGGGGGGCTAGGTGGAATAGGTGGGTGGCCACCAATATCCACCTGGATCATTCCTCCCCCATTAGGAAGAAATGGTCCCCATTGCGTGCAGAGCCTGCCGGAGGTGAGGAAATTTCTGTTGAACCTGGTCCCTGGTGAACCACTTGCCCTGGTGAAGGAGTTGGCCTACTTTGACAATTCGATATAGTTGTATCCTCTGTTGGAGAGTGTTCTTGATTTTTGTTTCCATGATATGATCAGTTGTGGCATGTTCCATGCATCTCGAGTTGAGCTCTGTTGGTGTGAGTTGTTCTGCAATGTGAGATGTGTCCAACAATGGTGGAAAGTATGGCCGAAGGTGATCTACATTGAACACTAGGTGCAGACCAAGGAACGGTGGGATGCTGAGCTCAAAGGAATTGTCACCGACAACCTTGGTGATGGTGTATGGCCCATATCGAAGTGGACAAAGCTTGCGGTGGGGTCCAAAAAGGTGTTCCTTCTGCAAATGTAGCCAAACTTTGTCGCCCACTTGGAACTTGTGTGACACTAGATGTTGATCATGGCGATGCATGTACTTAGCATTGGTTCTGTCCAATATATCATGGACCTACTAGCAGATGTGTTGAATATGCTTAATAAAGAGGTTAGCCCTTTCAGCTTTGGACTGAACGTGAGCCGAATCTACATGAGAGGCTGCAAATGGTATGCCCACATCAATGGGGCATAATGGCTGAAATCCCAGCCCTACCTAAAAGGGGCTATGGCCTGTTGAGCTATGGAGAGTTTTTTTGTAGCTCTGTTGGAAATAGGGAAAAATTTCATCCCACATGCGTGGATTCCTCGAGTTTTACATGCATAGAATGTGTACGATCATCCTATTAACAACCTTCGTTTGGCCATCAGTTCGGGGATGGAAAGATGTGGACTTAGTAAATTTTGCATCTAGCATCGACTAGAGACTTGACCAAAATGCACTCAGGAATCTATTGTCTCGATCTAAGAAAATGGACTATGGGATCCAAAAGTGTACCCATACTCGCTCAAAGAAGAGCTTAGCAGTGACCTCTGCTATGATACTCTTCTTGCAAGCTGCCATGATGGCCATGTTAGAGAATTTGTCGACAACCACGAAAATGTAATCATTGACGTGCTTAGTAGAAGGAAGGTCTGACATGTAATCTATGGAGACAGATTCCCAAGGCTGGCTAGGAGTACATAGAGGAGTATAGATGCCTTTCTTCTTGATGGTTGGTTTGGAAATGGCGCAGGCGGTGCAGGATCTTATGTACTTGCCAACATCTTGATGAAGTTTCGGCCAATAAAAATACTTCTGCAATACTACCACTGTTTTATCTACTCCAAAATGTCCAACGACCTAGTTGTAGTGTGACTCCCAAATCATCTTGGCACGCTCACTTGAAGGAACACAGGTGTGTCCTAGGTGGCATAACAGTGCATCCTGAAGGTGAAAATTTTGAATTTGCTTCCCTTCCAGGAGTGTCTGGTATATGTTGCTGAATTCTGGATTACTCCTATAAGGATGCAGCCACCTCGATGTCTCATGCCCACAAGAGTCGAGCACAGTGATCAGCGCCATGACCGGTGGTCGGCTGAGGCAATCAACAACATTATTCGTTCTGCCCTTCTTATACTTAATGTTCAAATGGAATTGTTGCAAATATGTGGACCATTTTTTATGGCGATCATTCTGCAACTTCCCTTCTGTCTGTATGAACTGTAGAGGTTGGTGGTCTGTGTGGATGACCTTTTCCTTCCCCAGAATTTAATTCTTCCATTGACGACTGGCTTGAAAAATGGAATACATTTCTTTGTCATAAGTGGGGTACTTTCAGACTGTGTCTGAAAGTGTCTCTCTGTGGTAAGCCACTATATGCCCATTTTGAGTAAGAACCACACCAATAACATAGTCGGAGGCATCTGTCTCAATATCAAATGGTTGTTGCAGGTCTGGTAATGTGAGCACTGGTGCAGAAAAAAGGTGATTCTTCAACTCAGAGAATGCTTGCTGTTGGGTTTCTGACCAAAAAGAATTTTCTTTCGCTTCGCCCTTAGTGACTTGACTTAAGGCCAAGTTATATGAGAGAAACCCAACATGAACCTACGGTAGAAATTGGTAAGACCCAAAAAGCTGTGGAGCTTTGTTAGAGTGGTTGGGGCTAGCCAATCTAGGATGACTTGTATTTTGGATGGGTCCACATGTACACCCTGCTCATCATTGATGTACCCTAGCTATTAAACTTGGTTTAGGCCAAAGGTGCATTTCTCCAAGTTAGCACACAACTTGTGTTGGCGTAGTGTTTGAAGGGCCTGTTGAATATGGTGGAGGTGCTCTTCCCAACTCTAGATGAAGATCAAGATGTCATCTAAATACACCACCACGAATGCATTGGTGAAGGGTCGGAAGATGTCATACATCAGTCTCATGAAGGTTGTAGGGGCGTTTGTCAATTTGAATGACATCATGACCAACCATTCGAAAAGGCCCTCCTTTGATTTGAAGGTAGTCTTCCACACATCAGAGGGTTTGATAGGAACCTAGTGGTAACTTGACTTCAAATCAATCTTTTTGAAATATTTTTCCCCCTTGAGCTAGTCCAGAAGGTCATCAATCCGCGGGATTGGGTACCTATTCTGGATAGTGATCTTGTTCAGTGCCCGATAGTCAATACAGAGCCTCTAGGTCCCATCCTTATTTTGTACCAATACAATCGAGCTCCCACAAAGTGATGAGCCTGACTTGATGTGCCATTTATGCAATAGTTCATAGATCTACCTCTTGATCTCATCGTTCTCCAAAACAAAGCGTCGATAGATTAGTATTGGTTCGAATTCGATCTTAAACACCCTCTAAGTTTTCATGATTGTTTCAAATTATGCCAAAAGATTCAAGTCTTAGAAAAATCAAGCTATCAGAAGGAACCCTCGTGACAGTTGCAGTTGTGGCCAGAGCAGAGCAACGAGGACCCTCAGTCGAGCGCACAGGCCGTTGGCCCATGGTGACGCGCCCTGGCACAAATTGGCAAAACCGGAGGCTAGTTCGAGAAACCGAGGTGGATTTTGATATGCGATTAGCACTAAGCACTAATCGCGTATCGCAGGGTGTCGCCCTCAGTGAAGGAAAGCCCTGAAGTGCTCGGACCTGAAATCACTATGAAATGTGGAAAAGTAATGCATTCGGTTCCGTAGCATGGGATTCCACAAACTGGCAGGATATCGGAAGGCCTCGAGGCGGTAAGCAGTTTTGACTGAGTCCCGCCTGATGCCACACATCGAGCGACACGCATCCAGAGGATGAGAGAGAAAACAGCCCACATCAGATGGGTAAACGTCTAGCAACTTGCCCACCTGATATGAATGACGACCATAGGATCTAGGGGGCCTAGATCAATGGCGGAGGGACATCCTGATAAATGACCGGATTTGGCGAAGTTATAAAGCAAGATTACAGGGGATTTGAAGTCCGACGTGGACAATGAGTTGGCAAATGATTCGTGTTAATGGGCAATCTTTAAGCAAACGGAATTAACGTCCATTCAAATATGATTCAAGGAATTTGACACCCAGTTTGTTAGGAAACAGGTGGCCACCTCCCTGCGAGGTGTTACCCAGTGATGATGACGCAGAGCAGAGGAATTCGAATGGATAGAGGCATGGAAACTAGCAGGCCAGGAAGCGGAAATGAACAGTCAAAGAACAGATTGGATTTAAAGCCACGAACTGATAGAGAGAGAAGGGGGGCATGTTGAGTCCCAAACCTGCACTTCCCTATATACCCTTTCAGCCTTCTTTTTCCATTTACTTCATCCACCAAGCTGTCAAATCATTGCATAATAGTTTAAAAAGAACTTATGGAATGGTTTCCTAACTATGCTTATGACTGTTGTTTGATTTAGATTTTTGTTCAAGCAGCTGCGGAAACTTGTCACTTTCCGCAACCAGCCCAAGTTTCCGTAGCCATTTTGTTAAAGGCTATGCTACAGGTGTCCGATGGAGAAACCAGCCACATGGGTAAGCTGCACGTGACGTGTAAATGGGGTGTGTCCCCTCAGATCAGCCAAATCATTCATAAACAGTCGCGGTCAACGATGGTCAAAGGAAGGGCCAAATGAAGAATTTCGCGGTGGCACGACTCTGTGATTGACTGGCCGAGGTTGCAGAGGGCCCCTGTACACCAGAGCCTTGTATAGTTTCTACTTGCTTTCATTTACTATTTTCTTTCAATCATTGCTTGTATATATAGTGTGCTGTTCTAATGATCATTGCTGTCTATATTTCCTTTATGTTTCTTTTCTAACTGTTAGCTGATCAGTGCTTCTTTTACAGGTTTTGTTGTAGGTAGCCCAGGCAGATTTACATATTTTTTTAGATAACTACTGACATATGAGATCATCTTGTCCTTCCTGCTAATTTTCATTTTCTGAAGTTTAATTCCAGCACTGTCATTTTTCAAATTGTGTTTTGCTTATTTATTTTTCTGCTACTTAGACATCATACTACTCATTTGTTTATGGTTTCTTTCTATAGTCAAGTGACTCTATTAGTAAGGAATCAACATATTACTTATTGTAGTATGATTTAGTTTGCTTTCTTGCAATTTAGATATCATATTGCTTAACTTGTTCATGATTGCTTCCCATAAGGCAAATTGAGTTGAAGGGTAAAGGATCAGAAGAGTTGAAGTAGTGTGATTAGTTTCCTTTATGCAATTTAATTTCCTGCAATTTAGATATCATATTGCTTAACTTGTTCATGATTGCTTCCCATAAGGCAGATTGAGTTGAAGGGTAAAGGATCAGAAGGGTTTAAGTAGTGTGAATTAGTTGCTTTGCTTTCAGTCTTTGAGTTGCTTTAAGTTCAGTTTTTACTTTCTTTTTCATACAGCAGCAAGGATACTGGGCCATTGTCATTAGTTCACTGTTTGATACATTTACTTCCTCTTAAGAATTGATTTCATTACAGTTAGTTTAGAGCTTTCTTTTTGAACACTTTTAAGTTTGGAAAATCACTGTAGAAATCACCATTACCATCCATACTTAACTTTCATTTTCGCCATCACACACACTAGGGAATCCATAAAAGATAAATCCTAAAACAAACTAAAAAAAAACTCAAAAATGACAAAAGGCTAAGAAAATGGTTATCTTGTACATATAGTACACTTCACTTCGTCAGTTTACGAATCCCAGATTGACATTTTACTCAGCAATTTAGAACACACTAAATTGACCAAACAGGGCAGTGGCAAGAGTTAGCTAGATGCAGAAAGCTAAGAGTAGAGAACAGAGAGTAGAAGTCGAGCTGACCTGAAGGCAGCATCGAGCTAGATAGAGCCAGAGAGAGTCAGAGAGTCTGTGTACTCCATAGAAGGCTTGAGAGGTTCAAGCAAACTCCTCGGCATAGGCCTGTCATACTACTGTGACCATTAGAGGTTGAGTTTCAGTAAGGAGAGTCTGTGCACTCCATTCCTACTGACTTTTATCTGTTTAGTGAGACTCAAATTGAGCTCACTGTTTTAAAAACTTTGCTTGAAAACATAATAGAGAGGCCACCACTAAAGGCTGGAATAGGAGACGTAGCCCAGGAGCATTGGGTGAACTCCTTATTAAACTTATTGTGTTTACATTTTTGATTGTTGTGTTTTCCCTAACTGCCTCAGTGTCTATGTATTCTAGCAATCTTATCGATCCATTGCATAAAGTAACATAGGCACATCCATGAAAATGAGTCTGTAATATCTTTAATTCTTTGTCTTGTATAAATTCCAGATCAAGTGGTATCAGAGCTCTAGGCTGTTAAGGTTAGACAAGCTTGTGCTAGATTTGGTTGTTGAATGCTAACTAGATCAAAGCTTAAATTAGGAGAAGGAAAGTTGGTTGAAACTAACCTAGAAATTGGAAGAGTCTATTCTAAGAGGAAAATGTCAGAAGAAAGTCCCTTGGAATCAGACCCCCAATTCATGGATAGTTTTATGACCATGAGATCCATGGTGGAGGACATGTATAGGGAATTTAAGAAAAATAGAGATGAAGATTCATCAAACTCCAAACAAGACAAAGCAGTAGAAGAATCTCTCCTCCATGACCACTCTAAAGGCAAAGGGAAAGAAGAAAAATTTCTCACACCTCCTAATAGCCCTGAAAATAAAAAGAAGACATCTTTGATTAAATTAGATGTTAAATTTGATTTACCAATATACGATGGAGAGTTGAATGTAGAGAAGTTGGATAATTGGATTAGATAGATTGATGTTTATTGTAGAGTACAGAGCATTGATTCAGACAAGAGTAAGATTCATCTGGCCAGCCTATGCCTTGGGGGCACCACCTTGGTATGGTGGGAAGGCAGGACACAAGATGACATGAAGAAACATGGTAAGATTCTTTCTGTCTGGAGTGAATTTGTTTCTGCAATTAAAAAGAAATTCTATCTATTGGCCTATATGCAGCAAGCCATGATGAGCTGGCAAACTCTTCGACAACTAAAAGGGAAAAGTGTAGAAGGTTACACTTAAGAATTTAGGAAAAGAGCTTTGATTCTAGGAATTTCTTTAGACTCACCTGAGACTCTACTGAAGTATATAGGTGGTCTACACAGCTACATCTGGCACACTATCCTCATGTTTAATCCCACTAGCATAGATGAGGTATCCATTTAGGCTACCCATCTAGAAGCTAGAGGTAAGAATGGGAACCCAGAAGTTGGGGGATCATCCAAACCCACTACAAGAAAGAACAAGGAGAAAAGAAAACAGAAATGGAAAGAGAGGAAGACAAACACTGTACAAAAGACCAAGTCTTCATGCACTTACTATAAGAAGGATGGGCATGATGATGAACATTGCTGGATTCTTCATCCGCAGCTGAAACCCAAGAAAAACAAGGGCAAGAAGAAGAAGACTGTTGCAACTATTCAAAAGGATTTGGGGTCAGACTTAGGAGATGAAAAAACAATCACAACCACAAGTATAAAAGGTAAAAATTCTGAAGCATCTACTAGTAATTCTGCACAATCTACTGATAATGAAGAAAATGAGAGGAAAAGGCATAAGCTTTTTCATATTAGAGTTGGTTCCAAGCATCAAAAGGTTGATACCTTGTTTGATAGTGGCTCACAAGTAAGCTTAATTTCTGAAGCAATTGTAAAGAAGTTGGGATTACTAACCACACCTCACAAAAAGCCATATCCATTAGGTTGGTTATGTGATAAAGCATAGCTACAAGTGACTAGACAATGTAAACTTAGGTTTTCTTTTGGGTCGACATTTGTAGATGAGGTTGAGTTAGATATAGTTCCTTTGGATATATGTGGAATTGTTTTAGGAAGTCCTTACTTGTATGATAGAAAAGCCATTTTGTATAGATCTGAGAACAAGTATCAACTCGTTAAAGATGGAATCAAATATACTGTAAGAGCTCATAAACTAAAAAATATTATACTCATAAATTCAGGGCAGATGAAATGAATTGTAAATTCATGCAAACAATTTTTACTGATGGTTGTAAAGGAAAATAAACCTGATAAAACCAATGTATTTGAGGGTTGTGATGCTAAACATCAAGTTGATTTAGAAAAAGTTTTTTCAGAATATGATATATCGTTTCAAGAACCTAAAGGCCTACCACCCAAAAAGGAAATAGTGCATGATATTAATTTGCAGCAAGATGCTCCATTGCCTAACATCGGAATGTATAGGTTGTCCAATTTAGAGAATGCAAAAATTAAGAAGCAGGTACAGGAGCTTCTCAAGAAGGGGTTCATCAGACCTAGCACATCACCATGTGGGTCTCCAATTGTTTTGGTGAGAAAGAAATATGGCTTGTGGAGAATGTGCATTGATTACTGAGCATTGAATAAGATAACGATAAAAAATCGCTATCCCCTTCCTCGCATAGATGATCTATTGGATCAGTTAAAAGAAGCTATTTATTTTTCCAAGTTAGACTTGGATAGTGGATATCATCAGGTCAGAGTTGCAGAGCAAGATGCATGGAAGACTGCTTTCAAAACAAAGCAGGGATTGTATGAGTGGCTGGTTATGCCTTTTGGCTTAACTATTTCTCCTGCTACTTTCATGAGAGTAATGAATGATGTACTCAGAACTTTGCTTGATTATTTTGTTATTGTATATCTGGATGACATTCTTATATTCAACAAAACATGGGAAGAACATTTAAAGCATGTTAAGCATACTCTAGATGTTTTGAAAAGAGAAAATCTTTATGTTAAACTCTCAAAATGTGAATTTGGAAAAACATCTTTGAATTATTGGGGTCAAATAGTAGGGGGTGGCGAATTGAAGATAGATCCCTCTAAGGTTGCAGTCATTGTAAACTGGCCTAAGCCCAAATCTGCTACAGAAGTTAGAAGCTTCCTAGGAGCAGCACAATATTGGAGAAAGTTTATTTCTAACTTTTCCTTAATTGTAGCTCCCCTACATGCTCTAATAGGATTGAACAAGGTGTTTTAGTGGGGAGGCAAACAGCAGAAAGCCTTTGACACCTTGAAGGAAAAGATTAGTACAACACCAATACTAGCACTGCCCGATCTTCAAATACCATTTGAGATTGAAATGGATGTGAGTGGCTATGCCATGGGAGCAGTGTTGATGCAACACAGTAAACCCATATGTTATCATTCTGAGACATTTAATTCTGCAGTAATTAACTATCCCACATATGATAAAGAATTGTATGCATTAGTACAGAGTGTGAAAAAGTGGAAACATTATTTAATGGGCAAAGAGATAGTTATACATACTGATCATCAACCACTTCAATATTTACACTCCCAAACTAAGTTGCAGCAATCAAGATACTATAGGTGGATGGGTTTTCTACAACAGTTTCATCTCGTCATCAAATATAAAAAGGGCATACACAATAAAGTTGCAGACATGTTGTCCAAACCAATTATAAATGCATCTACTATACTTAAGCATAATTCAATACTGCAAGAAAGCTACATTGAACAATATGTTGAAAACATAGATTTTAAAGATGTATATGCAACTTTAAGTCAAGGCAAACAAGTAGGAGAATTGGATTATCATGTTAAGGACCAACTCTTGTATCATTTTTGGAATATATGCATTCCAAAAACTGAAAAGTAAAGATAATTCAAGAAGCACACACTTCTCTAATATCAGGTCACTTTGGTGTAAGTAAAACAGTTGCACAACTGCAAAGATTTTGTTAATGGCCAAAAATGAATGAGACAGTTTCTAGATATGTAAGAGGGTGTACCATGTGTGCTAAAAGCAAACCCATCAATAGAAAACTAGGCTTGTACACTCCACTACCAGTTCCTTCTCATCCTTGGGAAAGTGTTTCCATGGAATTTGTTGGAGGACTGCCTAAATGTAGGAAAGGTCGTGACTATTTATATGTTGTTGTGGATAGGTAAGGCAAAATGTGTATTTTAATACCTTGTAACAAACAGATTACAGCTGAACAAACTGCAAAGTTGTTCTTTCAGCATGTATGGGTTCATTTTGGATTACCCACTTCCATTATATCTGATCGAGATACCCAATTTGTTGGGAAATTTTGGTCGAGTCTGTGGGAATTAATGGACACCAGACTGAAAAAGAGTACAACTTTTCATCCGCAAACAGATGGCCAAACAGAAGTGGTCAACAGGACAGTGATCTAGTTGCTCAGAGGCTATTGAAGTAAGCATCCCAAACTTTGGGATGAACATTTATGTTATGTGTAGCATGCCTACAACCGAGCTAAACATTCTTGTACACAGAAATCTCCTTTTGAGACCTGTTTTGGTTTCACACCAAGGTCTCCCTTGGATTTTGTCTCTGGTAAAGACATAGTGGTTGATGGACACAGTGATGTGGACAAGGCAACCAAGTTCATTGAACAAATCCAAGAGATTCACCAGGTAGTATAGGAACAACTAGAAAAGAGCCAAGCCAAGTACAAGGCAAGGCATGACAAGCATCGGATGCAGCACAGTTTCCAGGTTGGTGATCAAGTTTGGCTGTATATCAGCAAAGACATAATGCAAGGTGAAGGTAAGAAGCTGAAGCCAATAAGGTATGGACCTTTCAAGATACTTGAGAAAATTGGTGAGAATGCTTTTCGCCTTAATTCAACAGCTTACATGCACATCTACTCAGTTGTTAATGCAGATAGCTTGAGACTATTTGAACCTTCATTAATTGAAGATCCCGAAGACCAGAGTCAATTGCCTTCTATTGATGATCTGTTACCTGAATATCTTAATGAGTTGCAGGAAGATACAGTTCTGGACAGGAAGGTGAGGACCACACACAGAGGGAATGTTGAGTACCTTAGGATTGGACTCAAAGGTTCAAAGCCAAGCAGTGCGAAATGGATAGAAATTGAGCAAGCGAGGAATCAATACCCTCACTTGATTGATGCTTAAAAGAAAACCAACTTTTGGTGGTCCAAAAGCTTTTTCAGTGGGAAGGTTGTGATCCGAATTGGATCCTAAACACTCTCTAAGTTTTCATGACTGTTTCAAATTATGCCAAAATATTCAAGTCTTAGAAAAATCAAGCTATCAGAAGGAATCCTTGTGACAGTTGTAGTTGTGGCTAGAGCGGAGCAACGAGGACCCTCGGTCAAATGCGTAGACCATTGGCCCATGGTAATGCACCCTGGCACAAATTGGAAAAACCGGAGGCTAGTTCGAGAAACAGAGGTGGATTTTGATACACGATTAGCGCTAAGCTCTAATCGCGTATCACAGGGCACCCCCCTCAGTGAAGGAAAGCCCTGAAGCGCCCGGACCTGAAATCGCTATGAAATGCGGAAAAGTAATGCATTCGGTTTCGTAGCGTGGGATTCCACAAACTGGTAGGATATCTGAAGGCCTCGAGGTGGTAAGTAGTTTTGACTGAGTCTCGCCCGAAGCCACACATTGAGTGACACGCATCCGGCGGATCACAAAGAAAACCACTGGCATCGGACAGGTAAACATTTGGCAACTTGCCCGCCCGATATGAACGACGACCGTAGGATCTGGGGGGCCTAGATCAACGGCGGAGGCGCATCTCAATAAATGATCGGATTTGGCGAAGTTATAAAGAAAGATTACAGGGGATTTGAAGTCTGATGTGGACAATGAGTTGGCAAACAATTCGTGTTCACAGGCGATCTTGAAGCAAATAGAATTAATGGCCATTCAAATATGATTCAAGGAATCTGACACCCAGTTCGTTATGAAACAGGTGGCCACCTCCCTGCGAGGCGTTACCCAGTGATGCTGACGCAGAGTAGAGGAATTCGAACAGACAGAGGTAGGGAAACCAGCAAGCTGGGAAGTAGAAATGAACAGTCAAATAACAGACTGGAGTTAAAGCCACGAACTGATAGAGACAAAAGGGGGGTAGTGACAAGAGTTAGCTAGATGCCAAAAGCTAAGAGCAGAGAACAGAGAGTAGAAGCCGAGCTGACCTGAAGGTAGCATCGAGCCAGACAGAGCCAGAGAGAGTCAGAGAGTCTGTGTACTCCATAGAAGGCTTGAGAGGTTCAAGAAAACTCCTCGGCATAGGCCTGTCATACTACTGTGACCATTAGAGGTCGAGTTTTAATAAGGAGAGTCTGTGCACTCCATTCTTACTGACTTTTATCTGTTTAGGGAGACTCGAATTTAGCTCACTATTGTAAAAACTCTGCTTGAAAACATAATAGAGAGGCCACCACTGGAGGCTGGACCAGGAGACGTAGCCCTGGAGCATTGGGTGAACTCCTTATTAAACTTGTTGTGTTTACATGTTTAAATGATATGTTTTCCCTAATTGCCTCAGTGTCTATGTATTCTAGCAATCTTATCGATCCATTGCATAAAGTAACATAGGCACATCCATGCACATGAGTCTATAATACCTTTAATTCTTTGTCCTGGATAAATTCCAGATCAAATACATTAGGCAGCAGTGCACTAGGGGTCAGATCGATGGAGTGCTTGACCTGCCAGTGCAGAGGTATCCCTATGGGTGAGGCATGTTGAAAAGTGTGCAACAAGAAATGCTTGCTGAGAATGCAACAAGATGATGGAGCTTAGTGAAAAGAGTCGCCTTCACTAAGTGGGCCCGCAGGCAAATTATGGCGCAAGTTCTATTTTTGGATCCCAGTAGGGATGATCACAGCAGGAGTGACCATAGCAGGGATGACCACAGTAGGAGTGACCACAGCAGGAGTGATCACAGCAGGAGTGATCACAGCAGGAGTGATCAAAGTCTATTTTTAGATTGGCTGTCAAAAATAGAAAAGTCAAATATTATTGTCTCATAATAATATTTGGACTATAAACTTGATCTTATTCTCTTGGAGCACTTCAGTTTGAGCTACAGAGGTGGCACATGCAGCTTTCAGAATAGAAGTACATTTTCTTGGTGGGTCAATTGAGTTGTTGCATGCATGACTTAAGTTAGAACTCAATCAGTTGAGTTTGGTGGAGTTGATTGTAGAGTTGATGGAGTTGTGTTCAGTTTGACTTGGTTAAACTAGTTGTAATTAGTCTAACTGCAAATAGACTAATGATGAGTTGTTAAACTAATTATTAACTCATAATGCAACTATAGAATACATAAGTTAACTCAGTTGCATGTCATTGCATGTTCAGTTCAACAGGGACAGGTGTTAGAGGATCAGATTGCTATCAGTTGTGACTATAGTTGTGCATGAGGATTTGCACAATCAAAGGGATTGAGTATGCCAATGAATTGGCCAATACCAAGTATTATAGCCTCTACTCACGTCTTTCCCAGTGTGAGTGATTCTTTGGAGGTTAAATACGAGTTTGGTAAACCATTCTCATTCATTCTTGAGCAGGTATTGAGCTGTGGAGGCAGGCAAGCAGTGGAATAGTTTTGGAGTTCAGATCTAAGCTGTATTGTGTGTAACAGGTGGAGCTGGTACTGGATTGCTTGTGATAAGCATTGTACTTTGTAAAGTTACATGATTCAATCAATATAATATACAGATAGTTGGGGTTTTTTGCGAGATGCTTTCCTCGGGATACATACTGTGTTAATGAGTTTGATTGATGCTTCTATGTGCGCCTGTGAATGTTTCTGCTTCTGTAAATTGATGATCAACGTAGAGGAGCTTATGTATTGTGTATGTATTCCGCAATAGTACATGATCAAGATAATCTCCATTGAATATGTGTTTATTATTCAAAATTTCTACATGGTATCAGAGCTGGTTGATTTGTAGAAAAAGTTCTACATGGTATCAGAGCAGCTTGATTTGTAGAAGAGATTTTTACAGGATATCAAGCGAGGATTGATCATCTGATCTACTATTCAGGAAGTGTTTACATTCTATTTCTTCAGGAAGTGTCTGTAATCGGGCCAGGTAGCCTCTAGATTCATCATTATTTTTGAAGGTGAGATATCCAGTGAATGCCCATACAATCGCTCTCTGTACGAGAAATATTGTGTTCTCACAAATCTTAGATCCGAGGCAATTGAGTTGGTTGTTGGTGGAATTCGAATTTGCAGCAGTGTTTTCTTGGTGTCAAAACTTAGATGTCTTTCACAGGATTGCGATTGGAGTATGCCCTTGAGGGTAGCTCAAACTATATTGCATGGAAGGACATGATGGAGGTAGTATTGGATGATAACAGGCTGAAGGAGTTCATAGAGATGGATGTCCCAAAGCCTACTGATGCTACTCAAGTTGATGCTTGGAAAAAGAAGACCGCAAAATGTCGAAGGATTCTGTTGGAGGGCATGAAGGATCACATGGTGTCCAGCCTGCATGGAAGGACTTCTCCATATCTGATGTGGAAGACTTTAACAGATCTATTCCAAAGCAAGAGCGATCAGAGGAAGTTGGTGCTCAAAGATAAACTCAGAAACATCAAATGCGAGAATGGTGACAGTATGCCCAAGTATCTCACGAAGTTCACTCAGTGTCAAGATGATTTGGGAAGTGTGGGGGTTACTGTCGATGATGAGGACTTGGTGAGCTTGGCTCTCCTTGGTCTTCCGAAGAGTTGGCATTCCTATCAGGACTCTGTCAATGGTCGGGAGAAATTGCCAGGATGGGAGATACTTTGGTCGGATCTTGTGCAAGAGGAGATCAGAAGGAGCACCAAAGACGGTTCTTCATCCATGCAGGATGAGGAGAACTATGCCTTAGCGAGTAAGACGAAGAAGGGGAAGGGGAAGGTTTCTCGTTCCGAATCTAGTTCTTCCAATGATGGGAAGAAGGTTGACAAGGCGAAGGTGAGATGCTTTCATTGTCATGAGTTGGGTCATTATGCTACTAATTTCCCAAAGAAGAAGTCCAAGAAGGGATCCGGGGAAGGATCTGAAGGTGAGGCACTTGCTTCACAGTTTGAGTTGGATTTCACACTCTTCGCATGCATGGTTTCATCCATGATGGGAAGTGGTTGGTTTCTTGGCAGTGGAGCTTCTTTCCACATGATCGGTGACAAAGTTTATTCAGTACTTTGGAGGAGAAATATCTCCAGATACTCATAGGGATGGGTAATGATGAGAAGTATAGCGTCTCAGGTGTAGGCATGGTTATTTTTCAGAGGGAGCATGGAGCTCGCCTTACCTTGATCGATGTCAAGTATGTACCAGGACTGAAGAGAAACTTGGTGTCGATCGCGATGCTGGAAGACAGAGGCTATGATGTAGTCTTCAGTAAGGGAAATGTTTTCCTTAGATACATCATCACTAGACAGGTGAAGCAGATTGGTTCACGGGTCAAGAACATGTATGCTCTTGAGGTTCAAGATGCATGCAAAGCCTTGAGCAGCAAGGCAACTGATGGAGACTTGGTGGTTGAGAGGGAGCGTATATTACCGCTCAACATGCAGAGCCAGAAGAAGTCTCAGACGATTGTGGAGGAGCCACGATTGGTGCAGCAGCTTGAGGAGGGTGTGGAGAAGCCACAGCAAGGGAAGCTGAGAGGAGATCGAGTAGAGACATCTACTCATGCAGAGACCTCTAGTAGGGGGAAACTTCGAACCAGGTGGGTAGAGGGATCGCATGCAGCCATACCTCCAGGTAGGAGGTGGGGTGATGTGGATTGATCATCCCAAGGAGGAGGGGTAGGATCCTTAAGGTACCCAACCTCTTGGATGATACCTTGCTATAGGAGCCCCGATGTGTAGTAGCAGGAACTGATTGATTGGGTAGAGACAGATGCGGATGGAGCGGCAGAGGGAGCGACAATGCAGAGAATCCTAGGACAGTGCATAGCTAGTAGGCTGCAGCAATGCGAGAGGCACAAGTGTTTTGCACAGTGCTAGGTGGCACAGAGAGGTGTGCAATGGTGCAAGATGCATGGAGATGTTGCAGTAGCGCAGATGTCAGAGAGGGAGCACTTGTCAGCAGCAGGTAGAGCTTTAGCATCAGAGGGTGTTTCTAGCCCAACAGGGAGGTCAGTTGGGAGGTGCAGTGCGGATGCAATGCTGGGAGATAGAACTAGCAGCAGCACAGATGCAGTCAGAGATCAAAGTGACAGAGGCTAGAGCAGTCAGATACTGAAGAGCAGAGAGATGCAGAGTTTTCAGTCGACAGAGGCAATAGCAGTCAGAGACTTTGAAGACAGAGCAAGTGGACCGGCCAGATGTGTTGCATGGAGAACATTCCAGAGTTTCAGGATCAGGTTTGAGAGGAAGCCTTTCTTGTTGAGAGGGAGTGTTGAAAAGTGTGCAACAAGAAATGCTTGTTGAGAATGCAACAAGATGATGGAGCTTAGTGAAAAGAGTCGCCTTCACTAAGTGGGCCCGCAAGCAAATTATGGCGTAAGTTCTATTTTTGGATCCCAGCAGGGATGATCACAGTAGGAGTGACCACAACAAGGATGATCACAGCAGGAGTGACCACAGCAGGAGTGATCACAGCAGGAGTGATCACAGCAGGAGTGATCAAAGTCTATTCTTAGATTGGCTGTCAAAAATAGAAAAGTCAAATATTATTGTCTCATAATAATATTTGGACTATAAACTTGATCTTATTCTCTTGGAGCACTCAGTTTGAGCTACAGAGGTGGCACATGCAGCTATCAGAAGGAAGTACGCTTTCTTGGTGGGTCGGTTGAGTTGTTGCATGCATGACTTCAGTTAGAACTCAATCAGTTGAGTTTAGTGGAGTTGATTATAGAGTTGATGGAGTTGTGTTCAGTTTGACTTGGTTAAACTAGTTGTAATTAGTCTAACTGCAAATAGACTAATGATGAGTTGTTAAACTAATTATTAACTCATAATGCAACTATAGAATACATCAGTTAACTCAGTTGCATGTCATTGCTTGTTCAGTTCAACAGGGACAGGTGTTAGAGGATCAGATTGCTATTAGTTGTGACTATATTTGTGCATGAGGATTTGCACAATCAAAGGGATTGAGTATGCCAATGAATTGGCCAATACCAAGTATTATAGCCTCTGCTCACGTCTTTCCCATTGTGAGTAATTCTTTGGAGGTTAAACACAAGTTTGGTAAACCATTCTCATTCATTCTTGAGCAGGTATTGAGCTGTGGAGGCAGGCAAGCAGTGGAATAGATTTGGAGATCAGATCTGAGTTGTATTGTGTGTAACAGGTGGAGCTGGTACTAGATTGCTTGTGATAAGCATTGTACTTTGTAATGTTACATGATTCAATCAATATAATATACAAATAGTTGGGGTTTTTAGCGAGATGCTTTCCCCGGGATACATACTGTGTTAATGAGTTTGATTGATGCTTCTATGTGCGCCTATGAATGTTTCTGCTTCTGTAAATTGATGATCAACGTAGAGGAGCTTATGTATTGTGTATGTATTCTGCAATAGTACATTATTAGGATAATCTCCATTGAATATGTGTCATATTATTCAAAATTTCTACAAGGCGAAAATATCCCTATACTACTCCACGACCTTTATATCTGCTGTTGCTGTGCAGAGGAGCCCTGCCTGGAATCCATGGCCACAACCTTCTTCTTGCCCTAAGGGTGAATCACAAGGAAAACAAATTTCCTGGTCTAGGAAATGATCTTACTGCATTTATTTTTAGTGGTCAAAGATATGGTAGTATGTGGGGCTACCTCTGGTATCCTGTACAACTTATTAGCCAAAGTAATAATCATAGAGAGAGGTCTAGGCTCATATACAAAATGTCGCTTCCACAAGTATGGTTGTCCTAACAATACATCACAAACTTCAAGAGGAGAAATGTCACACAGTACCTCATCTGTGAAGGGCTTGATGCTGTAGGGAAGGCGACACTACTGGCTGACACAAAGATCTCGTCCTTGGTGAAGCCACTTGATGGTGTATAACTGTGGATGTGCTATAGTATTTAGGCCCAATCGCTTCATGAACTCTGCTGAAATGAGTTTATTTTGGCTCCCACTATCGACAATGAACTGCACTGGAGAACCCTTCACCCACATCTATGAGTGGAGGAGGCATTCCCCCTCGTTTGGATCTTCAGGCTCAATCTTCTAGATCTTGAAGGTGGCCACAATGGCACTGGGTTCCGCATCCATGATCTTCTTCCCTTTATTAGTTCCCTTATCGAGTTCTGATTCAGGTTCAGAACCGTCGTCTGATTTGAAAGGCTTCAGCTCGGCCACCAGTGACTGCTTGGCCCAACACTCACTTGTATTGTGAGTGGAGCTCTTATGGAAGTCACACCATTTTTCGTGTCCTTCTTCATCTTCGGGGTATTGTTCTTTGTTTGTGGCTTAAGTAGGCTATCCTGGGTAGTGCTGCCTTGGCTTGGTACTTTGTACTGTGGTTTGAGGGCACCTTTTCCTTGCTTTGGGTTCGCAGATGCAAAGTCCCGCATATTTTTTTTAAACTTATGCCCAATCTTGACAGCGTACCGATACGCCCTGCCGGGCGAGGAAATGTCCAAGAAACCCATCTCATCCTAGATGTACTTGTGTAGACAACTGTGATACTTTAGCATCAGATGCCACTTAGTATCCTTGATACCCAGCTTTGTGCGAAGGGTATGGAAAGTATTTGTGAACTCTGGCACATCTTGGTCCCTTCCCTGACGTAGCGCGACCCACTTTATGTATTTGTCTTCATAGCTCCCGACAGGGTAATATTGTTCCTTGATGGTGTCTCAGAAAGAATTCCAAGCGGGTGCAGCTGAAAATAGCGAGGGTTCACTCTTGTCCTTTTGTTCATAGTAGGTTTCCCACCAATCCTTGACGTGTGGGGCTGCTTTAAGAAGTGAAAAAGTAATATTTTCCTGATTCGAAAAGTCATGAACCAAAAAATATCCTTCCAATATATTTAGCCATTTATCTATGACACATGCATCTATCAGGCCTTCAAATATGGGAATATCTAAGTTAACTTGTACCTTAAAAGGAGTGGGGCCTCCAGAGTGGATGTTGGATGAAGATGCATCACTTGTGGGTAGTCGTTGAAGGATCTAGGCAAAGTTATCCATCGTCACGTCCCTTTGTTGTTTGAGGGCTTCCTCGACCAAAATTTTGAAAGGATCTCCTACCCCCTCATCATTCTTTTCTTCTGCCATGGTAGGTCATCGGGTTTTGCGAGTCTGATCTTGCAATGGTTCAACTAGATCAAGCCCTAACTCCTTATACCCTGACCTCGTTGCGGACATGCAAAGAAAAACAAAGAAAGAGCAGACCACTCTGATACCACTGATATGAACTTAAACAAGAATGAAACAACTTACAAATATAATCATAAACATAGAGATGCAGTAGAAAAACACTTCATTTCATTAATAAAAAAATACTGAACTATGATTACAAACTAAATGGAAATAAGATAACTTGGCTGATGGTAACTTATCTCTGAGAACAGATCTGGTGGCTACATGCCTCTGAACTGTGTGACAATGAGGCTCAAGGGCCTATTAATTAATTGAAAAACATGAGAAAACCCTAAACAACCAATACCCTAACCCCAGGAGATGTAACACTAAGAGTTTGTGGGCCCCATTGGGGTTAGTTGGGCAACCAACTTCCCAGGGTTGTAACTTGGTCATATTATTTCTTTTTGGCACGTACGATACCTTGTTGGAAAGGTCTCTCTAAGTATTATAAGTTTTGCTGACGGACCCTACCTATGCCTATGGGCTTACTGTGGACCCCAAAAAATGCCTTTTAGGGGGTCAAAATTGCTGAAGAAGTTCAGGACCTAAAAAACTGCTAAAAATAGTAAATGTTGAAATGAATAAGGAAACAGATGAAATTGATCGGGGGTTCTAGGTGGAATAGGCGGGTGGCCACCAATATCCACCTTAATCATCATGGTGCTCATTTTATATTAAAGATGATTATCTTCTCAAGATCAATGCTCTAGAAATTCAAAGAGGAGGTTTGTGGGAGAAAGTCTAGGGGTGGAAACTTTGGCCCAAATTTGCTCACTTCCTATGGTTGTTGGGTCACAAAAGAATATTGACATGGGACCAGTTTCTCAAGAAAGGATTTATTGGGCCATCCCAATGCCCAATGTGCAAACAATAGGAGGAGACCATGAATCATCTATTGAACACTTTCCAAATTGCCAATGAAGTATGGGTAGAGGTGGGAAAGTTGTTTGGTCCATTGGAATGGGACAATGAGGATTTGCTTTCAACGATTAATAACTGGAAGAGGGTGTACTTCAAAAATATGATAGTAAACAGAGCCTGAATCCTAGTCTTGGGATTTTTTTTCTGGAATACCTGAAAACAATGGAACCGTGCTATCTTTCATAACTTGATCCTGTCTATCTCTTCCATATGGAAGACTGTCAAAGACAATCTCAAGGAATCTATCATGATAGAAAAATGGGATGAGGAGGATTGGAAAGTGGACCCACCTAAAACTTGGATTCTCTCCTTGCTCAAATTATCCTCTAAATTGACCTTTGCGCCATATCTTCCTCCGGGAGCTACTCCAAGTCCATCACGTTCGACATTCATTCAACCTCCTCTGGGATTTGCAAAAATCAAATTTGATGGTGCCTCTAAAGGAAACCTAAGTCCGACAGGATTTGGGGGCGTGATTCATATTTACCTATGCTATTGTTTCGAGTGGTAGTTAGTAATTTGACGCTGCCCATTTCCCTGTGGTGGGAGTGGCCTTATCTTTGGCTACATTTTCTTTCTGAAGTCAATTTTCTTATAAAGAATTAGGGTCTTCAGTGACACCCACTTCTACCGAGTCCCTTTGGAAAATTTCGTTGATGGGGTGTTTCTGGTGGTTGTTTCTGGCAGTGGGGAAGTTTATAATTTCCTTGTTATCTGTCTCTTGGTTGCTTATATTGAGGAATTGAGCGAGCCGTCGTGAGTGTGGTTGTGTGCTTTGGGATAGAGCCTTGTGGTTATCCTTTCCCTGTTAAGGCTAAGGACTGAAATAGGAAGAGGGACATCTAGGGGCTTTAACATAGTGGTACTTGTGCAGAATCATTGCGTGGTCTGGCTTGGCTAGAGATTCAAGACCAAAGCAGGAATGTGTGGAACTATTCGTGGCTGCTCGGGTGTGTGTAGGTGGTTGGTCCCTCCTAGGAGGTTGTATCCTCCCTGTTCATTTTAGTTGGTGGTATTAAGGAGTGGTCAACCAATATGCCTCAGCAGCATGAGTGTCCCCATTGTGGAGGAGGGAATTAGGCTATGGTTGATGACAAATTAGGGATTCGATCTCAGCTTCAGAGGATGCGGTCAGGGGAGAATGAGTGGATGAGGTCGCTCAAGCTTGCGAGCACTCACCAGGTAGAGTGGAGGCTCCAGCCTCGCTGTAAACCATTGTAGATCATCTAAGAGGCATATAGGGGAACCTAGACATTGTGAGAGAGCATCGTTATGAAGATCATAATGAATTGATGGCCTACTTTAATAACATCTAATCCTGCCTCAATGATACTTTGGAGTTGCTTAAGAGTATTGGCGACAACCAGAGACGCCTCAGTGATCATCTGCGTGATTTGGAAGCCCGAGTGGCACACGTCGATTTCCATATGCATGAGTGGGTCAGATTCCTTAAAGGTCCCACTGGACTTCTACCCCACCATCCTCTATGACATGATTATCTCAGGTTCGTGGTCTTTTTTGTCATCTTTTTGTTATATAAGGCTAGTAAGCCTATCAAAAATAATGTTTATCTGGTTGCATCTTCTATTATCTCTACCAACCCTTGCCCTCCCCTATGTTTGTCTTGAAGCTAAGGGGGCCATGAAATCTATTTTTGTACTCTAGATTTCACTGACAATAATATAATGCATTTGTTTTTACCGCAAAAAAAAGGTACACAAAAATGATCATCTTTTCCCATCCAATTCCCCTGTAACAACCCTAGGTTAAAAGATCATATAATAAAGGATAATAAAGGCAAAAGAATAAGACAAAGGTCATGGGACATGCATTCCAATTTGAATGTTGGGGAAAGCACTATAGTGGGCATCACTTTCAGTTTATTAATCGCTAAGGAAATTGACAAAGGAATCAGAAAAGGAAAAGAGGCATTAATTGGCATTTATTTATGAGAAATAAATGAAAATAGGAGAAAAGGAAGGTGAAGAGACACATATTTTCATGAGGAAAATTAGAAGGAAAATTAAGGAAAATGAAGAAATTAGAGAAATCAATAATTGAAATGCTTCAAATAACCAGTTCACAACTTTTTTCAGTTTTTTTTTGGAAATAGTTTGAGAGAGAGAGCACCAAGAGGAAAAAGCAAGAAAACAAGAAAAGGAATGAAAAAGGAAAGCAAAGGAAAAGCAAGGAAAGAAAGGAGAAGGTTGGATCAACAACTTCAACAGGAAGATTTTGTAGGTAACAGGTTGCATGTGTGATTTCCTAGCTCAGGTTTGAATGCATGGTACATGCGTTTGTTTATTTGATTCATTTGATGTGATTGGAATGGGTTTTGTCAGGTTTCACAATGGTTTCAACGTTGCCTTTCCATTTCCTGGGTAGCCATGGTGTGATGGGATTTATTTATTCTTTGAGATTTGGATTACCGGAAGGTTTTCAAACCAGGTGCGGTGGTCTCAGGAAAATTCCCGAGGGTTGGGGTTGGAGATGGATTTTTTTGGGAATCCCTCAACAGGTGGGTGGGGACAAGAAAATTCCTCAAGGTATGGTGAAGAAATTCTAAGGCATCCAAGTTTTCTTTGGTTTTATGATCTCTTGACCAGTTTTGGAAAGATTGTGAAAATTTAAGGGTAGAGGTGGTTTAACCTATGTATTCCCTTTGTTGTTTATGTCTTTGTTTATCCCATGTGATCCCACATTCATGCTTGGAATATGCCACGAGGGTGATTGGTTGAAACAAATATTTGGTTCAACTCAATCTATGGTCAGGTGGTACGTGGAAGTCCCTGACTTGGTTGGATTTTGCGTGTGTTAATAAGAGTTATTTCCTATTGTAATTTATAAGAATTTGTACCTGTTATTATGTTGCATTGGTGGTTGTTCTGTCATGGTTAATGTGCTAGTTATATGTTGGTTATAAACTTGATTTAAGATGTGCTCTAGCTATGAATCTTATTATACTTTTATAAGTTAATGAATGGTCGATGGATGCATGGGCTAACAAGGGTTGTTACAACTACTTGAGAGGGCATTAGAACTTCTTGGTGATTTTAACCTAAGGTACAAAGATTTACACTCATATATGCATTCATGACATGTAGCTCACAAGTTTACCATATGGTTGACGAAATGTCTAGTGTGTTCTAGGCAGTCTACATCAAGTTTCTTATTCAAGTTTGAATGATTAACATTGTTGTCATGTTAAATGTGATTCTGGAAAGTTACTAGAAGTTATGTGAAGTGGTCTGGAGGATAGCCTAGAAAAGTGGCTAAGATCTCATGACCATAAGCACTGAATTGAGGAATTTAGGTCATAACCGCTAGAAGCTAGGCTTATGAGTGTGGTTGGAGCCTCATAACCACATACATGCAGTGTCAAGGGTGCAGTTATAGGTCTAGGTCAAGGAAAAAGGTTTCCAACTCACAAATTGGTCACTTGGGGTGGTTTTCCAACCTCTTAGTGATACGTGGTTCCTAAGGAAGGTCAGCAATTCTTAGTTGTAGACGCCACTTCTTTAACTGGAACTAGGAGGTTAGGGCATGTCCTAGTGGAAATTTCGTTCACATTTACCTAGGAGGGCTTGTAAAAGTGGGTAAATGTGGGGTGGCATGTTACAGATTGGTATCAGAGATTTCAGGTTCAAACACTTGGATTGGATGGGCGAGATGTGATTGTTATGCGTGCATGTCGATCATATGCATGCATAGTAATGGTTATGGTTGTCATGTATATAGGTAGTGATAAAGTTTGAGTCATCATGCATGATGATTGAGATGATGTCAATAGGTAGATATGTTGATGTCATTATATATACATGTATATCATGCTAATATGGACTGATTTGTGCAGAGGAGATAACCTCCCCTGAACTTCACTAAGGTATGTTTGATTATGTTTATATTTGGTTTTTATGACATGGTATGTTTGTAGGAAGAAGATTATTAGAGATGAAAAGAAAAATGGTGGATTACAGTTCACCTGACTCTCCTTATAGATCATATCCTGGAGAATATTACTTTCCTGACATAACAGATACCTTGAGAATTCTGAAGGTAGAAATCAAGAGTTGAAAGGTGGATAATGACAAGATAATTTAGTCACAAGAAAGGCTTGCCAGGGCTTAGTAAAATAAAGTTGAGGTCAATGCAATGATCCTTCATAGCTTATCATATTTGTAGAGACAGGTACAACCATAGATTAACTGTGGATAGGAGGAAAGGACTAATAGGGCATATGGTAGCAAGTCTCATGGAGGGCACAAGTTGGAAGGATGACACGGTCAAAGGTGGAAGATGGATGGATACACTTGATAGGAGAGGTAGTGGTTATGGTTTCTACTCTAGTTTTAGTTTAGATAGACATCATGATCATCATCACTATCATCCTTACAAGAGGAGTGAGAGGGGATACTTTCCATATGAGTTCAAGAAAGCCAAGCCTCCTACATTTGATGGAAAGTTGAATAAATGAGAAGATGTAGACGAATGGTTGCTTGGGATGAAGAAGTTCCTCAAGCTACGTGATTATACAGAGAACATGAAAGCTATGATAACTATTTTCAGTCTCAAGGGAAAAGTAGACATTTGGTGGGTAGATGTGAAGGGTGTCAAAGGCATCAGGGCAATGGAGTTGAGTTGGCATGAGCTCAAAATACTCTTCAGGAAAAAGTACTTATCAGAGAGATACTATGACAATAAGGCTAAAGAGTTATATGAGCTAAATATGGGGTATATGACAAATGAATAGTATACGACTAAATTTCTAGAGTTGTTGAGGTATGTGCCTTATCTTAAGGACGAGAATATGAAGGTTTAAATATTCATCAATGGACTACTACTAGCATTAAAGGATCATATTAAGTATGATGAGCCTCGGTCATTGGAGGATGTCATTGGGAAGTTGAAGCATTGTTATGAGTAGTCGAAGCACAAGACTGATCCTAAGTGTGAAAGGAAGGGAAATGACAAGACAAAGGGAAAATGGACTCCAAGGCTTCAAGATGAAGGTGAGAAAGAAAATGTGGATCCTTACAAGAAATTTAACACAATTGAGAAGGGACATGGCCGCATCCTTGACAACAATAGAATAAGGGTAGTGGTAGAGAACCTTTGCAGTCTTGGATATGTGGCAAGGATCATCAAAAGAATGGTTGATTGTTGTACCATGGTGGCATACCTCATATCTACAGTGCTCAAGAGGTGCTAACAATTGGGGATGTTGGACACAACATTCCTTAGATCTATGCAACATTTGATAACAAGCAGGCGGATCACCAGACATCCATTATTGAGATGGAAGTTAAGCTTTGTGATCGAGTTGTTTCTATGTTGATGGATCTTAGATCTAACTATAGTTATATCAACCCTAATCTAGTGGATAAGTGTGGCTTGAGTAAAGTAGTGCATGCCATGTCTTCGTTGGTGTAATTGGATATAGGGACTAAGAAGAGAGTTCATCATCGGGTAAGAGCTTATGCATTTGAGATTAATGGTATGCATACATCAACACATCTAGATGTTCTTCCTTTTGGTTTGTACAATATCCTTTTGGGTATGGATTGGTTGTACCTTCATAGGAATAAGGTAGATTGCTATGAGAAAGATATTGAGTGCCTGGATGATGACAGAGATAAGAGAATCTTGCAGGGTAAGAATAAGCCTACATCGGTGAGAATGGTTACAACTATGCAAGTAAAGCACAGTTGTAGGAAGGGGTGTGTATTGTTTGCAACGCATGTTTCTAGTGGCAAAGGGAAGGAGGTTGAGGAGGTTGAAGTCTTGAAGAGGTATCAAGTTTTGAAGAAATTTTAAGATGTATTTCTAGTAGAGATTTCATAGTTGCCTCCTCATAGGGAAGTGGACTTTTCAATTGAGTTGGTACCAGGAGTAACACTAACATTAAAGGCACTTTACATGGTGACCAATCCATAGTTGGTATAATTGAAGTTGAAGCTTAAGGAAATGATTGATAAGGGATATATAAGGCCAAATTTATCACATTGGGATGCACCAATATTTTTTTTTTGAAGAAGGATGGTACTCGTAGGTTGTGTATTGAATACAATAATTTGAACAAGGTGATGACCAAGAACTGGTATCCTTTTCCATGGATTGATGACTTGTTTGACCAGTTGAAGAGAGGAACAATGTTCTCAAATATTGACTTGAGATCAGGATATCATAAGGTACACATCAAAGAAGAGGACATCTATAAAATTGCATTTCGTACCAGGTATGGTATTATGAGTTTTTAGTGGTTTTTTTGGTCTTACTAATGCTCCAACTATGTGCTTGATGAATAGTTTGTTGCATCTTTATTGCACAAGTTTGTGGTAGTATTCACTGATAACATATTGATATATTCTAAGAATGAGGAAGAGTGTGCATAACACCTAGAAGCATTGTTAATATTGTTGAGAGAGAATCAATTGTATACCAAACTTAGTAAGCGAAATTTCTTTCAGACTAGAGTTCATTACTTGGGACATTCTATTTCCAAGGAAGGTATAATAGTGGACCCGGAAAACATAAGATCTATCATGGAGTGGGAAGCTTCTAGGAATGTGGATGAGGTCAAACCATTCATGGGACTAGTAGGTTATTACAGGAAGTTCATCAAGAATTTCTCATGGATTTCCTATCCTATTACATCTTTGTAGTGAAAAGGGAAGAAATTTGAATGGGCTAAGGAGTGTGCAACTAGTTTTGAGAAGTTGAAGCATTTGCTCACAAATGATTTGGTCTTTGAGATTGCAGATATAGATAAAGAGTTTGTGGTATGTAAAGATACTTTCAAGAGAGGACTTGGTGGAGTCATGATGTAGGAAGGACATGTGGTATGCTACGAGTCAAGGAAGTTGAAAGAGCATGAGCATAACTATTCCGATGAGTGATCATAGTGGACTGAGGTACATGTTTGACGAACCCAATTTGAATGCTATTAAATCTAGATGGTTGGCTACCCTCAATGAGTTTGATTTCAAGATCAGGTACATTAAGGGAAAAGAGAACAGGGCTGCATATTCTGTTAGTAGAAGAGTGTAGGTGAATCATATTGCAACAGTGAGTTCTTATGAGAAACACTTGCAGGAGTGGATCTTGTAGGTAGGGAAACATGATGACAGGTATCAATAATTGAGGCAAATGTTACAACAACAGGGTGAAGGTGATAGGGATGAGGAGTATCATCTCACAATAGATGGCTTGGTCATATTCAGGAACATGATTTACGTGCCAGATGATAGTGAGATGAAGAAGCTTATCTTGAGGGAGTTTCATGTTAATTCATATTTAGGTCACCTGGGATATCAAAAGACATTGACAACATTTAATAAGTTCTACCATTGGCCAAACTTGAAGAAATATGTGGTTGAGTTTGCTATGAGATGTTTGGACTGCTAGTAGGTAAAAGAAAAGTGTAAGCATCCAGGTGGTTTATTGCATCTAATTCTGATTCTAAAGTGGAAATGAGAGGTCATTTACATGGACTTCATTACAGGTTTGTTGAGGACATTGAAACAACATGATTCCATCACAATTGTGGTCGATAGGTTAAGTAATCTAGCTCACTTTATTGGAGTTAAGTCTACAAATTCAACTAGTTACGTAACTCAGTTTTTCATTAGGGAGATGGTGAGATTGCATGGTGTTCCCAAGAAGATCATATCAGATAGAGATGCCAAGTTCACTTCTAGGTTTTGGAAGAGGTTGTTTGCAGGTTTGGGGATAGAGTTAGATTTTAGTACAATTTATCATCCAGAGACAGATGGACAAACATAGAGGGTCAACAGGATTGTTGAGGACATGTTGAGGATGTATGCCATGCATCAATAGTGGAAGTGGGAGGAGTATCTTCTATTAGTAGATTTTTCATATAATAATGGATATCAAGAGTGATTGAAGATGAGTTTGTTTGAGGTTCTTTATAGGTGAATTTGTAATACTCCTATCATTTGGAGTGATCTAGTGAACATGGTGTTGATTGGACCAGAAATGTTGGCAGAGGTGGAACAGGAAATGCAAGTTATTAAGAGGAATTTGAAGGTAGCACATGATAGGTAGAAGAGTTATGTAGATCAAAACAAGTTGTTTAAGGAGTTTCAGGATGGGGAGCATGTTTACTTGCACATAAAGCCCAAGAGGAGTTCCTTGAGAATTGGATCATGTGCCAAGCTGGCACCTTAGTATTATGGGCCTTTTGAGATCCTTGAGAGGATTTGACCAGTGGTCTATAGAATTGAACTGCCTCCGACAGTGAAAGTCCAAGATGTTTTCCATGTTTCATTACTTAAGAGATATGTCTAGGATGTTGATCATGTGATTGACTAGTCTGTATTATAGGTGGGACTAGAGGGAGAATTCTAGCCAGAACCACAATGCATATTGCAACAGAAATAACTCATGCTTCGGAATTGATAAATCGAGCAAGTTAAAGTGCAGTGGAAGCACATTGGGCCTGATGAAGCTACATGGGAGATCGCTGATCAGATGTGGGATTTGTGTTCTTCATTATTTGCTGGGTCAATAAAATGAGTTTTGGTATATGTATGTATATATGTGTATGGTTGTAGATACCATGATGAGTTGTGTTATAATGCTCCAATAAGTGATATGATTGTTATTTTTGTCATGTTGTTCATGTTCATCATAAATACTACATCAAGCTATTCTATAAAGCTCCATAGGCAGTATGTTTTGTTTTCAGCAGTTTTCTGGTCATAGGTTTGCTGGACGAGTTTGTAATAGCCTCGGGTTAAAAGTTCATGTAATAAAGGATAATAAAGGCAAAAGAATAAGACCAAGGTCATGCGACATGTTTTCAAAGCTGAATGTTGGGAAAAACACTATAGTGGGCATCACTTTCGGTTTATTAATGGCTAAGGAAATTGGAAAAGGCATTGGAAAAGGAAAATAGGCATTAATTTGCATTTATTTATGAGAAATAAAGGAAAATTAGAGAAAAGGAATGTGAAGAGACACAAATTTGCATGAGAGGTAAATTAGAAGGAAAATTAAGGAAAATGAAGAAAATAGAGATATCAATAATAAAAAGGCTTTAGAGAACTAGTTCACAGCTTTTGTTAGTTTGGTTTTGGAATTAGTTTGAGAAAGAGAGAGAGAACCAAGAGGAAAAATCAAGTAAGCAAGAAAATGAAGTAAAAATGAATGGAAAGGACAAGCAAGGAAAGTAAGGAGAAGGTTGGATCAACAACTTCATCAGGAAGATTTTGCAGGTAATAGGTTGCATGTGTGATTTCTAGTTGAGGTGTGAATTCATGGTACATACATTTGTTTATTTGGTTCATTTATGTCATTGACATGGGTTTTGCTGGGTTTGGCAATTGTTTCAACCTTACCTTGCCATTTCCTGGGTAGCCATGGCATGATGGGATTTATTTATTGGTTGAGCTTTGGATTTCCAAAAGGTTTTCAAACCCGGTGAGGTGGTCTCAGGAAAATTCCCAAGGGTTGTGGGTGGACATGGATTTCTTTGAGAAGCCCTCGACAGGTGGGTGGAGAGAGGAAATTTCCTCAAGGTATGGTGAATAAATTATGAGGCATCCAAGCTTGTTTTGGTTTTTTGATCTCTTGACCGATTTTGGCGAGATCGCAGTAGTTTGAGGGTAGAGGTGGTTTAACCTCTAGATTCCCTTGGTTATTTATGTCTTGGTTTATCCCATGAGATCCCACATTAAGGCTTGGATTATGGCACGAGGGTGATTGGATGAAAGAAATATTTGGTCCAGCTCAATTTATGGTCGCGTGGTACGTGGAATTCTTGACTTGGTCGGATTTTGCATATGTTAATAAGAGTTATTTTCCTATTATGATTTATGAGCATTTTTACTTGTTATTATGTTGCTTTGAAGGTTGTTTTGTAATGGTTAATATGCTGGTCATAAGCTTGATCTGAGATGTGCTCTAGCTGTGGCTCTTTTTATGCTTTGATAAGTTAATGAATGGTTGACGAATGCATGGGATAACAAGTGTTGTTGTAGTTATTTGAGAGGGAATTTGACCTTCTCGGTAATTTTAAGCTAAAGTGAAAATATTTACACTGAAATATGCATTCATGACCTATAGCTCACATGTTTACCATATGTTTGAAAAAATGTCTAGTGTGTTTTGGAGAAATATGGTGATAGAATTGCAACTGCTCAAGAAATTTAATCTAAATCAAGAGACACAATTATATTCTACTGATTTGTGGAAATTAATTCACAATTTAGAATAAAATTCACAAACATGCATCAATCACATACATAAGTACACAAATGTATCTAGGGGAAATCAACTGGTAAAAACCCTTGAATTTTTCTTGCATTAATTAGACGAATAGAGAATTTGTTACAAATGCTATCTCCAACTCTAAGCTCAACCTGCAAAAGAATAATTGTTCTCTCTGTTGAATGAGAATCTCTGACCCAGACTTCTAGCCCCACTTGATCTCCTATTTCCTTGTGCAAATCCTGATGAAATTAGCCCCTATTCTTTAGGAATTTCCTCCAAAATGATTGCGCAATTCCCAAGGATTGACCATTAATTACATGCAATATTTTTACACTCAAGACTAGTCTACAACTGACGTTACATTACCTTTAAATCTCCACCAAAGCTGAGAAATTCAAATTCCGTGCATGCATGCACTATTTTTGGTTGATTGATCATTTAACTAGATGATCTCTAAGTTAGACTACTATCCCACTACACAACTGACCTCCAACTAGTTCTATTAACCATTAGAATTAGTTTAATTGAGTACAACTAGAAATAATTGAACTGGATTGATATAAATTAGTAATCAACACATGAAAATTTAACTATAATCCCTCTAACTTGAATTTACTAAGCTAACTGAGTGACAAGAGCCATGTGACCTCAATTAGCTACCTCCAAGTTGTATTATGATGTGGACATTTAAAATTTTCTCAATTTTACCAAGGCTAAGTCAAATTGAGCCTTTCTTGCTACACTTCTCAACACTCCCTCTTAGCAAGAAAAAAATTATCAACCACCCGTACCCTGCATCTATGGAATTTGAACTTCCCTCTTGGCAAAACCTTTGTCAAGATGTCAACATCTTGTTCCTATGTCAGAATGTATTGTAGCAACATTATCCTCCTTTACACAAAGTCCCATAAATGATGATATTGAATATCTATATTCTTGGATCAATTATGAAATAATAGATTCTCAAAGAGATTAATGCAACTTTTATTATCACAATAGATCAAATTTGGATCCATCTCCTAACCAAAAAGTCCCACAAGTATCTTTCTCATCTAGATCGGCTCACATGTTTCTTGACTTGAAACCATGTATTCAACTTTTGTTGAGCTAAGAACCACAAACCTCTGTCTCCTACTTGACTAGGAAATTGCTGCAGACCCAACATTGAAAATTCCTCCTGATGTACTCTTTTGGTCTGATGAACTCCCCACCCAATCTGCGTTTATGAAGCCACACAACTTCACTCCTTATCTTCGTCTCTACAATAATCCATACTGGGCAGTGCCTCTGAGGTACCGTAAAACATGCTTAATTTCCTTACAATACAATTTAGTCAGCCTAACCATAGCTTGGATTAGTTGTTTGATTGCACATCACATATCTGATCATGTGTTCACAAGATACATTAGTGAACTCCCTAGCTGTCAGTAAATGGTAGCATCAACCTCTTCACCTAAAGTGGCATTCTCCTTTCTCCAGTTGGTCCATAGAGGTGTCTCCATGGGATTACAACTCTCTATTCGAAATATCTGTAGTATATTGGTGGCATACTTGACTTTAGACACAAACAATTCCCCATCACCTTGCCATACTTCCTTCCCAAGAAAGTAGTGCATGAGACCCATGTCTTTCATCTCAAATTCCCTTATAATGTCCTCCTTGCAAGTGTTGATCAACTGATCATCACATGTCAATATTAAATCATCAACATATAAAACAATGATAAGCATTTTACCTTCTACCAAAATATGATAGCGATTCGTATTCACTTCACTTTTGGTGAAGCCCAATCTAGTGAGATAACTATCGATCTGAATGTACCAAGCTCGGGGTGCTTATTTGAGACTATACAATGCTCGCCTAAGTCTGCACACATGAGAATTTTGATCGAATGCCTCAAAATCTTCTGGTTACTCTATGTACACTTCCTCCTCAATCACAACATTGAGAAATGTTGATTTTACATCCATCTGGTGGATCTTCCACCCCATTTGCGCAACCAATGTAAGAATTAAGCTAATGGATGAATACCTTGCTACAAGAGCAAAGATTTCCTCATAGTCAATTCCCTCAACTTTAGAGAATCCTTTGGCCACAAATTTGGCCTTATACTTCTCTATGCTTCCATTTTATACATGATTTATCTTTAATATCCATCTTGAACCCACAACTGATTTATTTGTTGGTCTTGGGACCACTTCCCAAACACTTTTCTTCATGATGGATTCATATTATTCCACCATTGCATCAACCCAAAATGGTTTCTCAAGTACTTCCTCAAAAGAGGATGGCCCATTCTCTCAAAGCTTAGTCATTAGAGCCATGTAGCCAGTGTACCTCTCAGGTGACCCCCTTTTTCGACGCAAATTTGAAGGAGCTCCCACATTCTCCCTCGCATCCTGCACTAGTGTTTCAACTTCCCTAGTTCTCTTTCTACCTTATCTAGATGGTGCTTGAGTGGATATCTCCACTATGCCTCCTCTCTACTCCTCCATTTGTGGTTTCCCCAGAACTTCTTGAGGCTCCTCTTTTGGAGCTAACATCTCTTCTTCTGGTAGGATTTGAAGCTCCCTCTCAAGAGATCATCACATTTATTTCTCCTCTTCAAACTTTACATCCATTCACACAACTGTCATTCTGAGGGAAGGTAAGTACACCTGGTAATTGTGTGAATTTTTAGTGTAACACACAAAAACTCCCAACTCTGTTGTCGGCTCAAGCTTCTTTGTTGAATCTTTAGAGACATGATAATAAACAAAGGCTGCAAAAATTATGAAATGAGACACATCTAATTTTCTCCCCAAAAATCCTCCTCCTATCTAATCATAACAAGAATCCTATGAGGACTGATGTGTTACATGCCTCTACCCACAAATGTAGTGGTAGGCCTTGGTCATGTAGCATAAATCTCGTAGCTCCCACAATGCTTTGGTTCTTTCTCTTAGCTACCCCATTCTGCTGTGGGTTGTGGGGAGTTTTTAGTTCTCTTTGAATTCCTTCTTTGGCACAAAATTCCTTGAAGTCATTCGAAACATACTCACCTCCATTATCACTCCTGAGAGCCTTCACCTTCTTGTTGGTCTCTTTCTCAACTAGTGCCTTGAATTCTACAAATTTTGAGAATGTCTCATCCTTCTTCCGCATGAAGAAGATCCAACACTTTCTTGAGAAATCATCATAAAAATAACATAGCATTTATTTCTGGAAGTGGAGGTTGTCGAGAAGGGTCCACAAAAATCAGAATGGACTCTCTCTAAAGCTGCATTTGCTTTTCTGTCTCAATCATGGAATGTGGATTTTACATACTTCCCCAAGGTACAACCCTTGCAGACATCCTGTTGCTCAAGTGATCCTTTAGGGAGGCTAGTGGTTATTTGTTGCATAATTTTAAGGGCACCATGGTGCAAATGACCAAGCCTTCTGTTCCAGAGTTCACCAACATCTTGACTTTTCACTTTCTCTACCTTAGCAATTAATGTAGTGCAATCTTCCACAAAAATTTTATACAGGTTCTTCACATGAACCTCGATCTACTTCACCTTCTCAGTAGCTATTTGTCTCAAAAATTCCTTCCCTTTACTGAAGATCACATCATAGCCACGATCTTCCAAAACTGCTACAGAGGTGATGTTCTTCTTCAGGACTGGCACAAACATAACATATTTGAGGCAAATAGGGGATCACGACTCCCTCTTAAAGGTTACTATACCAATCCTGGTAGCACTGTACCTTTCATCATCCCCAAACTCAATATGCATATGGAGATATTTCTCCTCCAAGTCATTAAAAAATATCTACACCCTATCATGTGGAACGAGGCACTTGAATCCAAGCATCACACACTCCCCATCACAGTGTTGGCCATGCATGCAATCGAGATGAAGTCTAACTCAAATTTTGAAGCCAACACTTCACCTACTTCTCCTCCCAATTTATTCTTGCTAGACTTTTTGTGTGGAAACCTTGTATCATAGTGCCCAAATTCATGAAAATTGAAGCATTTTATTTTGGATAGGTATTTCTTCTTGACCTCTTGGCTGGAATCTGATTTGGTTTGAGATTTATTCCCTTTTCCCTTGTTTCCCTTTCTAACCATTGTAAAATTTTCATCATCCTCTCCTTTGGATGAACCTCCATCTCTGGTATTTTGCTTGATTTCTTCTTATACCAAATCATACCATAAGCGTTCCCAATTCAGTAATTTCTCCTTCCTGTTCATCAAGTCTTGGTAGCTATGCCAAGATTTTGGAAGGCCTAGAAGAGTTACGCTCACCAATTCATCTTCTACAAAATTCACACGAACCCTTCCAAGCTCATCCCAAACTTGTGTAAATCTAGTGAGATACTACAAAATAGTATCATTCCTCTACACCTTAATGTTTCCAAGTTTATCTTTTAGGGCCAATTTTATATGGTCACTGTAGTTCTCGAATAGCTCAATCAGTTTCTTCCGCATTGCGAAAGGATTTTCTTTCCCATGGATATTTGAGACAATGTGGTCTCTCACTCCCTCCAGGATTATTCTCCTCTCCTTGGCTACATATTTTTTCCCTTTAGGATAGGTTCTGGGAATCAATTGCTCCTAGTTTTTGAATGAATATCTTGACATATTCCAACAATCCATTTTCATTAAGCATTGCCTCCATGCGATCCTTCCAAGAAATGAAATTTGAGCTACATTCCAAGGTATACTCTTATCTTATTCCATTGAAGGCCATTCTCCCAACTCTGAGGAAATCATGCTACAATGAAGCTGAAAATTTGAACCTCTTGAGGAAGAACTTCAAAATTCTTCTTCTATTGTGAATATTTCTTTGATACCATGTAGAAGTATGGTGATCTAATTGCAACTGCTTGAGAAATTTAATCTAAATCAAGATACACAATGTTATTCTACTCATCTATGGAAATTAATTCACAATCTAAAACAACATTCGCAAACATGCATCAATCACATATATAAGTACACAGATGTATATATAGTAAAATAACTGGTAAAAACCCCTTAAGCCTGCTTGCATTAATAAGATGAATAGAGAAACAATTGCCAGCTCCAGCTCTGAGCTCAACCTGCAAAAGAATAATTTTTCTCTCTACTCAATGAGAAGCTATGACCCAAACTTAATCAATTTCTTCTCCCTCCTCCTATTACACAACATTTTGCCACTGTCCCTTTACTCCCCATTCCTTGATCCTGGAGGAGCTCAACAGTGAAACCTGCATGCTTTGCCTTCATGGAAAAACTCCCATTGTGTCCCTCTTCATGAGCAGATCATTTCCCTTTTGCACCATTTCCCCTGAAACTTCTATTTTTCCCAATTTACAAGACTGACACTAATGGCCTTTGTCTCCCCCACGCCGATGTGCAGAGATTAGCACTATTGCCTGTGCCGACTGGTGTGACTGAGTTGTGTTTGAGTCGCACCGGTACTATTACAAAAAGTTTCTAAATTAGAGTTGAAGCTTCCATCTCTAGAAGCTCCGTAATGGAAGTCTGGTAAATGGTTTGGCCGGATGGGGTCGAGGATGACAGTTTGGGCTCCTTTCCCCTATAATGATGGAACTACCTCAAGGGATAAGTCCTTCTCCCATGAGAAGAGGATCCATCTCCCATCCATCTTTCCTATATAAACCTCCCTTCTTCCCAAGCACAAACTAGTGACATAGTTAGAGTGTTGGCTGAGTGTGAGTACGATATTTTGATTTAACAAGCAAGCTATTACTAGTTGTAGCCATCTAGTTGTGTGAGGGAGAAGTGTGTTTGGTTTGGAGTGAAGCCTAAAGGGAAGAGTCTTTAAACTATTGTTGTTTGAAGCCATCATGAAGTGCTAGCAAAAGTGTGTGGGAACCTGGTCTTGTCAGAGGAAGACTGTGACGTCAAGATGAATGGTTGTAATCTCTCTTTGATATTAATATATGCAACTATCGATTGATTTCCTACATGTTTTGTAATATTACATATTAATGTCTTAATGTTTCTTGAATCATTAAGTAGGTTGGATTTCAATTTGTTTATTATTATGTTTGTGTGTTGTTGTTGTTTACTTGTTTCAGGAGCTTGAAGAATGAAGCAAGAGATTGCTGGAGTGAGCAGACGAGGACATCATCAAGCAGGATAAGCGACCAAGAGGTAGGCCCTCTTGATTGATCCTAACCTAAGGAAATCTTCCATAGAATGTAACTGTTGTGGCTAGACCCATTATCAGGCTAGAGGAATTCGTTCGTGTCCGCACTTATAATTCTACTTCACTACAAATTGGTGACTTCGCTGGGGAGATCCCATCTTTTTGTTTGTTTTGGATTTCATGATTTCATGAGAACTTTGCTAGTTTTGTGTTTTCCCTTTTGTTATATTGCTTTTCTTCTGCTAACTAGCCTAAGTCTAAAATCCATAGTAGAAGATCTGGTCCCCTTTTTTTTATTTTTTATTATTTTTCCTTAGTTCTCTCAGACAACATGTTTAATTAGCTAACAGTCGTGCCGATTAGTGCAAATTGTGTAGGAATAGTCAAACCGACCTACCTCTAGCGCTTGTTGTTGGTTAGCAGTCGCGCTGATGCATGTAAGTGAAGATTAGGGCTTGACCCCAATCTTGCCCAGTGTGCTCCGCTCTTGTGATTTTGACCTCGTGAGCCTTTTTGGACTGTCTTCTCCCTGACTAGAAAGCTTCATTTAGCTTTCTTTGTGTGCTTGCTTTGTTTAGCCCACCCTCTGATGTGTTAAGTTTGGCCCCGTGTGAAGTTATTTTTTATTTTTTCTTTGAATTCCTCGATCAGTGCTAGTTGTCAGTTAGGTAGTCACATTGATAAGCCATCAGCGCTAGTTGTAGTACTGGTCAGTCATGCTGGTCGTGCCAATCGATGCTAGTTGTAGTACTGTTCAGTCGCGCCGGTCTCTGAGTTAAGAAAAAATCAGAATTTCTCCCATTCCAGTGCTAGTGTGTCTTGACCCTCAGACTCTCTTATTCTGCCAGAGGTGACTAGGATGCTTTGTTTGCTTCATTTTCAATCAAATGAGTGAAAGAGTCTCATTTGTTCTCTTATTTCAAGTGTCTCTTTTCTCTTTCCAACCATATATTACATTGCTTGGTTTCTCAATTAAAGAATTTATGTGTTTGGTTTGTTTGATTCAGGGAAGAAGTTGCTTTTAGTTTCTTTTATCATGCTTTGGATTTGACCGATGCTTTTTTATTTGGAATTGTGAAAATTTTCATTAAAGTTCTTTATGTGAAAGATTCATTTTGCATTTTATGAAAAGGAGAACATCATTCTAGTTTACCTAAGCGAAAATATTGCATTAGTGGCGTCATTAAGAAGCTAGAATCACATCATCATAGGCATGGAAATGAAATGAAACTTCTTTTGTTGTTAAGGGAAGATTAAGTGCATTTAGGACATGTGTTAGAGAAAGATTTATTTCTTTGATTGTTGCATTGATTTTGTGTTCCCTATCTCTCAATTAGTGTTAACTTTCGTCGAAGACAAAGATCTCTTTTCTCATATAGCTGCATGTAGGAGTTTTTTTAGATGAAAGCAGTAGGGCCTTGTAATTGAAACCTAATTCAAGATCAACCATTAAAATTTATTGAATTAACCTAAGGAAGCATTGAAACTTAATGCTCACATTTAGTGGTCTAGGTTAGAGACATGTTCCGACGTCTTTAAACCTAGCAGTTGTCGTTAGCTTCGGCATTAGACATCGCTAGTACGGATTTGTGCTCCCTGTACTGTCGAGTATATAACGGGAGATCCCTGTAGAATTTTTCTACAAATAAGCTAGCTCTGATACCATGTAGAACTTTTTCTATAAATCAACTAGCTCCGATACCATGTAGAAATTTCCCACCTGTAGATCACCTGGTAATGCAATGTACTAAAGAAAAACACTTGATCTACTTCTACAAACAATTTAGCGAAAGCTTAATCAACCATGAGCAAAATCAATAAGAACACATATAACTGATAAGAAGGAATCAATCACACATAACACAGAAGAATTTACCCGGGGAAAGCACCTGCCTAAAACCCCATCTACGTATTATCATACAAGTGGAAATATAGTCCGGATTACATAAAGCCTTAGCTCGAAAGCTATCCAGCTCTAAGTACAATCCCTCTGCTACTCATAGACAGTCAAAGGCTTCTCATAAACCTTCTCCTCTGCCCTCCAAGCCTCCTATTTCCTTGTGCAGTTTCCTTAGGGTCCAGTGCTGCCACCTGTGTGAATTGGAATCTTCACACACTCACTAACCTCTAATCTAACTGCACAAACCTGAAGGATATAAATCCTCATCATGTATGAGCTTCCTTTATAGGAAAAATATTCATCCAACTAATAGTACACTATCTCTTCTCTGATATCAACTGGGTCTATGACAGAACTGACATGCATCAGTTATCCATGAGTGAATACACAGTTATCTGAAAAAAATAGTTGTCACATGCATGTAAGCATCAACAAACTATATCTCATTAATTTAACAACTTGTTAAAGTAATCTAACTGAACTTGACTAAGTTAAACTAAGTCAACTGGTTCTCTCAATATAGAATTGAACCTTATCTCCTTTAATCAAGGAATAAATTCCTAAATCAAAAGAGAAAATAATTGCATGATCTCACAAAGAATTCAAGTTTAATTTTCCATAACTAATTAACTCATAGAGATTAATTAATTAATATTTTAAACTGCTGGTAAGACCAAATTTGTTTTTACTTCCTATAGTTAGACCAGGGACTACTAAAAATAAGAAGGGACCTAGAAATGCTATTTTTAGAAGATTCTATTTTTAGTAGTTTCACCTATCACCCAAGGTGGCCAAAATTCTCATTGGCCAAACTGCTACTTTTAGACATGATATTTTTAGCAGATATATTTTTAGCACTTTCTAAATTTAGCATTTCTTATTGCACATTTTTCAACACTCCCTCTCAACAAGAAAGGCTTCCTCTCGAACCCGATCCTACACCTCTAGAATGTTCTACATGCAACGCATCTACCCGGTCTGATTGTTCCTGAAACTCTCAGAACAAAAAAAATCCCAACTGACCTCTCTGTTGGGCTAGAAACATACTCTGATGCTGAAGTTCTACCTGCTGCTGACAAGTGCTCCCTCTCTGACTTCTGCGCTACTGCAACATCTCCATGCTTCTCGCATCGTTGCACCCTTCTCTGTGCTACCCTGCACTGTGCAACACACTTGTGCCTCTCGCATTGCTGCAGCTTACATGCTCTACACTGTCCTGGGATTCCCTGCACTGTAGCTCTCTCTGCTATCAGTGAGTTCCTGCTACTCCACATTGGGGCTCCCGTAGCGAGGTCTCATCCAAGAGGTTGGGTACTTCAAGGATCCTGCCCCTCCTCCTTGGGACGATCACTCTATATCGCCCCACCTCCTACCTAAAGGTATGGCTGCATGTGATCCCTCTGCCCACCTGGCTTGAAGTTTCCCCCTACTGGAGGTCTTTACATGAGTAGATGTCTCCACTCGATTTCCTCTCAGCTTCCCCTATTGTGGCTGCTGCACAACCTCCTGAAGCTGTTGCACCAATTGTGGCTCCTCCACAATTGTCTGAGACTTCTTCTGGTGCTGCATGTTGAGAGGTAATTTACTCTCCCTCTCAACCACCAAGTATCTAACCTTTTCCTTGCTCCTCAAGGCTTTGCATGCATCTTGTACCTCAAGTGCATACAGTTTCTTGGCTAGCACATCAATCTATTTCCACATTCTCGTCGTCACGAAATTTTCTAGAAAAAAAAACTGATTTTAAATCAGTGATATCTCCCTCATCCGAACTCTGATTAAGCCGATTGTTTTTTTGAATTTGGTTTTTTTTTCCATAAGGAATCCAAATCTTCTATTTGTTTCTAGAAATTTTGTACAAAACTTTTCAGATCTGCTTTGCAAACTCTTGGCCCAAAACTCAAAACTTTGAAATCTCCTCTCAGTATACTGTTCTTCCTTGATCACCTGTGCTTTGATACCATGTAGAATTTTGTATAATTTTTCTACAAATCAGCTAGCTCTGCTACCATGTAGAAATTTTTCTACAAATCAGTTAGCTTCGATACCATGTAGAAATTTCCCACTTGTAGATCACCTGGTAATGCAATGTACCAAAGCAAAACACTTGATCTACTTCTATAAACAATTTAGTGGAAGCTTATTCAACCATCAGCAAAATAAATAAGAACACATATAACTGATAAGAAGGAATCAATCACACATAACATAGAAGAATTTACCCGGGGAAAGCACCTACCTAAAACCCCATCTCTATATTATCATACAAGTGGAAATATAGTTCGGATTACACAAAGCCTTAGCTCGAAAGCTATCCAGCTCTAAGTACAATCCCTCTGCTGCTCATAGATAGTGAAAGGCTTCTCAAAAACCTTCTCCTCTGCCCTCCAAGCCTTCTATTTCCTTGTACAATTTCCTTGGTGTCCAGTGCTACCACCCGTGTGAATTGACCTCTTCACACACACACTAACCTCTGATTTAATTGCACAAACCTAAAGGAGATAAATCCTCATCATGCATGAGCTTCCTTTATAGGAAAAATATTCATCCAACTAATAGTACACTGTCCCTTCTCTGATATCAACTGGGTCTATGACAGAACTGACATGCATCAGTTATACATGAGTGAATACACAGTTATCTGAAAAAAATAGTTATCGCATGCATGCAAGCATCAACAAACTATATCTCATTAGTTTAACAACTTGTTAAATTAATCTAACTTAACTTGACTAAGTTAAACTAAGTCAACTGATCCTCTCAATATAGAACTGAACCTTATCTCCTTTAATCAAGGGATAAATTCCTAAATCAAGAGAGAAAATAATTGTATGATCTCACAAAGACTTCAAGTTTAATTTTCCATAACTAATTAACTCATGGAGATTAATTAATTAATATTTTAAACTGCTGGTAAGACCAAATTCGTTTTTACATCCTATAGTTAGACCAGGGACTGCTAAAAATAGGAAGGGACCCATAAATGCTATTTTAGAAGATTCTATTTTTAGCAGTTTCACCTCTCACCTAAGGTGGCCAAAATGCTCAATGGCCAAACTACTATTTTTAAACATAAAGCAGATCTATTTTTAGCACTTTCTAAATTTAGCATTTCTTGTTGCACATTTTTCAACACTCCCTCTAAAAAAGAAAGGCTTTCTCTCAAACCCGATCCTGTACCTCTGGAATGTTGTGTATGCAACACATCTACCCAGTCTGATTGTTCCTAAAACCCTTGGAACAAAAAAAACTCTCAACTGGCCTCTTTGTTGGGCTAGAAACATACTCGATGCTGAAGCTCTACCTACTACTGACAAGTGCTCCCTCTTTGACCTTTGCGCTACTGCAAGATCTCCATGCATCTCGCACCATTGCACCCTTCTCTGTGCTACGCTGCAATGTGCAACACACTTGTGCCTCTCGCATTGCTGCAGCTTGCATGCTCTGTGCTGTTCTGGGATTCCCTACACTGTAGCTCTCTCTGCCAGTCCATCCGCATCAGTCTCTACCCAATCAATCAGTTCCCGCTACTCCACATCTGGGCTCCCGTAGCAAGGTCTCATCCAAGAGGTTGGGCACCTCAAGGATCCTGCTCCTCCTCCTTGGGATGATCAATCTATATCGCCCCACCTCCTACCTGGAGGTATGGCTGCATGTGATCCCTCTACCCACCTGGATCAAAGTTTCCCCATACTGTAGGTCTCTGCATGAGTATATTTCGCTACTCGATCTCCTCTCAGCTTCCCCTGTTGTGGTTGCACCAATCGTGGCTCCTCAACAATTGTCTGAGACTTTTTTTGGCGCTGCATGTTGAGAGGTAATTTACTCTCCCTCTCAACCACTAAGTATCTAACCTTTTCCTTGCTCCTCAAGGCTTTGCATGCATCTTGTACCTCAAGTGCATACAGGTTTTTGTCTAGCACAACAATCTATTTCCACTTTCCCACTGTCACGAAATTTTATAGAAAAAGAGCTGATTTTAAATTAGCGATATCTCCCTCATCCGAACTTCGATTCAGACGATTTTTTGTTTTGAATTTGGGTCTTTTTCTGCAAGGAATCCAAATTTGCTATTTGTTTCTGAAAATTTTGTACTAAAATTTTCAGATTTGCTCTGCAAACTCTCGGACCCAAACTCAAAACTTTGAAATCTCCTCTCAGTATAATTTTCTTCCTTGATCACCTATGCTCTAATACCATGTAGAATTTTGTAGAATTTTTCTACAAATCAGCTAGCTCTGATAACATGTAGAAATTTTTCTACAAATCAACTAGCTCCGTTACCATGTAGAAATTTCCCATCTGTAGATCACTTGGTAATGCAATGTATTAAAGCAAAACACTTGATCTACTTCTACAAAAGATTTAGCGGAAGCTTAATCAACCATGAGAAACATCAATAAGAACACAGATAACTGATAAGAAGGAACCAATCACACATAACACAGAAGAATTTACCCGAAGAAAGCACCTGCCTAAAACCCCATCTTTGTATTATCATACAAGTGGAAATATAGTCTGGATTACACAAAGACTTACGTCGGAAGCTATCCAGCTCTCAGAACGATCCCTCTGCTACTCATAGACAGTTAAAGGCTTCTCACAAACTTTCTCCTCTGCCCTCCAAGCCTCCTATTTCCTTGTGCAGTTTCCTTGGGGTCCAGTGCTGCCACCTATGTGAATTGGCCTCTTCACACACTCACTGACCTCTGATCTAACTGGACAAACCTGAAGGATATAAATCCTCATCATGGATGAGCTTCCTTTATAAGAAAAATATTCATCCAATTGATAGTACACTGTCCCTTCTCTGATATCAACTGGGTCTCTGACAGAACTGATATGCATTAGTTATCCATGAGTGGATACACAGTTATCTGAAAAAAATAGTTGTCACATGCATGCAAGCATCAACAAACTATATCTCATTAATTTAACAACTTTTTAAATTAATTTAACTGAACTTAACTAAGTTAAACTAAGTCAAATGATCCTCTCAATATAGAATTGAACCTTATCTCCTTTAATCAAGGGATAAATTCCTAAATCAAGAGAGAAAATAATTGCATTATCTCACAAAGACTTCAAGTTTAATTTTCCATAACTAATTAACTCATGGAAATTAATTAATTAATATTTTAAACTGCTGGTAAGACCAAATTCGTTTTTACTTCCTATAGTTAGACTAGGGACTGCTAAAAATAAGAAGGGACGCAGAAATGCTATTTTTAGAAGATTCTATTTTAGAAGTTTCCCTTTCACCCAAGGTGGGCAAAATTCTCATTGGCCAAACTGCTATTTTTAGACATGCTATTTTTAGCAGATCTATTTTTAACACTTTCTAAATTTAGCATTTCTTATTGCACATTTTTCAACACTCCCTCTCAACAAGAAAGGCTTCCTCTCAAACCTGATCCTATACCCCTAGAATGTTCTGCATGAAACACATCTACCCGGTCTAATTGTTCCTAAAACACTTGGAACAAAAAATCTCCCAACTGACCTCTCTATTGGGCTAGAAATATACTCTAATGCTGAAGCTCTACATGCTATTGACAAGTGCTCCCTCTTTGACCTCTGCGCTACTACAACATCTCCATGCATCTCGCACCGTTGCACCCTTCTCTGTGCTACCCTGCACTGTGCAACACACTTGTGCCTCTCGCATTGCTGCAGCCTGCATGCTCTGCGTTGTCTTGGGATTCCGTGCACTGTAGCTCTCTCTGTCGCTCCATCTGCATCTGTCTCTACCCAATCAATCAGTTCCTACTACTCCACATCGGGGCTTCTGTGGCAAGGTCTTATCCAAGAGGTTGGGTACCTCAAGGATCCTGCCCCTCCTCCTTGGGACGATCACTCTATATCGCCCCACCTCCTACCTAGAGGTATGGCTACATGTGATCCCTCTGCCCACCTGGCTCGAAGTTTTCCTCTATTGGAGGTCTTTGCATGAGTAGATGTCTCCACTCGATCTCGTCTCAGCTTCCTTTGTTGTGGCTGCTCCACAACCTCATGCAGCTGTTGCACCAATCATGGCTCCTCGACAATTGTTTGAGACTTCTTCTGGCGCTGTATGTTGAGAGGTAATTTACTCTCCATCTCAACCACCAAGTATCTAACCTTTGCCTTGCTCCTCAAGGCTTTACATGCATCTTGTACCTCAAGTGCATACAGGTTTTTGCTAGCACACCAATCTATTTCCACTTTCCCGCCGTCACAAAATTTTCTAGAAAAAGCGCTGATTTTAAATCAGCGATATCTCTCTCATCCGAACTCCGATTCAGCAATTTTTTTTTGTTGAATTTGGGTCCTTTTCTGCAAGGAATCCAAATCTGATATTTATTTCTGAAAATTTTGTATAGAAATTTTCAGAACTACTCTGCAAACTCTCGGCCCAAAACTCAAAACTTTGAAATCTCCTCTTAGTATACGTTTCTTCCTTGATCACCTGTGCTCGGATACCATGTAGAATTTTGTAGAATTTTTCTACAAATTAGCTAGCTCTGATACCATGTAGAACTTTTTCTACAAATCAGCTAGCTCTGATACCATGTAGAAATTCCCCACCTGTAGATCACCTGGTAATGCAATGTACTAAAGAAAAACACTTGATCTACTTCTAAAAACAATTTAGCGGAAGCTTAATCAACCATGAGCAACATCAATAAGAACACATATAACTGATAAGAAGGAATCAATCACACATAACACAAAATAATTTACCTGGGGAAAACACTTGCCTAAAACCCCATCTTTGTATTATCATACAAGTGGAAATATAGTCCAGATCACACAAAGCCTTAGCTCGGAAGCTATCGAGCTCTCAGTACGATCCCTCTACTGCTCATAGACAGTCAAAGGTTTGTCATAAACCTTCTCCTCTGCCCTCTAAGCCTCCTATTTCCTTGTGCAGTTTCCTTGGGGTCCAGTGTTGCCACCTGTGTGAATTGGCCTCTTCACACACTCACTAACCTCTGATCTAACTGCACAAACCTGAAGGATATAAATCCTCATCATGGATGAGCTTCCTTTATAGGAAAAATATTCATCCAACTGATAGTACACTATCCCTTCTTTGATATCAACTGGGTCTCTGAAAAAATTGACATGCATAAGTTATCCATGAGTAAATACACAGTTATCTGAAAAAAATAGCTGTCACATGCATGTAAGCATCAACAAACTATATCTCATTAATCTATCAACTTGTTAAATTAATCTAACTGAACTTGACTAAGTTAAACTAAGTCAACTGATCCTCTCAATATAGAACTTAACCTTATCTCCTTTAATCAAGGGATAAATTCCTAAATCAAGAGAGAAAATAATTGCATGATCTCACAAAGACTTCAAGTTTAATTTTCCATAACTAATTAACTCATGGAGATTAATTAATTAATATTTTAAACTGTTGGTAAGACCAAATCCATTTTTACTTTCTATAGTTAGACTATGGACTGCTAAAAATAGGAAGGGACCCAGAAATGCTATTTTTAGAAGATTTTATTTTTAGCAGTTTCACCTCTCACCCAAGGTGGCCGAAATGCTCATTGGCCAAACTGCTATTTTTAGACATGCTATTTTTCACAAATCTATTTTTATCACTTCCTAAATTTAGCATTTCTTGTTGCACATTTTTCAACACTTCTTCTCAACAAGAAAGGCTTCCTCTCGAACCAGATCCTATACCTCTGGAATGTTTTGCATGAAACACATCTACACGTTCTGATTGTTCCTGAAACTCTCGGAACAAAAAAACTCCCAACTGACCTCTCTGTTGGGCTAGAAACATACTCTGATGCTGAAGCTCTACTTGTTGCTGACAAGTGTTCCATCTCTGACCTCTGCACTACTGCAACATCTCCATGCATCTCACACCGTTGCACCCTTCTCTGTGCCACCTTGCACTGTGCAACACACTTGTGCCTCTCACGTTGCTGCAGCCTGCATGCTCTGCACTGTCATGGGATTCCCTACACTGTAGCTCTCTCTACCACTCCATCCGCATCTGTCTCTACCCAATCAGTCAGTTTCTGCTACTCCACATCGGGGCTCCCGTAGCAAAGTCTCATCCAAGAGGTTGGGTACCTCAAGGATCTGCCCCTCTCCTTGGGACGATCACTATATATCGCCCCACCTCCTACTTGGAGGTATGGCTACATGTGATCTCTCTGCCCACCTGGCTCGAAGTTTCCCCCTACTGGAGGTCTCTACATGAGTAGATGTCTCCACTCGATCTATTCTCAGCTTCCCCTTTTGTGGCTGCTCCACAACCTCGTGAAGTTGTTGCACCAATCGTGGCTCCCCCACAATTGTCTGAGACTTCTTCTGGCGCTATATATTGAGAGGTAATTTACTCTCCCTCTTAACAACCAAATATCTAATCTTTGCCTTGCTCCTCAAGGCTTTGCATGCATCTTGTACCTCAAGGGCATATAGGTTCTTAGCTAGCACACCAATCTATTTCCACCTTCCCGCCATCACGAAATTTTCTAAAAAAAGAGTTGATTTTAAATCAACGATATCTCCCTCATCTGAACTCCGATTCAGACAATTTTTTTTTTTGAATTTGGGTATTTTTTCGCAAGGAATCCAAATCTGCTATTTTTTTTTTGAAAATATTGTAAAAAAAATTTCAGATCTGCTCTGCAATCTCGCAGCCCAAAACTCAAAACTTTGAAATCTCCTCTAAGTATACTTTTCTTCCTTGATCACCTGTGCTCTGATACCATGTAGAATTTTGTAGAATTCTTCTACAAATCAGCTAGCTCTGATACCATGTAGAACTTTTTTTACAAATCAGCTAGCTCCGATACCATGTAGAAATTTCTCACCTATAGATCACCTAGTAATGCAATGTACTAAAGCAAAACACTTGATCTACTTCTACAAACAATTTACCGGAAGCTTAATCAACCATGAGAAACATCAATAAGAACACATATAACTGATAAGAAGGAATCAATTACACATAACACAGAAGAATTTACCCGGGGAAAGCACCTGCCTAAAACCCCATCTTTGTATTATCATACAAGTGGAAATATAGTGTGGATTACTCAAAGCCTTACCTAGGAAGCTATCCAACTCTCAGTACGATCCCTCTGTTTCTCATAGATAGTCAAAGCTTCTCACAAACCTTCTCCTCTACCCTCCAAGCTTCCTATTTCCTTATGTAGTTTCCTTGGGTCCAGTGCTACCACTTGTGTGAATTGGCCTCTTCACACACTCACTAACCTCTGATCTAACTGCACAAACCTGAAGGATATAAATCCTCATCATGGATGAGCTTCCTTTATAGGAAAAATATTCATCCAACTGATAGTACATTGTCCATCCTCTGATATCAACTGGGTCTCTAACAGAACTGACATGCATCAGTTATCCATGAGTGAATACACAGTTATCTGAAAATAATAGTTGTCACATGCATGCAAGCATCAACAAACTATATCTCATTAATTTAACAACTTGTTAAATTAATCTAACTGAACTTGACTAAGTTAAACTAAGTCAACTGATCCTCTCAATATAGAACTGAACCTTATCTCCTTTAATCAAGGGATAAATTCCTAAATCAAGAGAGAAAATAATTGCATGATCTCACAAAGACTTCAAGTTTAATTTTCCATAACTAATTAACTCATGGAGATTAATTAATTAATATTTTAAACTACTGGTAAGACCAAATTCGTTTTTACTTCCTATAGTTAGACCAGGGACTGCTAAAAATAGGAAGGGACCCAGAAATGCTATTTTTAGAAGATTCTATTTTTAGTAGTTTCACCTCTCACCCAAGGTGGCCAAAATGCTCATTGGCCAAACTGCTATTTTTAGACATGTTATTTTTAGCAGATCTATTTTTATCACTTTCTAAATTTAGCATTTCTTGTTGCACATTTTTCAACACTCCTTCTCAATAAGAAAGTCTTCCTCTCAAACCCGATCCTGTAACTCTGGAATGTTCTGCATGCAACACATCTACCCGGTCTGATTGTTCCTGAAACTCTCAGAACAAAAACACTCCCAACTGACCTCTCTGTTGGGCTAGAAACATACTCTGATGCTGAAGCTCTACCTGCTGCTGACAAGTGCTCGCTCTCTGACCTCTGCACTATTGTAACATCTCCATGCATCTCACACCATTGCACCCTTCTCTGTGCTACCCTGAATTGTGCAACAGACTTGTGCCTCTCGCATTGCTGTAGCCTGCATGCTCTGCACTGTCATGGGATTCCCTGCACTGTAGCTCTCTCTACCGCTCCATCCGCAGCTGTCTCTACCCAATTAGTTAGTTTCTGCTACTCCACATCGGGGCTCCCGTAGCAAGGTCTCATCCAAGAGGTTGGGTACCTCAAGGATCCTGTCGCTCCTCCTTGGGACGATCACTCTATATTACCCCACCTCCTACCTGGAGGTATGGTTGCATGTGATCCCTCTGCCCACCTGGCTCGAACTTTCCCCCTACTGGAGGTCTCTGCATGGGTAGATGTCTCCACTCAATCTCCTCTCAACTTCCCCTTTTGTGGCTACTCCACAACCTCCTGAAGTTGTTGCACCAATCGTGGCTCCCCCACAATCGTCTGAGACTTCTTCTGGCGCTGCATGTTGAGAGGTAATTTACTCTCCCTCTTAACCACCAAGTATCTAACCTTTGCCTTACTCCTCAAGGCTTTGCATGCATCTTGTACCTCAAGTGCATACAGGTTCTTGGCTAGCACACCAATCTATTTCCACTTTCCCGCCGTCACGAAATTTTCTAGAAAAAGAGCCGATTTTAAATTAGCGATACCTCCTTCATCTTAACTCCGATTCAACTGATTTTTTTTTTTTGAATTTGGGTCTTTTTCCGCAAGGAATCCAAATCTTCTATTTGTTTTTGAAAATTTTGTACAGAAATTTTCAGATCTTCTTTGCAAACTCTTCGCCCAAAACTCAAAACTTTGAAATCTCCTCTAAGTGTACTTTTCTTCCTTGATCACCTGTGCTCTGATACCATGTAGAATTTTGTAGAATTCTTCTACAAATCAGCTAGCTCTGATACCATGTAGAACTTTTTTTACAAATCAGCTAGCTCTGATACCATGTAGAAATTTCCCACCTGTAGATCACTTGGTAATGCAATGTACTAAAGCAAAACGCTTGATCTACTTATACAAACAATTTAGCGGAAGCTTAATCAACCATGAGCAACATCAATAAGAACACATATAACTGATAAGAAGGAACCAATCACACATAGCACAGAAGAATTTACCCGGGGAAAGCACCTACCTAAAACCCCATCTCTGTATTATCATACAAGTGGAAATATAGTCTAGATTACTCAAAGCCTTACCTCGGAAGCTATCCAGCGCTCATTACGATCCCTCTGCTGCTCATAGGCAGTCAAAGGCTTCTCACAAACCTTCTCCTCTGCCCTCCAAGCCTCCTATTTCCTTTTGTAGTTTCCTTGGGGTCCAGTGCTGCCACCTGTGTGAATTGGTCTCTTCACACACTCACTAACCTCTGATCTAACTGTACAAACCTGAAGGATATAAATCCTCATCATGGATGAGCTTCCTTTAGAGGAAAAATATTCATCCAACTAATAGTACACTGTCCCTCCTCTGATATCAACTGGGTCTCTAACAGAACTGACATGCATCCGTTATCTATGAGTGAATACACAGTTATCTGAAAAAAATAGTTGTCACATGCATGCAAGCATCAACAAACTATATCTCATTAATCTAACAACTTATTAAATTAATCTAACTGAACTTGACTAAGTTAAACTAAGTCAACTGATCCTCTCAATATAGAACTGAACCTTATCTCCTTTAATCAAGGGATAAATTCCTAAATCAAGAGAGAAAATAATTGCCTAATCTCACAAAGACTTCAAGTTTCATTTTCCATAACTAATTAACTCATGGAGATTAATTAATTAATATTTTAAACTGCTGGTAAGACCAAATTCGTTTTTACTTCCTATAGTTAGACCAGGGACTACTAAAAATAGGAAGGGACCCAGAAATTCTATTTTTAGTAGTTTCACCTCTCACCTAAGGTGGCCAAAATGCTCATTGGCCAAACTGCTATTTTTAGCAAATCCATTTTTAGCACTTTTTAAATTTAACATTTCTTGTTGCACATTTTTCAACAGCCCCTCTAGGCTGCAATCCTTTATCCATAGGAAGTCATGTCGTTTGCCTCGCAAATGTGATACACCTAACACAACATCCGGGGAGATTGCCTGCTCATACTTCTAAGTTCACCAAGAGGTATTTTGCAGTTCACGGTTGCCTAGTAATCCTGTTTACCTAGATCATCCAGAGTAGTAATTTAATCTTTTGTTCATTAAACTTAAAATATCGTTCGAGTGCTTGTCCTTTTGGGCTCGTTTCCAATCGAAAGTGATAGAGTCACCTTTCGTTCTTTTCTCGACTCTTAAAACATGAAAAGACAGTTTTGTTTTAGTGTCCTAAAATTAACTTCCCGTGAAATATTCCTGGTAAAAGTTATCTTCCTTAGTAATTCTTTAGAGTCGATTCCAATGGCAATGTTTCCAGAGTCAACCAGTCAAGGATTCCCCTCGGATGGGAATCCTGGTCCTTCTCCTTCTTTTGGAAAAGTTGGTGCTCCTCATATGGCGACGTTGTCTCTTCCTGGGTTAACCATTGGTTTACCTATCTGGTTGTTTTCGACCTCGGTGGTCCCGAACATCCCAACTCTTGCCCCGCCATCTCCTTCATTTGAATCACGTCATGATGATTCTAAGGTTGACCCCTCGCTTTCTTCCCCCATTTCTTCACCCTCCTCTTCTACTTCGCCTAGTGAAAGTTTGAAATCTAGTAACCAGGAGGTTAAGAAGAAGAAGAAGAAGTCAGATAAGCGAGAGGCCAACCGTGCAACTATTACTCCAAATGCACCTCCTGTAGACAAACCTTCTTCTCCTCCACAGAAAGTTAGATTCCCTTGCAAGTTGTGTAAGGGTGACCATCTCCTTCGAGACTATCCTGGCATTCCCAGAGTCTTATAGGTATGGTCTCAAAATCTGGATTGACCATCCCCATCAACCTCTGGAGATCATGTCGACGTTGCACCCCCAGTTAGCGATGGTAAGAAGAAATGGAATATTAGATTCTGTTGTAGGTTATGTGAAGGAGAGAATCTTCTTCACCTTTGTCCTCTTATGGATAAAGCTTCAAAAGTTTTGGAAAAACTTGCAGCTCCTCAACCCCAACTCTCTCTTGGTTATCAAAGACTTTCTTCTAACCCACTCCTCGTTGGTAAAGAGATTGACTTGGATTCATCTCTTTCCCATCCTTCTCTTCCTAGGCGAGACTCTCTTGTGTCTATTTCTGGCCAACCATAGGTCAAAAAGAGTGTCGACTTGGTTCCACCACCAGTCGCTCACTCTATTCTAGAAGAGAGTGGTGATCATACTGCTCATGTTCTTCTCGTCTCCTTAGATTCTCATGAAACAAAGAGTGACCCTCCCGTCCCAGCTGTTTAGGAGAGTCCTTATTCTATTCCTGTAGAGCATGGGGGAAATGATATGATGCCCTGCCAATCAATTCTGTCATTTCTTTCGTTTGCAGTCACTTGACTGCTTTACACCTCCCATGTTATGTGCCTTTCTAGATCATAGTACAAGCCTATAATATGGTAGTACTTGGCACTATATTAGATGAAGGTGCATTTGTTAGCATCATGTCCTCCACTACTTAGCAATCTTTGGGTTCCCCACAGCTTGTGCCTGTCACCCATAATCTGTTGTCTTTCAACGGAGGAACCAATCAGCCTTTAGGAATCCTTCTGAAGTTCCCTATTACTTTGGGAGGAAAGACCGTCTATTTAGACGTGATGGTAGTCCAAGGTCCGTTAGATTTCAATCTTCTCCTTGGATGTGACTATGTTTATGTCATGGGAGCTCTTGTTTCTTTTCTTTTCCGTGTGGTTTATTTTCCGCACGAAGGGAGAATTGCGACTATTGATCAATTATCGTTCATTGGTCACCAGGCGCCTCCTTTGCAACCATCGTCCCTTATCGGCTCTTGTTTGCAAGTAGTACCTTCCCTACCACAGGTCAATTATGTGGCTACCCGTTCTGTCTCCACATCTGCTGATGATCAAACAGAGGGTGTAGTATATTATGTATTGGGGGAATTGGAACCTGATCTGTCTTTGGTACCAAATGACATGTATTCCTCCGAGAGCATGGTTATTCCATCTAATGAAGACCTCTTGGGAACCATGTTTTCATATGGTTCATGAACAAATGTATGAGGATAGTTCCTGGTCTTGTGTCAACCTCGTTAAAATATGAAACAAGGAGTCATGAGCATATTTTTTTTGTCTTGTGTCAAGCTCATTAAAAATTGAAACAAGGGTCTCAAGGATAGTTCTTTTACTGTGTCAACCTCGTTTAAAAATGAAGAAACTCCCTTTTCCAAATCGAGTCTATGATTAAGATCTCATAAAATCCCAATCGAGTCTTTCCATCATCTCGAAAGTGAACCTTCATTCCATCCACCTAGTTGATTGAAATGAAGCTTGGGGGGCATGTACCTCGATTGAGTCATTATGCCGGGGCCATGCGAACTGATAACAAGCATAGTTTTTTGTTTCAAGCTTGTGTAAACATGAAACCGAATTCATGCAGAGTTCTGCATGGTTCAAGCTTGTGTAAAAATGAACCCATGCCCAATTTACATCTCGTGATTGCCTTTTTAATCAACTAATTTCTACTAGATGAGCCTTGGTTGTTTTATTCCATCGCCACCATCTCTTTCGCTGATCATATGGTTTCACTTGGTTTTTTTCCTTTCCTGAGGGACCACATCGATGAGTGATTTTTTTAGCCAGCCTCTTGACCATTACATGTTTTGAGCAGTTCCTCCATTGCCGAAACCATTTGCTAGACTTCACACCACTCGTTCCTCCAGGAAAAGTCACCTTTAAGCTCTTTTCTGACTCGTAAAAAATGAAAAGATTACCGAGTATTTTTTTCCCTTTTTGACTCGTTAAAGAAAATAAAAACGGGAGGTTCAATTTCAGCTCTTTTCCGACCCTTTAAAAGACGAAAAGATGGTCGATCCCTTGTCATTTCGAACTCGTTAACAAATGCGAAACATCATGCGCCCAATACAATTTTACCCCTTTTTTGGGCTGGGAGGCACTATTTACGAAAAAGGTACTCCTTGACTGAAATGGTCAAGCGGTTTTCTCAAGTATTGTTTTCTACCTTTACGGGCTCGAGAGACACAAATGTAGGAAAAGGGACCATGCGGAATTTTATTTTACGTGTCTTTTTCAAACTCTCTAAACATGAAAAAGGTACTGAGTTACACCTTTGTCGGACTTGTTAAACTATTAAATGACACCGGATTCGTCACCATGAAGAACACGAGCTTCTCCTTCCTAGGCTCGTTAAACTTACTAGGTCGGATTCGTCCAAAGGATGAACTTACAGTGCAAGAATATGTTATCCCATTCAATCTTGCGATTAAAAAATAATTGGGGTAATTTCTAGAAATGGTTGGGGGAAATTTGGAAATCTATCAGTCGTGTCGGTAGCTCACTCTTGAAGATAGCACTCTTTGGTTCATGTCGAGATGGGACATTCTCCTTTGTATCATTGACCTTCCTGGGTTTGGGTTGTTCATTTTTTCCTTCCATTTAATCTCTGCCACGTCATCATGACAATTGATCTTATGGATCCAAAAGCTGCCAAACTTCCAGTTGTGTCACTGATATGTTCAAGAGCTGTCCTTTTGTAGTTACACTTGCCTATGATTCTCTGTATCATCCAAAATCATTTTTCATCCTCTCGTCTCTCATCGATGATGTGGGATTCATTATGGCCCTCCTTTGACACAATCGCTTTCCGTCGACTTCAATTCATTATCCGGTAAGTTGACCGAGAGACACCCTTCCAGTACCTTAGAGATTGCATGCCCTAATGGCAAGTTCTTCACACCTGACGACAAGTTCACATCATTGGCTTTGATCAAGTGATTTCACGAGTGTTCGATCTAGTTCCTGTATTCACATTCTGTGAATTGTGCTAATAGTGCCTTAAGGGCCATTGTCATTATTGGTGGTTTCTCTCGCGCTTGTTAATATTTTACATCATTGACTGGTAATCAAGCGACTTTCTAACATGTTCGACGTCAACACATCTATTCGCATGCTAGAATCTGTACTTTGATTGGGTCATGTTGGAGCGCAAGATCCTGGACTCAGATCACACAAGTCGAGGTTGTGAAGTGGTGTGACATGGTAATGATGATATCCATGTTTCTTTCAGATGGCTAGCTGTGACTAGACCATGAATTATCATATGTGATCCTTCTCATTATTGGATGGCTGCGACCATACCTTGGTTTCATTATGATCCTCTTTGACGGATGGCTGTGCCCATACCTGGATCCATTTACATGATCATTCTCTAGATGGTTACGTCCATGCCATGATTCATGTATCATTTGATAGAGATCTCAGTCTATGTATATGTATTTGTACTTGCTTGCAGGTTTTCCGACGGCAGACCAGTTCCCTGCACTGATTTATAAATCATTTCATCCCTCACTCCAGTTCGGCCTTCACACTTTAGGGGGCATATGTTACACAAAATTTTGTCACTGTCTTTGTACTCCCCATTCCTTGATCTTGGAGGACCTCTACAGTGAACCCTGCATGCTTTTCCTTCATGGAGAAACTCCCATTATGTCCCTCTTCATGAGCAGATCATTTCCATTTTGCACCAATATTTCCTATGAAACTTCTGTTTTTCCCAATTTATAAGACTGGTGCTAATGGCCTTTGTCTCCCCCATGCCAATGTGCAGAGATTAGCACTATTCCCCGCGTCGACTGGTGCGACTGAGCCGTGTTCCAGTCGCACCGATCCTGTTATGGAAAGTTTTTAAATTAGAGTTGAAGCTTCCATCTCTAGAAGCTCCGTAACGGAAGTCTGGTAAATGGTTTGGCCAGATGGGGTCAAGGATGACAGTTTGGGCTCCTTTACCTTATAATGATGGCACTACCTCAAGGGATAATTCCTTCTCCCATGAGAAGAGGATCCGTCTCCCATCCATATTTCCTATATAAACCTCTCTTCTTCCCAAGCACAAACTAGTGATATAGTTATAGTGTTGGCTGAGTGTGAGTATGCTATTTTGATTTGACAAGAAAGCTATTACTAGTTGTAGCCAGCTAGTTGTGTGAGGGAGAAGTGTGTTTGGTTTAGAGTGAAGCCTAAAGGGAAGAGTCTTTAAACTATTGTTGTTTGAAGCCATCATGAAGTGCTAGCAAAAGTGTGTGGGAACCTGGTCTTGTCAGAGGAAGACTGTGACGTCAAGACAAATGGTTGCAATATCTCTTTGATATTAATATATGCAACTATCGATTGATTTCCTACATGTTTTGTAATATTATATATTCATGTATTGATGCTTCTCGACTCATTAAGTAGGTTGGATTTCAATTTGTCTATTATTATGTTTGTGTGTTGTTGTTGTTTACTTGTTTCAGGAGCTTGAAGAAAGAAGTGAGAGATTGCTGGAGCGATCAGGTGAGGACATCATCAAGAAGGATAAGCGACCAAGAGGTAGGCCCTATTGATTGATCCTAACCTAAGGAAATCTTCCATAGAATGTAACTGTTGTGGCTAGACCCATTATCGGGCTAGAGGAATTCGTTCGTGTCCTCACTTATAATTTTACTTCACCACACCTCCCCCACCTGAGCTCCTATTTCCTTGTGAAAATCTTAAAGAAATTAGCCCCTATCCTTTACGAATTTCCTCCACAATGATTGCACATTTCGCAAGGATTGATCATAGATTGCATGCAACACCTAGTCTACAGCTGATGTTACACTGACTTGGAAAATTCACCACAAATGAGAAATTTGAATTCCTTGCATGCATGATAAATTTTTTGTTGATTGATCAGTTAACTCGATGATCTTTGAGTTAAATTACTGTCCCACTACACAACTGACCTCCAACTAGTTCTATTAATTATTATAACTAGTTTAATTGAGTACAACTAGAAATAAATAAACTAGACTTCTATAAATTAGCAATAAACACATGAAAATTGAACTACAAGCCCTCTAGCTCAAATATACTAAGCTAATTACTGAGTGACAAGAGCCATGTCACCTCAGTTGACTACCTTCAAATTGTTTGTTGATGTGGAAATTTCAAATTTTCTCAATTTGACCAAGGCTAAGTCAAATTGATCCTTTCTTGCTACACTTCTCAACATGTTCAAGGTAGTCTAAGTCAAGTTTTTGATTCAATTTTGAATGATTAGCATTTTCATCATGTTAAATGTGATTTTGGAAATTTACAGGATGTTTTGGATAGTGGTCTGGAGGCTAGCCTAGAAAAGTGGCTCATAATCACTGGTAGCTAAGTTTATGAGTTTGCTCAGATCCTCATAACTACATTTAAGAAGTGTCAAGGGTGCAATTATAGGTCTAGGTCAAGTAAAAAGGGTTCCACCTAAGGGATTAGTGACCTAGGGTGGTTGTTTAGCCTTTGAGTGATATTTTGTTCCTCAAGAAGGCCAGTAAGTCTCAGTTGTAGAACCCACTTCCTTAAATGGAACTAGGAGGTCAGGTCATGTCATACTGGTAAGTCAATTCACATTTACCCATGAGGGTTTGTAAAAGTAGGTAAATGTGGGGTGGCTTGTTACAACTCCAATCAAATTCTATATAAATAAGAAATTGTCAACTTTGTCCTTTTTGCATTTTCTCCAAACTTTGAAGTTTTAGCAAAATTGATTATCTCTCAAATAGAGAATTTTTGGAAAAACTTCACTAACAAAAAAATGTTGGGCATGATGACCAAGAAATTTTTTAAGTAAATAAGGTTTTCCTTTTTTGTGATATGGGTTCAATTTTACTCCTTCAACAATCTAAAAAATTTACTCCTTTACTCTTTTACTACTTTTATTCTTTTACTCCTTTTACATGTCCTGAAATAGTGGATTTTGGCCTATTTTTGTTCTCTATTTCAAATTCCTTCTAATTTGGCCAATATCCCAATAAGGCATATTCATGTCTTCTTTTTTGATTCACCACAAAAATTTCATCAAGGATATAGTTTTTGTCATATAGTGTAATCCCATCCTTCAAAAATCACCAATTTACATTTTCTAAGAAATTTATGTAGAAATCGCTGGCAACCCTCGGTGGCACTTTTACATCCATTAACACTACAAAATTAACCCCAAAATTTTATCTAATTTGGAGCTTATCTACTTCTACTATGTCCATGACAAGTAAATGGCTCCAAACATTTCTATTATTCGCCTTCATCTTGTTGATGTAGCAACCGACTGACACGTGATGACACGTGGCTATCGGGTCTATTTGTTAGCCCTTGATATGACCATGTCGTCATCTCCGTAGATGAGTTCGCAATCATTCTATCATTGATCACCCAAATTATTACATCAATGTTTTTCCAGAAAATTAGCCAAAAACTCCTTTGGAAGATTCACCCAAACTCCTGTTCGACACTTTTTTGGAAAATTGTTGAACTTCTATTTTGGTCAATTAATCAAAACTCTTCTTTAGTGATTTTCAAAAAACTAGCAAGCAAGGAACACTTTTATCAAATTTGCGAAGCCTCTTTTTTACACTTTTTGAAAGTGTGCTTAATTGATTTTTGGAGATTTCTCTAAAAAATTACCTTCCACCAAAACTCTGATACTTCTACCTTCCAAATTCTTTTGGTAGATCCTCAAAAAATATCTTTTGGCCAATTCACTTATATGCTACCTTTCAGCTAAAAAATCTCTTTGGTCCATAGTCCATTGTTGGAGCCAGATATTCCTTAGGCTGGTGGTGTCACATAATTTTCTACTTCTTTTTTGTTCTTTTCATGCTGATGATATATGAACCTATTTCAGTGCTCAGTTTATAAAGAGTATATATGTATATATTTATGTCACTTCTATTGACATTTACTTGAATTTCTTAGAGACTTATATTGTTTGAATTTCATTGGCTATATTGGTTTATATAGACCCATGATCTGCACTTGTATTTGACAGTTTTGAGCTACTATGCATACACAGTCGTGTGTTTACATAATGTAATTTTTATTATCATTTAATAAAATTTACAATGATTTTTATTGGGATACGAATTCTAATAAAGTATTTATCTATGCTTTTCAAAAAAACCTGTTCCCCAATTTTTTTTTTGATTGTGCGGAGTGGTGCATTCTACCACCCAATGTGAGGGGATGTGTAAGTATTCCATTTCTCCAATAAAATAATAAAAAACAAAGTAATGTCAACTAAAAACAAAAATGTAAATAACCATATAAGACTTTGAACCACACTTGTTGGTTCGAAACGCATCGGCCAAAAAATTCTCTCATGTGATTTATATGGAAAGACTTTGTTTAATTCATTATGGATCACAGAAGCTTGAATACAGAAAACACAATACTATTCAACATAAAGAATAATACTGCTCCAAAATCTTTTAACATTTCTTTTAATTAAATATTTGTAAAATGAATCTTTAAAAGGAAAAACCATATCCTTTGGATATATTAAAATATTTAAAGACATAAATATTTCCATGTCAAGGTTGTAATATATGAAAATATTAATTTGATGTAGTTTTTATCACTACATGTAAAAACTTTATTAAACCTAATATTAATATTAAAAGATTAATAATAATAATATTATTAAATCGAATATTACTATTAATATATTATAATATTAATATTATTAGATTTAATAACTTTGGATTAATAATTTGAGGAAAGGTTTGCATCTCGAGGGATTTGATCCGTCTCTCTGCATGATAGGTCCAGAGTTAAATGGATATAGACTGGTAGTATACAAACCTTCAGCTATAAGGTTCAAAATGCATAAAACTATCTTTGTAGTCATCAAAATGCATTGTTATTTTTCGTAGTCTTCAAGATTTCTCATTAGAAATTTGAGAGGAAATTCATGTCGGTGGTTTGAGCAAAGTGTCTTTTTGGAGGGTTACGAAATTTTTTTCCACTAACTCTTCAATGGCCATTGAAAACTTAGGATTTCAATAATCACATGGTGAATCTGAACCATCCGCTTCCAAATGAAAACTAATCTCCATCGTTGATGGGTTATATGTAAATTTTCTCCAAAAAAATATAGAGGGACACCATGAAATTCGTAGATTGAGATTTGAATGGTCGATTTCGACCCAATACTTATCCAACCAACATTTTGGAGTCAATTCGCATGAGATTCCATCCAAAATTTGGAATTTCACTCCAATTTAAATGTTTTTTTTCTCATTTTCACACAAATTCAATTCTACAATAATAAAATAAAATGAATATGCACTCATCTCTGCCTACATAGATTTAGTATTGAAACCTTCATTATGATAACATAATGTAATGTACCTAAATATGTGTCAAACCACTTTACCACACCTTCATTATGATAACATAATGTAATGTACCTAAATCTGTGTCAAACCACTTTACCACAAAGTTCACACTTAGATATAAACTATAATGTACCCAAATCATAGGATACTTGAAGAAACTCCTATTCTTGAACTAATTCTCAAAGCCTGATATGGTTTGCATGAATTCAAGATACATGTAGGAGAAAGAAACTCATGCAAACATCAAGAAACATATGTATCAAACAAGATACACATATCCATCACATAATGCATAACATTAAGAGATATACACAAAATAAATAACAATTTTAAACAAAGAAAACACATTACAAATCGATTTGCAGAGAACACTTATCTCTATCACAGGATTACACTGACTGGATATATATATTAAATGTTCAACCTAACCATAGACTCAAATACTCAATATATCACAACAAGCAAGCCACCCCAAAGATGAGACTATTAATCCACAACGATGGGTTCCTAGGCCAAATATACTCTCACATAGATAATCAAACTCTCCTATTGTCACAATCTACTCAGTTACACACAAACCCAAGCTATCACAATTTACTCAACTAGTCACATAGCAATCTCAACTTACTAGCTCTCTTTCCCCTTCAACCTACACAACCCAAGGAAAGGAATCATCCTCTATAATGCAATCCCTTAGGCTATTCCATTTCCCTCCAGGGCTCTGTTGCTATTAGTCTTGAAATCTCAATGCTAAAAACATGATCTATTCTTAGTTATGGACAATTTTTCCTCAACATGCCAATGCATCCATGTACTTAGGCATCTCATTACTAGAAAATAACCATTATTATCATACAACCAACAACAATGGATCACTCTACAAGAATCTTCTCCTTCACTGTAAGAAGAAAGAACTAGAATGAATAAGGAATCCCCCCAACCATCCAAAAACATGGTTTATGTATGAATACTCATAATGTGCTATGTCGCTTCCTTTAAGAAGCTCATGTAACTGTTTTTTCCCAAATAAATCAAATATGAATTTAATAAAACATGATAACACTTTGGTTTAGCCTCTCTATCTACCTTACCCCCCACTCTCTTGTGGAATCATGGTCCTGTATAACTCTTTCCCTTCCGTTCGTAGTTGGTGATGTATTTTTATTATTAAGATTTAAGAATTATTACATTGCTAGGCTCTCCAACTCTTTCATCATGTACCAATATACAATTAATCTGGGGACCAAAACCAAGGTATCATCATCAGGTAAATGTCAAATGAATGGTGCAATTTGAATAATCGACATAGTATGGATGAAGTGGATGGTTTGTGATATATATTTATCCAACAAACGAGATATCGACCAATAATGTGAGAGTATGGATGATAATGTTGTCAACATGATATCTATATATCTATCTCTCTCTTTCTCTCTCTCTCTTGATATATATATATATATATATATATATATATATATATATATATATATATATATATACAATGTTATATATTCCATATGAGGAATATATTTATATTGTCAAATTATGTCATGTTACCAATGAGAATTGAACTTGGGTGGCAACGATTCCATTCCTTCCTCTCTACCACTTGGGATAACCCTAATTGACTTATATATATATATATATATATATATATATATATATATATATATATATATATATATATATATATATATATAGATTGTTGGCATTCTAACACTGGTGTTGTCCTTGATGGAAACCCACCTGATGGATTTGGATGTCATAATGTGTCCATCTACCTATGATCTCATCACAGTGTGGTCAGTGTGTTCAGTCTTAATGTTATTTTGCCAAATTGATATAAGACTTACGTGCTTGATCAATATAAGATTGATGTGTCAGTATGTCTACATGGAGGATCGACTAGGTATTTTAGATGTTGATGTCATGATAAACAGTAATCAGTCCATCTCTTGATTACATGTCTACTTATGGTACAAGACTTATATGTATTTTTTTTTTTCAACTATTATAGTGTAGGAATGATGATTAGTGCAGGAATAGAGTGTAGGAATGATGATCAGTTCATGACTTTAATAAGTGCATGATGATTGGATGAGATGTGAATGAGTTATAGAGGCTTCATAGGAATTCATAGGAGTTTTGGTAACATAGGAAGTGTTTTTATCCTCGTTCAATCCCGAGCCGTAGGTATAGAGGCTTGTGAGTGCAGCTAGATAACTCCGGCCGCATGGAAGGAGGTTCATGAGTGCATCTAGGAGGCCTCCCAGTTAGATGGATAAGAGCCTATGGGTGCAATTAGGTTTGTAATAAATAAAAATAAAAAACTCATGTGTGTGCAAGCTAGTTTGATTGGGTCAAAATTTTCTTGGTTTGTTTCACTTGTTGTATTCAAAATACCGTGGGATTTGTTGAACAATGTAACTAGTGTCAGTCTTCATAATTGTATTTGAGTCATGATGTAATGTATTTTTCAAAAGAAAGAAAAAGGAAAATTTATTAAGAAATTGACTTATTAAAGCATGAGTTTTATGCTTGGGTCATTAGGAAATAGGTCAAAGCCTCCATTGTATGCTTTGAGGTTTATGTCTTGAGTCATTATCATTATCATTATATTCTAGACCCTTCTTGGGCTCATTATGTCAAATAAAGAAAATCTATTTCATATATTTTAGTTATGTAAACTCATCCACCATCAAGTCGGCCTCAAACACTTAAAGTTGGCCTCAAGCAGATGTCAATTCGAGCTCTTTAAAGAGTCACCTCTTGACACAAGAAGAGTATAAATACAAGATCTATTCAACCTATTAAGGAAGTGATACACATGATCTGAAATTGGTATGAAGAGAAGAAAGTGTGAAGATTCCTAACTAAAGTTTTTATCATCACAATGAAGGAGTTACTATAACGAAGGGAGTAGAGATCTATGGAGTCTAGATTCTACCTCAAATACAAAGGGAATAATAAATATTGTAGGAGATGAAAGTGCATGACGTAGATCTTAGACCGAGGATTGTAGAAGAAGAAGGAAAGGGCTAACTTGATGGTTTGGAGTGAGAAAGGTATTTTTTTTCTAAAGGGTCATGGTTGTCTCAATCCGATTTGAAATCACTAGTGGAAGAGGTTGAGTACATTTTCCCATTCATAGCAAGTTTTCCCTAGCTAAGTGCCTACATCTTGTGTTCTCTTGTTGTCTTTGAATTTTTGGTAATTGTCTTGATGATGAAAATGTAAAAAATAAAATAAGAAGTAATAACTAATCACAAGAAATTTTCAAGAAATTACCATCAAGAAATTTTCAATTAAAAGAGAAATCGAATTAATAAGAAGTCCTAAATATGTTGCACTAGGTTTCTCAACATGGTATAAGAGCTTGGTTCGCTTGCATAAATGGTAGTAAGAATGTAACGCTAGCTTCAAGACAAGAAAATAAGGGAAGTTATCTAAGATTGAGTTACTAGTGGAAAGAAAACCATATTTTGGACACATGTATTAGCCCTCACCACAGTGAATAAACTGCAGACCCATACAAGAAGAGGAAAGATTTTTTGAAAGCCTAGAAGATATATTCTAGAGGTTCGCAAAGCTAATCTATTAGCCTAAGGTAGGCCAAGGATAAGAGCGTGAATGTATAAGACAAGTATACAAGGACTGAAAATTATTATCAAGATCCAAATTAAATATCGTAGTGATCCAAATTGTTCAAGTTGAAGAATCTTTGTGTGAATTAAAAACCATCATATGAGAAGCATCAAAAGTCTAATCGTTGACACCTTTAGACATAATCCAAGACTCCCCCATAGACTTGAGCATGAGTATGCATTAGAAGGTCTAAATTGAAGCTACAATTACTTTCAAAAGGGATCAAAAGCTGAGCTCATAATAAACTCAAGATCGAACCATTTTTTATTGGTCTGTCACCTATCTATATAGGTTGCACCATACTTAAGGAAAATTCAATATCTTTTACATTAGTGTAGAAGCCAGGGTTTGGTGATTAAAGGAAATTGTCCTATGATTGATATATATAGTTATAATCCAAGTATGAACAATCACATAAGGAGCTGAAGACATGTGAGTCATTTTGTTTGATCAATCACCTATATACAATCATATATTTGGAATAAATCTACAATCCTATACCTTCATTATATAATATTGAAGCCAAGAAGTTGTGGTAAGAGGATGTAGTCTTGAGACACATACATATACAAAAAATTCAGACTTGAATAATTAAGATAAGAAGTTGACCTGTGAAACCTTCACAACAATTGACAAAGGGACACACATATATATTAGTCTCCTCTCCTACAGAATGTGTGATTCTAAAGCATTTTTAGCATTGATATGATATACATCAGTATTTTCCAAAGGTGATAAGAAAAGAAGTTTCAAGTCTTATCTTGAACCTAAAGAGCAGTAGCAAATTCTAGAAGCAACTTAAAGGAAGCATCTCTCAAGTAAATACTAATATTATTCTTTATAAATTAATTATCTAACAAAATGTTTTTAGGTTGCAAGCTCAATGAAACATCATAGTAGACAAAGGTATGTAATAGCACGTTCATTTATATAGAAATGTTGCTTGTATGAATTTACATAACATGATGTAGTCTCCTTTCCTTACATGTATACGGTTTGTAAGTATATAGCAATACTTTACAAGAATGGAATTGAATAATGTCTAAATCCCTAGGAATTCTCTAAAACTAAAAAATCATAGATAATCATCACATTATTGTACTTGTATTTTTGGTAGTACTTGTCAAGCTAATGTTGCAGGTACATATAAAAAGGTTGATTTTATAAAGGAGTTCTTCAAGAAGAAGCCTCCATCTACTCACCAAAGAAAACTAAGAAGCTTTGTTGTAGAGGGAGTACCTCAACAAGAAAACTGTACAAGGTTTGTAAAAGGAGCAACTCAAGGTATGTTTAAAGATCACATGATTTATAACTACTCTTCCTTATATAAAAATGTATGATTATTTTTGGAATTTACTCTATATTACTAACTCTCTCATGTATAGGGTTTTGAATATTAAATATTCTTGCTAGGGTGATTAATCACTAGATTGAATCTACCCTTATCATACTATTTCATGCCATCTTGCTCATTTTTGGTAAAACCGCAGCCCTTAGGGTTCGTTGTAAAGCCCTAGCCTTTTGATGCTTAGGGTATGTTAACAAGAATGATGAAACCCTAGTCTACTTAGGGTTTGATAATAAATTCTAGAACATATACTCTCTTGATGATTAGGATTTTAGGAATGTTATGAAGAAAACTTAGCCCTTTAAGTTTGTTGTTGATGTCTATGAAGCCCTATATTTTTAGGGTTTTATGAATTAGGGTTTATGATGAAACCCCTGAAAAAGTTAATGAAAGATCATATGAAAGTAACCCCTAGGTGTATGTGCTTCTATATGTTTCAAACCCTAACATGGTAAAAAATTGTTGTATATCTAATTTTGGAGTTTGATATTTGTATCTAGGGTTTTCGACAAAACCTTAGTAAAAGGTTGATATAAGGAAATAACAATGAAACCATAGATAAAAAATTCTAGCATGCTAACGGGGTTGTTGGTATTCATATTTTAGTTTTATTAATGAAATCTAGGGTTTGTGACAAAACCCTAGTAGAATTTGACATAAAATTCTGGAGCATAATATTGAAGCCCCAGATGTAGAATGCTATGATTGGATTGCTAAATTGATATCAAAGGCTTTAAGTCTCGATGATGGAATCTACGGTTTGTGATAAAACCCTAACATATTTTTGAAGTCTAAAATATAAAAGATATAACCCTTGTTGCTATGAGCCTAACTAGGTTTCGGTATTTGATGTCTAAAAATTGATTGTTTTGGTATTTCCATTGTAATGACATGATATATTTTACTTCATGCTTCTATATATTTGTACTTGGTTTTACTTATTAATTTTTTTGTAGATACATAATCTTAGAAATGTTGAATATGTTCATAATTGAATATGACATGATGATAATGATAAGCATGATGATGGCATAAATGATAAATATATAAACTTGTTTCCATGAAAAGGAATGATGTTCCTAAAGAATTGGAACTTTGAAAGGTTGAAGTTTCTCCGATGTTATGAAGTTGTTGATCTCTATAAGTTGAGAGGTAGCTTAGATGAAAGAAAGTGTATATCTCCCTTGTTAAGAGGGAGGGAATAATGTGGCAACTAAAACCTTGAAGAAAGAATAAATTTCATGGTTGAAGCATAAATATTCATGAGTGAAAAATTGTAAAAAAGACTTGGATGTTCTCGAAGAAGTGCTAAGGCTGAGTTTGGTGTTTTTATAAAAGTTAAAGAAGAAAGCTTTCGAAGATATGTGTTTGAATAATATGATGATGACATAAGCAACATTTATATATTTGAGAACCATAGAGGTGTTCTTCTCAGAGGAATACCCTGGAGAAGTCGTAAAATGGCTTTCATAGGTGGTTAGACCACCTAGCCTTCAGAGAAAGTCCACAAAATTTACATCCATCATACCCTTTTTTACAAGACTTGCGAAATTATTATATATAGGGCACGTTACTGATCATGAAGATCAGAACAATTGCATCAAATTAAATTAATATGTCAAACAATATTGTTACGTATGTGAAAAAATCAATAAACATGTAATTTACCAAAGCAAACTCCTAAGCTTGGATAATCATGTGTGGTGTAAGCATATATTCAATACAACATAAAACTTATCTCTATTGCAATGGGTCGATACATCATATACATATATCCCTTCCCATAATTACTTCAATTCATCTACCAATGGTTGTAAGTAGACATCCATATTATTCAATTTTCTTCTACCAGGGACTATGAGAGCCAACATAAGATGTTCATTCTTCACGGACAAACATGGGGGAATATTGTTATTGATCACTACTATAGTCCAAAACAAATAGCTGGTGTTTTGGAGGGAATATGGTTTAATTCCATCCATGGCTATGTTGAGTCATAGACTTTGTACGTCATCCTTGAATTTTTCGGGCCATGTATCCTCTATAGGCTTCATGGCTATTGAATCTATTAGGATTCACATAACTCCCGACTCACTTTTGTTTGATGCATGCCATCCCTGCAACATAGCTAATTCTTTGCAATGAAAGAGCCTTTGAATCCTTGGGATTATAGGCATATACCTCAATATCTTATGAGGAGGACCATGTGATTTACCTTTTTTTTAAATTTATGGTACCTATCATTCACACATTTCGAACATCTCTGTTTGTTTGCATATTCTCCTATATATAGAATATAATCATTTGGACATGCATGGTATCATATGCACTCAACACCCAACATTTTCAACAACTGCTTTACCTCTTCGTAGCTACCAGGCAAGAGATTATAAGTCGGAATAACCTTATATTTGAATAACTTGTAGTTGGTCGGCAATATAAATGTAAATGTAAATATTTAACATTCATAAAATCGAACATTTTTAATGTTGATTGTGTGAAAATATTTCTCAAAATATAAGGGACTTGATCATGGTCAATTAGCTCAATACTATCGAGAAACATGCATTCAACATGCCAAACTTTGTTTTCAAGTGTATAATAACATCATTGTCCTGAGCTAGGTAGAATTTTACTAGTCGCTAGGTCCAAAGAGGAGTGGTGGAAGTAGATTTTAGGTTTTGAAAAGGTATCAGTGATATGAGAATCATCCCCTAGCTCATCATTTTGGAATGCATCTAAAAAAATTGTCTCAATGGTAGTTGTATCCTGTAAGTAATCATCCATGCCAACCTTTATTTGATTTCCTCCATTTCCAACTTGTGAAGAGGAACTACTATTGTTGTAGTCATTCCTAATTGGTGAATCTGGATGTAGTGGGAATTGAATAGGTAGTTGATTGAACCATTCACGATATGTTTCCTCTCTGAATTTTTCTCTTAATGCAGCCTTCTCTTAATTTGACATTATAGTGGGGTGTGCCGAAATATGGTAGGTGGGTCGCTTATCATCTCTAGAATCCTAATTTCAAAAAATATTGAACATTAGTACATCAATGATACTAATAAGCACAAGCACAATGCAATTGGTTTGTTGAAATTATATTATGTCAAACAATTATTACCATTGCTAACCCAGGATTGTGGCTGGAAGATGACATGTTACAATTGGCAGGGTAAAGCGGCTGTATATTTTCATATACCAACTGCTTGCGGTATGTTTCTCCTGAGAAGAGATTCCAAAGTTTTTGAACTGGTGGAATATTTTCTGCATCTAAACTCGATTCTGAATCAGGATCCTGCAAATTTGGATACATTTTTATTCAAATTGACATGGATAAAAAAAATAAAATTAGATAATCAAAATATAAATAAAATCTAAACTTATTGGAGATGGAAAGGGAGAACTCCATGAAGGACTTTGAGCAATATGGAACGAGTTGGAATTTGAAGAATTGGTCATTTCATATTATGATATTTTCTCCCACATTTGAGCAAAATATGTAAAAAAAAAATTGTGTACTGACCTAAAATTAATTTCAAGAACCATATAACCACAATCTGAACTTCAACATAGTTTTCAAACCATTTTTCAAGGATAAGTCAACTTTAAGCAGAAAATGTATACTATGAACTATTGTAACTCATATGGATGCATTCTAAGGGATAATTTGAGATGAATATGTCATTTTATGTGAAAATAAAAATTCAGATAACTTTTAAAGCATATTGGTGATCTTGTAAAACTAATCACACGGATGTGTTTAAATAATAACTGCAACAATGCGTTAAAATAATAATCGCACCAGTTTTGTCAGCCTCGGGTAGCTCAAGTGGCAATGGTTGTGGAATGAAGTCTCATCGAACTGGAGATGTTGGGTTCGAATCTTGTATTCCCCCCCCCCACCCATTGTGGGGTGAATAATGGACATGTAAAATCGAAAATGAGAGAGTCCTACCAAGATTAGCAAAAAAGAAACAACCGCACCGGTGTCCAGGATTTCAAAAATAAATAAGTAATTCTATGATATCGGTGAGATAAAAAAAATAGTGTATCAATAAGGTATCTTAAACTACGCACGTTACTATTAAACACACCAGTGCTTTTTACTATGAAACACACCGATGTTCCAAAAAACTGGAAAAAAAGGGCGTGGTTTTATTTTTTTCAAATTGAAAAATGAGTGGTAATTTATTTTTTGAAATCTAATTTCATAAAGTCTTATAAATAGTAAGAAGCTATTCACTATTTCATTATTTTTCTCAAAATTTCAAGGGAGAGATTCACAAGAGAGACATACTGGGAGCACTGTGGAGCAAAAAAATGCTTTGCAACAACATAACTATTCAAAAGATCAGAATTTGAAATGTATGGTGATCACTCAAAACCTCACACAGTAAAAAGTTTAAATTTTTCTCTTGATTTGACTAGGATTTTTTTTTACAATTTTTGTTAGATTTAGTTAAAATTCGGAAAAAAAAAATAAAAACATTGCATAGTAAAAATTTTCCTACTGATTTTACTGATAAAAAAATTTACTATCTTTGTTTCTATTTAGATTTAATTAAAAAAAAAAAAAAAAAAAACAAAAAATTCAATACTTAAACCCTTGCTTCTTCTTGCTTATGTGACTGCAAAATTTCACCTTAGGGTTTAACTCTCTCTACCACTTCACAATTATGGTTTTTCATTTTAGGAATTTTAGATTTAATGGGTTTGTGTTGCTATATATAAGACATTTGACATGTAAATTAGGGGGACCACTCATTGAATCAGATCCAAACCTTGTCGACCCTGTTCGATTTTTTTAAAAACAACTTTTTTTTACTAGTGCACCTTATGTAATATAACTCACCGGTGCGTCTATGCCAAATAACACCGTTAAGTGCAAAAAACTTGCGTTTAATTTTTTATGTTTTCATTTTTTACTGTGATGGCGATGCTTTTATCATTACATATCACATCTTCATAATTTAAAGTTATTTAAACAAATTAATTTTCGTTGTCAGTGCTAACCAATTTATTGTGTCAGTTTGTGTACTAAATTAAACGTGCCGGTATGTTTATGCACACCTCTTTTTGGTTGGAAATTATATGATTTATTTGTAAAATATATTTAATGGCTTTTGTATTGAATGATACATGTTGTATATTGATAAAAAAAATATTTGAGAAGTTGTCAAGTAACAAAAATACTGATCGACACAATGATAACACATCCAAAAAAGCAAAAAAGACAAGTTCTTTGTAAATTCTTTACAAAATTAATATGTTTGAACTATATGTAAGTTTAACTAATATGTATTGGTTAGTGTGTGTCATGCAGAGCCACAAAATGAGGAAGCTCGATAAGATTCTTTTTTATCTAAGTGTAGAAGAGTGTAAAACCCTAACAGAAAAACTGTAGAAGGATGAATCACATGAATGAAAAAATACTATTCAATATGAGTTTTGTTTTGAATTTTCATTAATAATATACTTAAGAATATTAGATAACATGTTTCAAACAATATATTAATTCACATATGTTTAATGTTCTACAGGGACCACAACACCTACTCTCAACAAATGTAACTATCTGGAGAGAATAGAGCAAGTTAGGGTTTCGATATGCTTCACAATATCTGACCCTCTCTGAACAACAACAGACCTGCAAAACCTGAGCTTCTCTAGCAACCACACAACTTCACTTTCGGGCCCACTGATATGGGTCCCCTTCTGGGGGAGGTCGCAGAGCCTCCCCCAAGTGGCAGCAGCAAGATCCAGATTCAAAATGAGACTGAACAGGATTTTGACATGGCAGAACCCATCAACAATGTACAACAGACTGAACCAGCAAAGCAAGGGAAACAAAAATCACCACAGGACGCAGAGGTACTGCCTCCAACTCAGCAACAAGATAATCTGACATTGAACAACGAAGTCCCCAAAGCCACCTTGACCACATGCAAACCTATTGCAGCAGAGAGACCCAAGATAGAACTACCTGGGCACCGGATTAATGCCCAAATCCAATTTATGAAGGACCATGCTCTCATAGGGAAATTTATTGGCTTCTGGCCAACAGAGAAAGCCCTGCAAGGATGGGTTGCAGCCAAATGGAAACCCAAAGGACATGTGACCCTGCAGCTTGGACCCAAAGGTTTCTTTATGGCTGTCTTCAACTGCATAGAAGACCGTAATAGAGTCCTAGACGGAGGGCCATATTTCTTCAACTCCGCCGGCTTGTATCTCAGAGACTGGATTGAAAGATTCAATCCGGACAAAGAAGATTTCAGTTGGGCACCTGTCTGGATATGCCTGTACTCACTTCCTTTAGAATACTGGGATGAAGAATCTCTAAAAGACATTGGAAATGGTCTGGGTGACTTCATCAAGATAGCCGAAGAAATGAAACTAAGAAGGTACACTTCCTATGCTCGCATCTGTGTTTACATGCATCTCGACAAGGCACTTCCAGACTCGGTAAGTCTTTATCACGATGATTTTGAATGGATTCAGCCAATAGACTATGAACATGTACCCTTTCGATGCAGAAAATTCCATGCTCATGGTCATCTTTTCCGTGACTGCCCCCTAAATGTTAAACCCCATCCCTAGGCCTCCCCTGAAAAAAACTAATGAGGAAGGATTTACTAAAGTCAACACTCGGAAAAGGCACCACAAAAAGTCCACTTCAGGATCCAAAAATCCCACAGCCATCTCAACCCTACCCTCCACCAGTAACAGCTTTGACATCTTAGCTCAATCAGCCTCAGAAGACACTGAAACCCCCACCCTTACCGAAGATATTCTCATGCCATCTAGGGTAATTCAGCCCTCAATCTCTCAGCAAGACCCAAAGCCATCTCAGCCCTTGACAAGCCCAACAGCCAAACCCACCAAGGAATCCGAATCAGGGTTCAATGGGAAGGAAATGGTTATCTCTCACCAGGAACCAATCCATTCAAATGACTTGCTAGCAGGAAGCAGTGAGCCCAAACATATGGAAGAGGAACCTGAAAGTATTGACATTGGGGATCTGGACATATTCAGTCTTGAGCAAGCTTGCAAAAGGAAAGAGTTTGATAAAATCCCAGACAGACAACTAGAAAGTTTGGAGGTGATCCTCTCTAGAGCACACCAGCAGCGAACTCTAGGGATTCAGCTGGGCAGTCAATGGGATGGAAAAAACCTTCCCAAAGATACCAAGAAACGGGGAAGAAAGACAGACCTGCAAAGAACCATCATCATTGGGGAAATGTTGGTGGAGTCAGGAAGATACTCCAAGTTAACAAAGTACTACAGGCCGCTACCCAATCTTGAATCATGAAGCTCACATCTTGGAATTTAAGAGGGTTAAATAGCCCTGTGAAGTACAGAATGATCAAAAACATGATACAACAGGAGAAACCTCACATATTCTTCATGTAAGAAACAAAATGTAACAATAACACCATAGGCACCATTCTCGCAAAAGCCTGGCCAGGAAGCCAGTCAGTGGCAGTGGACGCTTCAGGAGCCTCAGGGGGACTAGCAATAGCATGGGATACCCAAGCTATTTCGCTCTATGACTTTCATGTGAACCATAATCTCATTCAAGCAACTTTTCACATTATTGGAACCAATATTCATGGACATATCACCAATGTCTACTTTCCTCAGGATGCTGCGAACAAACTGGCAATGTTGAGCACAATTGAGAGGATCAATGCCAACAGAGCACATCCTCTCTGGATTGTAGGGGGTGACTTTAATATGATCACTAAGCTGGAAGAAAAGAGTGGAGGCCGAGTCAGACTAGAAATGGAAAGCGACCACTTCAAGGACTTCATACAAAATAACTGGCTCATAGATCTGCCTTTTAACAACAGAATTTATACTTGGAACAATAAACGATCAAGCTCACAACAAATTGCCTCGAGGTTGGATCGCTTTTTGATATCTAACAATGAAATCCATGTAGGAGGAGACTTTACTGCCTCAATTTTTCCACTTTCGGGATCAGATCACTGGCCCATTTCTCTGCAATGGCAAAGACCTGGCAACTCCACCAGGAGACCATTCCGCTTTGAAGCATTTTGGCTTACCCACCCGGACTTCAGTAATATGATCACTTCCGCTTGGAAAAGTTTCAAACCCCCAGAAGGATAAAAAATGTATCAATTTCAACAAAGGCTCAAACATCTCAAAGCACATATCAAGCAATGGAATCAAACGACCTTCGGAAATATCTTCCAGGCCCAAAAAGCTCTGGCTCAAGAAATGATGGAAATTCAACAAACTATAATTACTGGTGGAAGAATAGAAACTTTAACCAAAAAAGAACAGAACCTACAGAAGCAACTGGACGAAAGAAGAAAGCAAGAAGAGATCCTCTGGAGACAGAAATCCAGAGTAAAGTGGTTAAAAGAGGGAGAGTGAAACACAAGATTCTTTCATCGTACCACCATTCAAAGAAGAATGCATAACAACATCTCTCAAATCCAAAATCAACAGGGAGAAAGGATGGAACAACACGAGGATATTGAAAGAGAAATACTCCATCATTTCAAAAGCATTCATCAGGAACCACAAATTAATAGATATCCAGCAATAGAAAGGATCCTCCAGCATATCCCTAAAATTATCACGGATGAACATAATCAGCTACTACTCAAACCAGTTACTCTTTCGGAAGTTGAAACAACAATGAATCAACTCAAAGAGGGGAAAGCTCCTGGACCAGATGGATTTACCTCTAATTTCTTTCATAAATTCTGGGAACTCATCAAAGTGGATGTTTGGCAGGTAGTGGAAGAATCTAGAACTTTGCATTGGATGCTTCCATCTCTAAATGCAACCTTCATAGCACTCATACCCAAAGAAGAGCATTCTATGACCCTAGATAAATTTAGGCCAATAGCTCTCTGCAATGTTATCTACAAAATCATATCCAAAGTTATAGCTTCTCGCCTGAAACCGCTGTTACCCCTGTTAATATCGCCAGAACAATCGGGATACGTAGAAGGACGACAAATTATTGATGGCATCATCCTCACACATGAGATAATCCATTCTTTAAAGCACGACAAAAAAGCAGGTATGCTTCTCAAAATTGATCTCTCAAAAGCTTTTGACAAATTAAGCTGGAATTACATGAAAAGAATGCTTGATGCCTTTGGTTTCTCTCCTACCTGGGTCAGATGGGTAATGAATATGATCTCCTCATCCTCTTTCTCCATTTTAGTAAATGGCATTCCCTCTCGTCCTTTCCAACCCTCAAGAGGCATTCGACAAGGAGATCCTCTCTCTCCCTTTCTTTTTGTATTAATGGCTGAAGGGCTAGGATGTCTAATAAAGAATGCTCTCCATACTCAGCAGATCAGAGGAATCTCTATCCATGATTCCCCAGCTATCACCCATCAACAGTTTGTAGATGACAACATGCTATTTGGGCACCCGTCAGTTCAAGAAGCCTCTAAATTTAAATCTTTGCTTGATGAATACTCGGAAGCTTCTGGAGCCAGTATCAACACAGCAAAATCCCAAATTTTCTTTTTTCACACCCCCCTTTCCACTCAATCCTCTATATCTCGCATCCTTGGTTTCTCTAAAGCCTCTCTCCCCTCCCAATATTTAGGCACCCCTTTGACTGACTCTGCCATTAAACATGCATCTTGGCATTTGCTCCTCGAAAAGCTAGAAGCCCGCCTTTCTTCCTGGACTTATAGAGCCCTCAACATGGCCAGCCGTATGGTGTTGGTTAAGGCCATTTTACAATCGATGCCTCTTTATCTCTTCTCTGTGTTAGCTGCTCCGAAATGGGTACTCAAAAGAATAAAAAACTTGCAACGCAACTTTCTTTGGGGATCCTCAGGTCAACATAGAAAATGGGCATTGGTTAAATGGATGATAGTTTGCCTTCCTAAAAAATATGGAGGAGTGGGCCTCCGGGATCCTCAACATAGCAATTTTGTTATGGGTGCAAGGATATGGTGGAAATGGCTATCAGTGCCACACACACCTTGGGCAACACTATGGACTGCCAAATATGCAAATAACAGGCCACCAGACGAATTAATCAGACTTCTTCCCACTGAAAAGGGATCTCTAATCTGGAATGCAGCAAAACAACATAGCAACATGATTCAGCAACACAGTTTCTGGGAAATCAGGGATGGCAGAAAGGCTCGATTCTGGATGGACTCTTGGAATCAAAGACCACAACTTAGCAATATTTTTCAACCTCCACATACAGAGGACTGGGAAATGCAACAGGAGGAAACTGTCAATCAACATTGGACCCCGGGCCTCAATCAAGGATATAGGCAATGGCTAAATGTAGCTCAGATAATCAGACAAGGAACAAAGCAAATTTATAATGAGTTGGACACAGAACTCATGAATAGGAAAATCCGATTCTCAGACAAGAAGGATATCCTGCGATGGGGATATACACCACGTGGGACTTTCACTACAAAAGAGGCATACAATCTCTTGATTGGCCATCAGGATGAAAAAGACCCACTATGGGAGAAAATCTGGTCCCTGGTTATATGGCCCAAAATCTCAACGTTTCTATGGCTGCTATGTCAAAAAAGGATTCTCACTTGGGACAATCTAAGGAAGAAAAGCTTCCATGGGCCTTCTCGATGTCCCAATTGTAGCCAACAGGAAGAGACAATCTAGCACCTTATGGACACATGCCATCTTGCCAACAAACTATGGGAAAAAATCGAATTCAGATGTCAAAAAAAGGGCAGAGTTACAGAGGATATCACAAACACCATTAGAAATTGGACAGTTGATCCTTACAAGAGCAGGCTGCTAAACTTACTATGGAAAATTATTCCAGGCCTACTTGTATGGACTTTATGGAAAGAAAGAAACAGACGAATCTTTAAGAATCAATGTACTCCTCTGGATATCCTATGGAATAATTTTTGCAACAACCTACAGGAAACCTTGACTCTTCAAAATTGGCATGAAGAGGACTTTCCTACCCTTCCTCAGGAGAAGAATATATGGGAGAATTGGCATCTTTGTATCTCCCAGCTCCATAAGCACGCTAGCAACATCGCTCAAAATTCCAACGCTACAAGTCACTGGCATCCTCCTTCCCAAGGAATGGTACAATTAAACTTTGATGGAGCATCTAAAGGCAACCCAGGTAAAGCAGGTTATGGAGGAATCTTCAGGGATCATGAAGGCATACCTCTCCTGATTTTCTATGGATCGATAGGATGGGATACAAACAATTCAGTGGAATTAGAAGGATTATGGCAAGGATTGTGCTTGGCTTAGAAGCATGGTTTCTTCCCTATAATAATTGAAGGAGACTCACAAATCCTTATCACCATAGTCAATCGCATTCTCCAAGGTACTCATGCCCACAAGGTCGCCAGTAGCTGGAGATTAGAGGCTCGTTTAGAGCTCATTGAGAAATGGCTCTTAAACAATAGAGCTATCACTTTCCAACACACCAAAAGGGAAAGCAATAAAGTGGCAGATCTCCTGGAAAATCTAGGGGTGAATAGTGATCGAGTTCTAAATGTTGGCTCACTTGACATTCTCAATGACAGCTCACATTTATAGGAATGCATCAATCTGGTGCAGAGAGATGCAGAACCGCCCCCAGATGTGGGTGATTAATGATGTCGGTACCGCACGGCTCGTCTGGGCGGACAAGTGGTATGGCCACATGGCCACCCGCGCTGATACCAAGACGCACACCACCAGAATTCATGGCGTTTTAATGCTGCCTGAAAGCCGAAATTCATTAATGACAGGAGAGAGTCGAGGCTACCTACTTCTGGTCTTTAAGATGGAGAATGTTGAGTGCCTTCCCCCTGTTATGCCTCCTTTGGCCTGGAACTGCCTTCCATTGCGGCAGAGCCGAGCTCTCGAACAGCCATGGGGAGACGATGTCAGCTCTTCTGCTGCATTGAGATGATTGAAGGTGCTCACTTCTCGCACAACCCACTTTGCTGCTATAGAATTGTCGCTCCAGCCCTCAATTCTGCCTCTGGAAATCGTATTCCTCACTCCCCTGCCTCCACGAACCATTCCATCCCCTCTCCTACTCCTCCAAGCACCCATCATACCAAAATTCACCAAGCGAATATGCCCCGCCTGAGGCACAGAATGAGAAGCCGCAGGGGTAGCAGCAGAGGGAGAGAAATTCACCCTCCCTCACTGTCCCTGTCTGACTCGACCCAGGAAAATTCCTCCTTGCCTTCGATAGTTGCCCATGGCATGAGTTGGTATTCCAACACCCGCAGTGGCAGAGGGCAGGCCCAGAGGGCTGGCCTTCGGCGTAATGCGGAAACCCAACTCCCCCATGATGATTCTGTGCCAATTATGAACCCCTGTCATTCCACCCAATTTCAATTCAGATGCACCCTGGATCGCCCCTGTATAATCGCCACCATATCTGTAGCCTTCAGAGAAGAGCCTCAACGCACTGTAGTCCCGGCTAGCATCATTCCAGATAGGACTGGCGCTAGCAAGCGAAACACACATGATAGCAGCTCTTAGGGTGACGCTTTGAACAGGATGGACGCTGCTCGCTCTGATCCGGAAGCTATGAACAGGACGAACAACACCCCTGGTGGGAATGGGAAGATGGCAGCTATGACAAGTACTCTAGGTGGCGAGCCGCAGATGGAAGCCACGACCAGTGGTCAACAGCACGATGTTGAAGACTTGTATGCTTACGGGTGTCTCATCGTGGAGGAACCCCTGCCACCGGTTGACACCTAGCAGGCTTTGACTCAGTCTTCAGGTTCTTAGGCACCCGGTCACCATGTCAGGGTTCATTTTTGTAATTTTCAGTTGCAATTGCTGTTATATGGGGTCTTTTTTGATTTTGTTTTGCTAAAAAAACTCTCAAACTTGGGATTTACATGCTGGTTCCCCTGCGTGGGCAGCTCATATTATGATTTTTGGACTGGTTTCCCCTTGAGGGCAGTCTCCTTTCCAGTTACTGTTTGCTAGTATTTGGTAAAAAATTTGAGACAGTTTCTGCAGAGGCCAGTGCCTCCATGTAACATTATTTTTGTATCTTTAATAGATTTAGTCTTACTTAGAAAAAAAAAATGTTCTACAAGGACCAACAACGAAGGAAAATAATGTCGTTTTAAGAAAAAAATTATAGAACATGTAAATGATGATGAATTTGTCCTTAACTCATCTGGAGTGGTGTTGGAGGTTAATGAAAAGGCAAAAAAACTTTACAAAACTATGAAGGAAATATTGGAATGAACGTATAGACATGCTTTCCACTTACAGTACAAAAATCAATCCAATGATTCCAATAACTAAGTTGTATTTAAACTACAGGAAGCGTTTCCAGAGCAATGGTCAATGAGACTTGTCAGACTTGTAATAGAAAAAACATATAACAACAACAAAAGAATCATCCAAAAACTACTATTCGTAATCAAAATGATTTTCTATAATTATATGTATATTTTACTCCAAAGCATTCATTTATTAATATCAATTTTGTTATATTTAGTTTTCATATATCAATATAAAAATAATTTATACTTTTTCAAGAAGATATGAAAATCCTAAAGTATCAATGAGCTAATATCCAAAAAATGCCAATATAAATGTCCATAAAAGTGTACAAGGATACAGTCAAATAAATGGACATAATTGTTTCACAAGAGGAGCCATCTCAACAATGACGTGCTTCATATATATGTAATCATTAATTTTTTCTATTAGGTACATATAAACAAATAGTTTAGCATTAAATATTAATTTTCAAGTATTTTCTTGCATAAAAGAAAACAAAATGGAACTTATTCAACGCATAAAATAGACAAGAAGCATGAAAATGGTTGATATCAATGTTTTTTAGTAAATTCTAATATTTTGTTATAACAACTAATGTTTCATTTTTGTATATTTTAATTTGTTTTACAACAACCATCCTTGAATGTCTTCAAATAGGTGCTAACATACAAAGAAGACCCATTGGAAGAATAGATTGACATTGGGTTAAATATGGGTTGTGAGTATATGTTGGCATATAAAAAAATAATTGTGGAAATTGTAAGTATTTATGTTTTACTTCTCTGAGTTTATAATTAATAGAACAAAAAAATCCTTTATATTAAATCTATGATTTATTATGGAGTATAAAACATGCAGGAAACAAAGTATGGAACTACGCCAATAGAAGTGTTGTTGAAGCAAGGCACGAGATTTGGTTTTGAAGAAATGCGTAAAATTCAGGACACACTTCTTGCTATGGTACATTGCTTTTCAATTTACATTGATATATATTATTTATTTCAGTTTTCATTATTCTCACTAATGTAGATACACTCATTACAGTTTATTTTTATGTTTGTAGATGGAAATTGAAGAAGACGAAAAAAATTGAAGCAAACACAAAAAATTCATCCAAATAACCTAAGTCATGGAAGTAACTCAAGCACTGACAACAATTCCAACGAAAAATGATGATCTATTTGAATATTAATGCAATATTTTGTATTTTTTGAAATAATTGTCTGTGAAAATCAAACATTTTGTTTAATGTGATGGACATAGTGTCCCAATTGAAAGACAATGGGTTACCATTAACTCACCCATTTTGTATGACAAAGAGCCTCATATTCATATATAATAAAATACATTTTAATTTATTCTATTGCTTTGTCCAATGTCAATGAGAAATGTTACACCACTCATTAAGTATATGATGATTAAATATTATAATGAAGTGATGTGAAATCTAATGATATAACAAATTAATCCAAACATCATATACAAATGCACTAATTAAAATTTAACTTATATAAATACTATCATAAGATATATGTTGATTTTTCGATGAATAACAAATTTTAAAAATCATAATAATTGCAGTGTCACATGTTGATGTTTCTAAAAAAGAGAAAATGGATACTAGGACATAGTATATTAATACGCACCACTCTGAATATGGGTTTTAAAAAAACGATATTTACAATAATTAAAAATGGTATCCCGGTGTGTTTGCAAAATTAAGACGCACAGGGAAGATATACATTTCATGCACTGGTGTGATTCTCCTTTAACGCACTGGTGCATCATTATCTTTAACACATTGATGTGTTAGATTACGTAAAAGCACTGGTACTATAATATTTTTTTGCCTGCTTAGGTGCCTTTTGTGAAAATTACAATGTCCGGGCTTTTACAAACACATAAGCACCGGGCGTTATACTTTTGAAGCACTAGTGTTATTTATAAAACTCATTAGCACCTATGCATTGCTACACATAAATATGCGATGCGTTGGAGAAAATAAAATCGTCAGGGCTAGAAGACGAAAAGCACAGAGGCGGTATACTTTTCAAGCACCAATGTTGTTTGCATTCAACACCTTGGTGCATGGTATCATAGATTGTACGAGTCATTTTATTATTATTATTAGTGCACTGGTACTTTTATAAATTTAACACATCGATGTTCAAAACATATGTTTCCAGTCTCGATGCTTTCATTTAAATTTACAGCACCGATGCTTTTATATTAGTAACACATTGGTGCGATGTTTCCAGTAAGTGCACTATTAAGAAAAAATCCATTAAAACCTTTAGTTTCCCAAATATTTTTAGTTGTGATGAAGTTCCGTTATCGACTCTGCTAAAACATCCGCTACCATAAACAAATGTTGTAGCAGAGGTTTTTTTGACAATTTTTTCCAATTTTATAACACTAAAAGCCTCTATTATAACCTCCACTAGAAGGTATTTTCCTTGTGGTGCAACTTCTTCCTCCTCTCTTTTTTCTTGCAGGGTGTTTTGAAGGGAGATAAACTTGTTGAGGGTATTAATTTTGAATTTATCTAATAAGTTTCGTAGCTTAGCTTAGTCACCCTTGTCCCACTTGATCTGTTGATTCTATACATTACATCCTAAGAATTCTTTCCATATTTAGAGCTCCCTCTAGAATATAGCTTACACAAATCACAAATATTCTCATATGTTAATAGGGAAATATCTCATGCTCCCATGAGGTCTAATGTACTAATATAATCCTCTTATATTCCTTTAAGGAAGAGGATATGCATGGTTTCTAGATCCAAAGTGTTTTGCTTTGTCCTTTGTAATTTATATTGAAACCTTTCTATGTAATCCTCTAGAATTTCATCAACCGCTTAAGACATTTTGAAGATTTCTATTTTTATATGTTTTTCTTTACAATTGTCTCGATATTTCTTCAAGAATTTCTTCTTCATTTTGTCCCAAGTTCGAATGGATTTTTCCCCAAGTTCAATAAACCATCGGAGTGCTGCATCTTTCAAAGTACTCAGAAATAATTGCAGCTTTTTTCCATCCGTGGAGTAGTCATCACTATAACATTGGAGATCAAACTCGAAAAAAAAAACTATTTGGATCCTCCTTTGTAAGGCCATGAAAGTTTGGAAAGGAATAAATGGGAATGTTCTTCCTTTGAACAAGTCCATTATGATCTTGAATAGAGAATTCAAAAGTATTAGGTTCCTTTTTCTTAGGTTTGTTTACTTATTTATCACACATATTTTCTTTACCTAAAGGTTCATGGCTATGAATTCTATTGGAACCTTCAGAACTTTCCAATTCCTCGTCCAGTATAGTTTATTCCTTTCTAGATGTTGGTTCTTCCTTAGATGGCTTCTGTACTGTACTATTTTGGACTTTGGTGACCTTTAAAGGGATTTTCTTTCCGCACTCAATTTCCAAAGTGTTGGTTTGTGTGGCTACTACCGCACCATGTGAGGTTTTAGCAGACTTTTTATTTTTCTTAACTATGGTGATTTAATGCATTTATCTTGTCCTAATGCAAAGAGATAATAAGGACATAGATTATTGAAAGGGGTAATTAACAACCTATTTGGTCGCTTCTAGGCATGATATCTTTTATCCTAATCACATGAGAAATCTTGAATATTTTCAGTGCCTCCTCAGCAATGGTGCCAAAAATGACAATATATTTATATGTTTATAATTTCAGTGAGAGTTTAGGCTACCCAGTATTGTCAAACCAGGGTTGGTAGACTTGCGAGGCACTTCATGGAATATACAAAAGAGGCAATTCCTTCAAACTGTTTGGATGACCTAAACAAGGAAATTCATGGGGATTCATACTTGGATGAAGGATTTGCTTAATGGAAATTCACTACTTAGCTACATGGAAGCCCAAGCACCTAATTGTCTTCTAATGGTGACTAGCTCAGTGTCACCAAGTGGACTTTGAACTTGAATAATTTTGTGGTATCCAATTCTACATCATTTTCTCATAAGGCAGGTTAACAAATCCACTAATATAAAAACTGAAGGAATGATAAAGTCACATAATCACTCTTGCATAAAACTAAAAGGAAAATCGGTTGAGCATGACATACTTTTAAAATACTTGACAACAACAATAAAAATCTAAATCTACTTACAAATAAAAATGAGAAAGGAAAGAAATTGACATAGGAACGCACCTTGAGTGGGCCCCTTCTCAATGTTGGCATTTTCCTCAATGCTTCTAAACGATCAACACAAGCTTTGAATTATTTTTTAGATTCATTCACGATAACAAATTAGATATTCACTTATGCGCTATAGGATGTTGAAACTTGATATATATATGAAATTAACATTCTAGACTTGGTATTAAAATAAAAACAAAGAGCCAATCGCCAGACCAAACATAGATAGGAATAACAATGTGCTAATAAACAACAATAAATTCTAGTAGCATGAGTATTGTGAGATCTAAGTATGGTTTCCAATGCCTATGCACTGAGTCATATAATGGTGTAACTATGGGTACTGATGCAACTACAGATATAACCAATCTCGAGATGGTAGTGCTTGGTTGGAGCTGAATAAATACCACACGCGCTAAGAGGTAACTACCCAACAATTTTATAGTAGCCTCTGTTACTAGAATGGTCATGTGTTCATATAATTTGGCTCATTGGCCTATGATATCTGGTGTTAATGCACACCCATGTCCTATCCAACTATCATCGTGGAAATGATATTCCTCATGGTTATGAAATATATGAGGTCTAGTTTTATGTCCACCTACAAAAGGGTCTTCAAACTTCATTAAAACTGTTTGAGGTTGATTAAAATAATGAACCCTTTCAAATTTCTTGGCCTTTAGTAAATATCCTCCATTCTTGATTAAAATGAGTGATCCGTAAACTGCCATGGATATTCGACTTGACAGTTCATCACAACATATCTAATAATATTATATTAAAAATATGAGATTCTACACTATTACAATTTTATTTAATTTCTAGATCTGTAAATTTAACCGTAATTAGTGCATGCATGTAAACTTAAATCAAGTAGAGAAGTAGAGAATGAAAAAATAAGCTTACACACAAACAATACACAATATATTCTCTATGGGAAACCCTTTCGGGAGAAAACCTAGCTAGACGGTGAGGTCACTTCGCTCTCTTTCTCTGTCTGGAAATATGGATGCAGATATAAAGAAGTAATCTTTGTGGCCCATGGGCTACTACAATGCACAAATCCTCTATGTGTGCTCTAACTCCTATCTATCCTACCTATCTTTTCTCAACTATGGAAAAAAATGCTCTCGAGAGAATGGAATGCCTCTTCCTCCTAATGGCCCGGTTATAACACAACTCAATAGCCTACTAGTGGTTAAGTTTGACTACATAAACTCTTAACTAGAGTTACAAAATAGACTCTTCTAGAGTATTTTACATAAAAAACACGTGGCTAGCCCATTTTCCACGAATAATGGGGGCTGATGTGGTATCCTCCCGAACTATAGGTGTGAAAACAAGAAGGTCAACTTCTGAGTGGCATAACGTTTTCATATGGTCTCCGATTGACACGATTCTTGCATCGTTGGAAAGATCTCTTCGTGTAGAATAGCATGAAAAGGTGCAACATTGAAGCAAAAAAATTCAACCCCCAAAAATGTCGTTTGATGTCTTAAAACGATTCGGGAAGGTTTTAGACCTCGTTTCACAAAACTGGGTCCCGCTGGTAAAACCGATCCCATGAGCCGATTCCTCCACTTTTTCCACTCCAAATGCATCGATATGGATGTCAAAAAATATAATGATCCAATTCAGATCACAGATCCCCATTTTGGGAGGATTTTGGTCCCCAATATATTTTACTAAATGAGGTGAGAAAAATTTTCCTCCACCTTCTCTCTAGTGTACCATTTAGCTTTGCTTGGAAGTTGTCCCATCAACCTAGTATGCCAAAGGTATTATTGCCCTTGTCTTGTAGTTTTGGACCTCTTCTACAAAACTGTATCTTCTGTCAAATCTTCTTGATAATCTGGTGCAAAAATCCTCCACAGAAGGTAGGACCTATTCCTCTTCCTGATCTATCATGGAAGGCTCATAGAGTTTCAAATTCTCTGGATTTACAACTGAGTAAATGTGCATATATGGTGGTAAAATGAGTCAATAGGCATTATAACCCACCTTTTCCAGTATCTCAAAAGGACCATATCTTAGAGCCTTGATTTTCTTACTAGGCCCCTGCAACCTCTCCTTGTTCAACTATATCCATACTCTGTCTCCCACCTTGAATGATTTCTCTGTTATGTGGTGATCATGCATGTTCTTATACTTCACCTACGAATTTTGCAGTGTTTTTTGTACCTGTAGATGGATCTGACTAATCTTCTTTATAATTTTTTCACTCCTCCTTGCTTACCATATGCAATATCCAAAGGTGAAGGTGGAAAATATCCAAAACAAGTTTCAAATGGAGAATTTCCTGTAGAAGTGTGGACCACTCTATTATAGGAATGTTATATATATACTAGATTTTCATCACAGGTCTTTAGATGCTTCTGGTTGTAACTGATACAGGTGGATATTGGTGTCCACCCACCTATTCCACTTGGAACCTCACCATTGTTCTTTCAGTTTTTTTTAGTTTCCTTAATTGTAGCACAGTTTACTATTTTTGGCAGTTTTTCGGGTCCTGAACTTCCGAAGCTGTTTTGAGGCCCTAACAACGTTATTTTGGAAAAAATAAATATGGATATTTCCCGGAAATCACAGGTTCAACAACTTTAGTCGTTAGAGAGATATTTCCAACAAGGTATCATACATGTCAAATAGAGATAATATGACCAAGTTACGACCTCGTGAAGTTGCCTTCCCAACTAACCCCATCAAGACCCATAAACTCTTGGTGTTACATCTCCTTAGATCAGGGTTTTGGTTTTTTAGGGTTTTCTCCTATTGTTCAATAATAAAAAGGTCTTTGTGCCTCATTGTAACTCAGTTTAGAGGCATGTAGCTACCATATCTCTTCTCAGAGATAAGCTACCATCGCCCGAGCTAGTCTTATTTCCATTCTTTTTGTAAACATATTTCAGTGTTTGATATTAACGAAATGAAGTTTTATTTCTTCTTCATCTCTATATTTATGGTTATATCTATAATTTGTTACATTCTTGTTTAAATTTGGATCAGTGGTATTAGAGAGGTCTGCTCTTTCTATGTTTTTCTTTGCATGTCACCAACGAGGTTGAGATATAAGGAGTTACGACTCGATCTGGTTGAACTTTTGCAAGATCATCCTCGCAAACCCTGATGGCCGCCCAGGGGGTAAGAAAAAAATTACGAGGGAGTAGGAGATCCTATCAAAATATTGCTCGAGGAGGCCCTCGGGAAACAAAGGAACACGATGATGGACAACTTTTCCTAGATCCTTCAACGGTTTCTCACCGACGACACATCCACATCCAACAACCACTCTGGAGGCTCCACACCTTTTAAGGTACAAGTAAACTTTAACATTCCCATATTTGAGGGCCAAATAGATGCAAACACCATAGATAAATGGTTAAATATGCTAGAAGGATATTTTGTTGTTCATGATTTTTCCAACCAAGAAAAGATTACTTTTCCTCTTCTCAAAGTCACCCCCCATGGCAAGGACTGGTGGGAAACCTATTATGAGCAGAAGGAAGAAAGTAGGACCTCACTGTTTTCAGTCGCTCCCACTTGGAATTCATTCCAAGATGCCATCAAGGAGCAGTACTACCTTATCGGGAGCTATGAGGACAAATACATAAAGTGGACCATGCTGCAACAGGGAAAGGACCAAGATGTGCTGGAGTTTACCAATGTTTTTCATACCCTTCACATGAAGTTGGGTATCAAGGATTCTGAGAAACATTTGGTACTCAAGTACCATGACTACCTACACAAATACATCCAAGATGAGATGGAGTTCCTATACATCTCCTCGCTTGGCATGACATACCGATACACCGTTAAGATTGAGCAGAAGTTTACACAGAAGAAGCGAGACTTTGGGTCTGTGGATCCGAATCAAGGGAAAGGTTCCCACAAGCCACAAGTAAAGGACAACACTACGAAGCTGAATAAGGAAATGGGAAAGTGGTGTGAGTTCCATAAGAGCTCCACTCACAACACAAGTGAGTGTTGGGCCAAGAAGTCACTGGTGGCTGAGCTGAAGGCTTCGGAATGAGATGCATGTTCCGACTCTGAGACAGAACTCAACAGGGGGAATGAAAAATGGAAGCATATTATCGATGTGGAGCCCAACCGTCGCCACCACATAGATCCAAAAGGAGGAACACGAAGATCCAGAGGAGGAGGAACGTTTCTTCCACTCCTAGATGTGGGTAAAGGGTTTCCCGCTACAGTTCATTGTCGACAGTGGGAGCCAAAAGAACTTCATTGCAGTAGAGGTTGTAAAGCAGTTGGTCTTACCGACCACAACACACCCTCAACTATACACCATTGGGTGGCTTCACCAAGGACGAGATATTTTCGTGAGCCAATAGTGTCGGCTTCCATACAACATTAGGCCCTTCACGGATGAGGTATTATGTGACATTTCTCCCCTTCATTTTTGTGATGTATTATTAGGCCAACCATACTCGTGGAAGAAACATGCTATGTATGAGTGAAGGCCTCATGCTATTATTGTTACCTTGGGAAATAAGTTGTACATGATAAGTAGAACTGCCTACTGCCATCTCTCTGGTTACAACAACACAATGTAGTAAGATTATTTCCAAAAATGGGAAATTTGTTTTCCTGATGATACGCCCTCAGGGAAATAAGAAGATGATGGCCATGACCTCCAGACAGGGCTCCTATGCATGACAAAAAAAAATGGACAAGGTTGTGGAGGAGTACGAGGACATCTTCACCTCCCCTACACAGGTGCGTCTGCACTATCAGGTCAAACACTCCATCGAACTAACCCCAGGTGCATCGTTTCCCAATGGACCAATCTATCAGCACTCTGTTATGGAGAACTATGAAATCAAGAGGCAGATTCAAGAGCTTCTGCAGAAAGGTCACATTCGGCCGAGTTCATTGTCATGTGGGAGCCTGGTCGTGTTGGTACAGAAGAAGGATGGGACTTGGAGACTTTGTATTGACTATCGTCGGTTGAACAAGATCACTGTCCAGAATAGGTACCTGATCCCACAGATTGATGACCTTCTGGACCAACTCAAGGGGGAAAAATATTTCAGCAAGATCGACTTGAAATCTAGATATCACCAAGTACCAATCAAACCCTCTGATGTGTGGAATATTGCCTTCAAAGCCAAGGAGAGCATTTTCGAATGGTTGGTTATGCCTTTCAGGTTGACGAATGCTCCTGCAACCTTCATGAGGTTGGTGGATGACATCTTGCGGCCATTCAAAAACTAATTTGTAGTGGTATACTTGGATGACATCTTGATATTCAGCCAGAGTTGTGAAGACAACCTCCACCACATCCGACAGGTTCTCCAAACACTGTGGCAACACAAGTTGTGTGCCAATTTGGAGAAATGCACTTTTTGAATGACCCCTGTTCAGTATTTGGGATACATTATTAATGAATGGGGGGTGCATGTTGGAAGCGACGGTGCTGTATGCACAAGTACTAGCTCTTGTCGTAGCTGTCACTTGGTCAGCTGGCACAAGTCCGCTAGGGCTCAAGCCAACTTCTATATGTTCTCAGAAGAAGCTTTTTAAGTGATGAACGAAAGCTATCTCAAAGGAAATTAACCTACTTTTCAAGAATGAACTGAAAGCCAACAAAACATGGAAACCCTAGTAAACCCTAATTTTACCAGCTTAATCCTTACGATGCAATGGTGGGAATGCAACTTCTAAAAGTGATGCTATTACTTCTATTGAGATGAGATTCACGGGTCTACACTACTTTCATCTGAAGAGAACATGTTTTTGTATTTTTGCTCAAGTGGTTGGAGTTATTATGACTGTGCTTCTTACTGGGTCTTGACTGTGCAAGGGTAGATCAAGGGGAGGAAGGCTTGGAAAAGGTAAGGAGGACTTCTGAGAGGGTCCAAGGGATCCCTAACATCATTCCTCAGAAGTTCACAAAGTTCAGATGCCTGGCAACCGTGTTTGCAAGCTTCTACAGGATGTCTGCAGGGGATTCTACAGGAAGTTCAGGATTTCTACAGGAAGTCTGCTAATTTCTACAGGATGTTCTGCAATCGGAGTTTTGGGTGATGGATGAGTGAATGAGCTGTATGGGTGGATAGGGAGGATGAGAGGGGAGCTTGTGATGGCTTATGGACAGAGAGATGAGATGGAGAGGGGGTGTGTAAAGCTGGTTGGTCGATAGGAGGGTAGAGGCAATGGAAGGCCGAAAAGATAAAACAACGTGGATGATAGAAGAGTGGGGAGGCAAATGATCGAACTGGGAGATGAGTAGATGGCCTAGGCACGGCTGAGAAGGATAAGGAAATGATAGAGTGGTGTTGCGCAGTGTAAATGAAACAAATCACCTCTGTCTTGCGTATAACCAAAATGTCATCAACCTACTCTAACTGTTTTATTAGAAACCAAAGAACAACAATGTAGTTTAAAGGGAAATCGTACATGGTGCTGAAACAAAGAGTTATTCCACAAGATCTAAATGCATGGACACTTCTACAACTGAAAATATTACGTTAAAGCTTGCATGAACATGTAAAACTGTGTTTTTGGTGGGTGGCACGGGCTACAATCCCAATCTCTAAACAGAGGTGGAAGTGAGTGTGCAATCAACCCTTTTTTTGGAGATCTGATCACTCTAATCTAAACTGCTGAAAGAAACTTTGTTCATAACACTAACCTATGTAACCACACCAAGAAATCCGAATCAGCAAACTGTGTTTCCAAGTGCATGTAAAGGAAAAGAAATATAATGCTGAACGAAAGAAAGGTAACAATACAAAGAAAGGAGGCCTATTGCTCTCAGGTTGGGCCCAACCCTGAGAGCTATAGCTCCTCTAAGAACTCAGAACTGAACTCGAATCTGCCTGCCTTTTATTAAAAGATCATAGTCATAAGTCTAACAACATGCCAAAAATGGCTTACAAAAAGCAAAACAGAGCTATAGCTCGTAATTCAGAATCTGCAACAAAGGTTCAAAAGTCTCCATCGAAGGCTACAGCCTCAATATTTATACATTATGAGGGCCAAGCTGGCCTCCTAAATTAGTGGGGCTTGGCTGACCAACTAAAAGTAAACTGCTGTTCCCTTAGAATCCGTTGGCTGCCTTCTAGCTCGGTGGTGATAGCTGTTGGAGCTCAGAGTTGGGGTGGAGATCACGAGGAAGGTCATTCAAGGTTGTGGACAACCTTCCTACAAAACCGCAATGCCACCTTGGCTGTCTCCTTGCCTTCATCTGCGTGGTTTTGCTCCATTTAATGTCAAAAAAACCTGAAATAAACATGTATTAGCCACCTAGGCATAGTGACTGCCCTCCTTCCTACAAATAACATGAATATACTAAGAAATGATGCATAAGTGATGAAAAATGAAGGGTTGAGCAAGGTAAGTAGGCCAAATGAGCCCAAAATGTTACCAAAATTTGGGGCACATCATCACCCCCCAGCTAAAATATTTGCTCATCCTTGAGTAGCTAGTCCAACTCCTCATCCTTTATTGCCTTTACTGCCACCCTTACATCCCAAGCCTCTATAGTAGTGTCCTCCTTGCTGATATGAAACCCAGCCTTTCTGTTCACCTCTTCCCACTATTCATTATCATCCTTCTCTGTGCTGCCTTCCATTAATCCTAGTAGCAGTGGTGGGCTTAGTTTGAGGCCAATCCAGCTAGCCTGGAGGTTTTGCATGGATTTCTTATAGAGGGCCACCCATACTAGAGCTTCCCTCATCTGAGTTGGGGTATGGTACTCTCTGATTTTCAGACTGTGGGCCAATGTATTCCATCGGCGGGTGCAGGCTTGGACAGCGTTGTCTCCTAACAGTCTCTCCATGTCCTCAAAATGCGCTATGGCTTGGGCCTGCTGATCCATATATCTTAATGAAGCTTGAGGGTCAGTGGAAAAGTGTTGGTGTGCTGAGATTAGTGCAACTGGATCCCCTGGTTCTGCTCGAATTAGCAATGGCTCATTCAGCTCCTGGTTCATGACCGCTTTGGCTTCTGCTGCTCTTTTGTCCTCATGGTTCAACCATGAGGCAAATGCCATTAATTGCATATCTCCTAAGGCCGTATTGGGATCCCATGAAATTACATTAGGCAGGGCCAAATTATGGAGGTAGAACTCCGCTAATTTGGCCTTATCCTCTGATGAACTAGTACTGCATACTTCAGTGAATTGCTGTGGGTCTTGGAGCTGAGAGATACCTCTTTGCGCCAAGGTATTGATTTGAAATTGCAGCCATTGGTCTTTCAGGTACAGGCCATAGGATTTGGCCGGTTGTCTGCATTGTATAGCATCCATGGCCCAACTGGCCATGCAGGCCAATTGTGCCTCTTTCTGCTGCAGCTGTTGTCTGAGAGCTTGCACCTCAATTTGTGCTTGCTGTTCTGCTTCCTGTAGATGCAAGGTTGGCTCCCCAAGACCGGTTTGTAGTTCCTTTTTGCCTTGCTGTTCTGCTGTGGTGTCATTGGAGGGTGTACCTGTTCCTGTCCTCAGCTCCTGTAGCTGCAATCTAAGCTTTTCATTTTCTTCCTGTACGAACACTCTTTGGCAATTTGCCACGTGTTTAGCCATGGCTAACTCACTTCTGGCCTCCTTAAGTTGCTCTTGCAAGGGGCCTATGTCCGCCACACCCTTTGACTTGGCTATTTTCATCCATGTGTGCGTACGTACTCTCTCTTCCTCCAATGCAAAGAACAGTGGCACAGTGAATTTCTGAGTTATAATTTTGCCAGCCTCTAAGAAGTTGTAATATGAACTCAGGCTTGGCTGAGGGCTAGGCTCTGGAATATGCTCTTTCTCCACTTCTTTTGGTGGCTCTACTTCGCCCTCCCTCGGTGGTGATGAGGGTGCTTCTCCTTCTATTCTCTCTGTTTCTTTAAGTCGGGCTAAGGTTTCCTGTAGAGCATCCTCAGCATCCTGTAGCCGAGCTTTTGAAGCCAATTGGTCTAACCTTTCTTTCCAAGTAGTTTTCTTCGGGCTCCCCCTCTCATAGGTCACTGATATCCTTGAGGGGGACCTCTCCTTGGGCGAAGTAGGGGCATCATCTATAGTGATTGGGCCGCTGTACGGAGGCTGTGGCTTGCCCGTTTTTATTCTCACACTTCTCCTAGCTTTAAAATATAGAGGGGTCTCCCTCTTTCTCTTCTCCTTGGGCTTAGGAGGTGTGCTGAGGGCGGCCAGCACAGCTGTTGCCTCCCTTGCAAGAATGTTAGCTTTCTTCTCCTTGGGTTTCGCTTTCTTAGGGCATCCTGTAGAAGACCCTTTTTCAGCTGATTTCGGGCTTCCTGTAGAAGCCGGTTTCGGTTTTCCTGTAGAAACAGGTGGCACCACTTTAGTTTGCTTTGCTGAGGGTGTTTTACTTTTTGACTTGGTTGCGGCTGCTGACGAGGTGCCTTTGCTGATGTGGACCTGCTCAGCCTTGTCCACTCTGCTTTGTAATCTTTTCTCTCTAGCCGTCAACATGGGTGTGTCATCCTTCTCTTTGGCACCCTTTTTCTCTTGTTTCTTCTCTTGCTTTTTCTTCTGCTCCATGGTCGTGGTCTTCTAGCCTTTTTCTTTCTTCCCTGCGGGCACTGACTCCTTCTCCTCACTGCTAGATGAACCGAGCTCTTCGGTCAACATCTTTATATCACCATCCTTGGTCAAATTTCTGAAGGCTTCCCATGAGAGAGGAACCTTGTATGTGTGGAGCGCATCCTCCACGAGGAGTTTAATGAGTCCATGGTGGGCTACCTGGTCTGGTGTGCCTTCTTTTAACTTGGTGGCACATTCAATCATAGATTGTAGTAGGAAGTAGGGGATAATCAGTTTGTTTTCTACAGGTAGGTCCATCTGATGCCTTAATTCCGTGAGTAACCGAAAATGGTACCCGTATACAATGCTAAACCGACCTTCGCAGGTGATGTACTTCATAATCTGAAGGCTAACTTCACTCCACAGTGGCAGTAAGCTGGTTCTACGAACCCCGTTTTTATCTTCTGAGAATTCCTCCTCTGGTGGAAAGAATTCTTTCTTAGCCTTCTGGCCCAATTTCCTCTCTTCTTTATCCCATGGTAATCCCATTGGGAGCTCAGTAACTCGGCTGATGAATTGTGGGGTGAGTCTGAGACTCAAACCCCTGAAGTTGACGGTGGCCAATGTTTTGGATTTCGGCTTCAGAGCTTGCAAAAACTCCTCTGCCACCTCATCGTCATAGCCCTGCAACTTGTCGCAGAATGACATCCATTGTGCTTGCGTGAATAGCTCAACCACCTCAGGATTCTCTCTTAACTTTGTTGAATCAGTTGGTTCCCTTCTGATGAACCCACCCGGCATGGTGAAAAACTGCTGCGTTAGCTAGAGGTGGCGAGTGTGGAAGAAAATTGGCCTACTGGGACAGAGCGTAGAATTACGCCTCTGCCATGCATACAATTCACGAAAACTTATCTCCCGATGACCTTAACACAGCTTAATTATACTGACATCCTGTAGGATGACAATTCATGCAACGGCAGACAATATTTGCAAAAAAAAATTCACGACCAAACTGTAGACGTCGACTCTGCCACCCTCGAAACCAATTGCATGGAAGGTTCAGGCTTACCTTTTTAATCCGCCACCTTTTGACATGAGGAACCCAATTTCCTGTAGAAACAACTTTCCTGTAGAAGCAGCGCACAAATTCTGGAGGATACTGCAGTGGGTCTGCGCTCTCTGTGCTGCTTAACAGGCGTTCGAACGGCCGAAGACTTGGAGTGTCGAGCTTAAGAGGAATCCGGATGCTCACTCGACTTTCAAACGGCGAATGATAAATGCATGGGGTGGCAATCTAGACGATTAGATTTGAATCCGGTGGAATCCGTGTCGCGGGGGTGAGCTGTCCCTGCCGGACCGTTGGACGACGTCACTCCATCATTCTTCTACAAGTTCCCTTACTGCCGCATCATTCCCCGCAGATCCGCCGCCGTCATTTCTATTACAACTCATTTCTCCCCGACTGGATGGCTCTCACGTGTGCACTGCCCGTTCCTTTTGCCACGACCACTGCTTACCATCCGACTAGACCATCTGACTGGTCGACGTGGCCAGTCGATTGGCCATACAACCGCTCAACCCATTCACTTCACACTTGCAAACATTTTCAAAGTAAAATTCATGCAATTCGACGGAAGAAAGGGTCGAGGCACTTACCTGTGCGGCCGCGACATGATTCTTCGGGCTTTTGGACGATGATGAGTAGATTTGTTTGCTGCTGCTTGATTGCACAGGCCCGGAGGTTCCTCTCCACAGGCCGCTGACGATGAATCTTATGATTCGGCTGCATGTGCCTGCGTTTTCATTGCATGTTGCAGGCGCTTGAATGGTGTACACTCTAGTTGGCTTAACTGCTACGGGACTCCTGCAGGATGTCCTGTAGCAGTTTTTCCTCCTCGGGTGCATGTTGCACGATGAAGACAGTGGCCTCACGATCACGCTCACAGGGCTCTTGGATAGCTGGGATGGATATGGTATGGCATCTCAGCGTTTTTTCATTTAAAAATTGCTTTCTCTTGATAACTCAATGATCTGCTTTGATGGTGCAGATATCTTCATTGCATGTCGACAGGGGTGGTAGAAGGAGGTGACAGCAGTGTGTGAGGGAGAAGATGGTAGCTTGCATGCGTCTATACCGGACCTTGGTCGTTAGATCTCCTCATACAATCGGTTTTGGGCCGTCCAAAACTTCTACAGGAAGTTTCCTGTAGAAATACAGAACTTCCTGTAGAAAGTCTGTACTTCCTGTAGAAAGTCTGTAACTTCCTGTAGAAGACTAAGCTGTGATGAAATCGTGCCCATACCTTGGAGAAGATGAGTATTCTTAGAGGAGGTGCTGGTGAGTTCTCCTGGCAGCACGATAAGGATCCTTGACTTTGAGTTGAGAGACCTCCTCTCCTTCATAGAGCACCTGCAACCTGCATGCATTTCCACATTATAAACTTGCTGTCCCTGTCTTCTTTTGCTTATTGTTTTTTTTTTCTTTTTTCTCTTTTTTTTTTTTTTTTTTTTGAAAGATAGTAGGGGCGCCTCAATGAGGTTTCCACCCTTGCCATCGGCCTTAAGCGCCTCAGAGAGGTTTTCACTCAAGCATCTTTTTTCAAATTCCCTCTTTTCTTTTTTTTTTGAAAGACAATAGGAGCGCCTCAATGAGGTTTTCACCCCTACCACCTGCCTTGGGAGCCTCAGAAAGGTTTTCACCCAAGGATCTTTATTATTATTATTATTATATATATATTTTTTAGATCTTTCAGGGTATGCCCAAAGCAGAGGCAGAACCCTTCTCTATGACCAGCACTGACTTCTCTACAGTTTTGATGAATTCTTGTCTTGAGAGAGGTTTCCTGTAGATCTTCAGTCGATGCCCATTGACAAGCATGGGGATGGCTTCCTCATCAATGGTCCGGATAAGAACAGATCCATTGTCATGACATTTTTCCACTGCATATGGTCCCAGCCATCTGGTTCTCAGCTTCCCCTTGAAATCTTTGTGCCTGGAGTCATGCAACAGTGCCCAATCTCCTGGCTGGAATTGCTTGTCATTGAGGTGTTGGTCATGCCACACCTTTCTCTGAAGTTGAACCACTTCTGAGTGAAGGAGGGCCTGCATTCGGTGCTCGTCCAGTCCATTCAGTTGCAATAACCTTTCTTGTTGTGCATGGCTGAGATCTAGGTCCAGCTGAGCTCCCATCCTCAAAGTGTTGTATTCAAATTCAATGGACAACAAAGCTTTCTTCTCATAGACCAGCTCATAAGGTGTGAAGCCGGTTGTGGTCTTCCAGGTGGTGTTGTAAGCCCATGTGGCCTCAACCAGGCGATCTGCCCAATCTTTCCTAGTGCTGCTCGCCACCTTAGTCAAAATCCCTTCCAATGCTCTGTTGGTGACTTCCACTTGCCCATTTTCCTGTGGATGATAGGGGGTGGAAGTCCTATGCTTGATTTTGTGATGAGCTAGTAGGTCTTCAATTAAGTTGGATGTGAACTGGCTTCCTTGATCGGTGACTAGCTCTCTTGGGTAGCCAAATTTGTAGAAGATGTTTTCTCTTAAGAACTCAACCACCTTTTCTTCTGTTGCTGCTTTGATTGCCTTAGTTTCTGCCCACTTTGTCAGGTAGTCAGTGCACACAATGATGTAAGACCTTTGCCTCGAAGGAGGGTTGATTGGACCCACAAAGTCCATACCTCACTTCTCAAATGGCTCAAGAGTTACTTGAGGTTGGAGAGGCATCTCATCCCTTTGAGTCGGTTTCCCCATTCTTTGGCATCGGTCACATTGGCTGATATACCTTCTGACATCTTGATGAAGTGTGGACCAATAGTAGCCTGCCTGCAAGATTTTGAAGGCAGTCCTCTTTGCTGCAAAATGTCCTCCACAAGGCCCATCATGACAGGTGAGGAGGATATCAAAGACTTCCTCCTCCCTTACACAACGCCTTAAGATCTGATCAGGGCCAAGCTTGAACAGGTTGCCCCCGATCCAAGTAAATGAGGCACTTTTTCTGATGATTCTGCTCTTCTCTCTTGAAGATAGGTGTGGAGGGAACTGTGCTGAAACAAGGTAGTTCGCTATATCAGCAAACCATGGAGAGAGTACTGAAATAGCAAACAGATGTTCATCGGGCATCTGGTCATCCATTGTTCCATCCTCATCTGCAGACAAGTCCAATCTAGATAAAAATTCAGCAACAACATTTTCTTTACCTGGTTTGTCAACAATGGTCAAATCAAACTGCTGCAACAAAAGTAACCATCTAATAATACGAGCATTCACATCTAGTTTATTCATTAAATATCTAATTGCAGCATGATCAGTATGTACAAATGTTTGATAGCCAGTGATATAATGTCGGAACTTGTTCAGTGCATGGACCACAGGCAAGAATTCTTTCTCGGTTACAGTGTAATTCAACTCTGCTTTGGACAAGTTTTTGCTAACAAAGTAAATGGCATATGGAATTTTTTGTTCAACTTGTCCTAAAGCTGCCCCTATGGCTTTGTTCGATGCATCAGTGTGGATGTGGAAAGGTAGGGCCCAGTTTGGGCCTCTCAAGATTGGGGCAGACACCAACTTGTCCTTTAATTCATTCAAAGCCCTCTGACAATCGTCAGTCCATTTAAACTCCACATCTTTTGCCAACAGGCCAAACAATGGCGAGGCTAGCTTGCTAAAGTCTTTAATGAATCTCCTGTAATACCCTGCTAATCCTAAGAAACTCCGAACATCCCTTACCTTTTGGGGAGGTGGAACCTTCTTGATGAGAGCAATTTTGTTAGGATCCACTTGTAACCCTTGGCAAGAAATGGTATGGCCTAGCACGGTCCCTTCAGTCATCAAGAATTCACATTTTTTAGGACTAAGGGACAGGTTCATCTCAATGCATTTGGTTAGGACTTTTCCCAGATTGGACAATGCTTCCAGGAAGTCAGACCCATAAGGAGTGAAGTCATCCATATAGATTTCCACTGCATCATGGACCAGCTCCGAGAAGATGCTCAAGACAGCTCTCTGGAAGGTAGCAGGAGCATTGCATAGCCCAAAGGGAAGAACTCGGTAGGCAAAGGTACCCCAAGGACAAGTGAAGGTGGTCTTATCTTGGTCTTCCAGGCTGATTTGGATTTGGTTGTACCCGCTAAACCCATCTAGGAAAGAGAAGAACTTCTTTCCTGCCAGTCCATCCAACACTTGATCTATGAAAGGTAGAGGGAAATGGTCTTTCTTGGTAGCTTTGTTCAGTTCTCGGTAGTCCACATAGATTCTCCACTTCCCATTTTTCTTGGGAACCAACACCAGAGGGGACACCCATTCACTATTTGAGATGGGGTAAATGAATCCGGCATCCAACAGTTTTTGCAATTCTTCCTTGACAATGTCCTTAAGGGCTGGATTCATTCTCCTCTGGGGTTGCCTAACCGGTTTACAATCCTCTTTGATGTAGATGTGATGGGTACAGACCGAAGGATGGACTCCTTTCATCTCCTTATAGCTCCAAGCAAAAGCATCTAGATGACTGGCCAACAGGCTACACAGCTCCTTTTCCTGGGAAGGAGATAGGGAGGAGCTGATCTTTAACGTTCTCTCAGGGCCGAACTCCACATTCTTGACTCTGGGAGTGACAGGGTTAGTTGCACAAAGGTCCACTAAGGTGCTGGCTTGGGCATCCTCCACCAATTTCTCTAAGGATAGTGCACTGGGAGGTGGATTCTGGATCAAGGTCTCAATCAAGTCATCCTCGGTTGGGGGGTCTCTTCTAGAGGTGTCTAGGGTGCACAAAGGTGCTGAGTACACCTCATCCTCTTCTCCTTCCTCCAACCAAAGTGGTAAGTCATGCTCTAAAGAGGGTTGGGCAGGAGGGTATAGGACTAGCTGCTTGGATATAGGACCATTTTTTATGGTCATGTTTCCTGCACGACAACTTATGTAAGCATCTGCAGTGGCTAACCAAGGCCTTCCCAAAATAAGAGGATATCCAGTGAGCTTTGCCTTTGGTTGCAGCACCAAGAAATCTGCAGGATATTCCCAAGAGTCAACAGAGACCAAGACATCCTCCACAATCCCTTCGGGAGTCACGGTGGAGCGATCTGCTAGTTGCAGGACTGTCGAGGTCTTCATCAAGGAACCCTGAAGGTTGAGTTTTAGCATGGTATCCCTGGTCATCACATTAATGGCAGCCCCCAGATCAATCAAGGTGTGAGGTATGATGGTGCCATTGATGTGGACATCTACTACAGGACTCCCAGGATCTAGATACTTTGGGCAGATGACTTGTCCTAACATAAGGTCAGACAGTTGTCCTAAGACATTGATGGTTGAAGCATCTCTCTTTCGCCTGCCTGGGTGTCTGAAACACTTTTCCTTAACCAATTTGTTGTATATTGGCACATCCTTGATGGCTTGGAGAAGTGGTATTTTCACACACAACTGCTTGAGCTCTCCCAGAAGCTCATCCTCCTCTGGGTTGGGTTGTGTGGTGGCTGTTAGTCTCTCAGGAAAGGGTGGAATAGCCTTTGGTTCACTTTCCTGTTTGTCTTCCTCGTCCTCTGGGGGAGGAGGTTGGCGATCCAGAAGAGTCTTTCCAGATCGAAGATTGATCTCCTGGATCTCCACAGCATAGGTAGGGCATGATGTTTCCCCAGTAGATACCTACTGGGCCTGTCTGTTGTTGGGTTTCGGGTTCGGTTGAGCAGGCATTTGAGGTTGCCTTGGAGGAGCAGGAGGTAATGGTTGAGGTTGAACTGGTGGTGGAGGCAAAATGGCGGGAGGAGTGTTGTACTGGGGCCTCCACCCCAATTGAGGTGCATTCCACTCAGGCTGTGGCTGGGCCTGTGAGTGATATGAATGAGTAGTGGGTTGAGTGTGGTACTGAGGTGGGTAAGACCATGGAGGAGGCACAGACCAGGAAGGATGAGCAGGGGGACCCCAGGAAGGCATAGGAGTAGATTGGTTGGAGCTGTAATAAGCTTGGGGTGCCCCTTGCATCCCCTGCTGGTAAGGTCTAGGTCCTTGTGGCCTCCTTTGGTTGAGGAAATAGAGAGGTTCAGTGGGGGCTTTTGTCCCTTGGTACATGGCTTTAAGCCCAGGTAAGGTTGGACATTGATTTGTGGGATGGTCCTCCTCACAAACGAAACATACTTCAACCGAATGCAATGGGAATTCGTTCTTAGGGTGTCTCCTTGTACACCTAGGGCAGAAGATAGCCAAGGCCCTCTCAGCTTCTTCCTTCTTCTGTTGGATCCTGAATGTGTCAATTTGCATGGCAATGGTCTGTCTCACCTCACTCTTAAGATCTTCTAATTGATTTGCAAACTCATGTTTGGAGAAAGGAATACCAGCTGAGAGGAGGTTTCCTCTACCTCGTTTCTGGGCTGCCCTAGAGTGGTTTCTAAACACAGTCTTTATGTCCTCATAAGGCAGTTGGTAAATATCTCCTCCAGCTAACATGTGAAGGGTATCTAAGAGGTCTTCAGGGACTCCTCGGAGCAGGACCAACTTGAGGGATTCAGGGTCAAGTGTGCACCTGGCCCGTTTATAGCTAAGTTGGAACCTTTCCTCATAATCCTCTAAGGACTCATCATTTCCCATGGTCATCCGAAAGATTTCTCCCTTGGTTTCCTTGGACCTACAGTAGTCCCGGTACTTGGTATTGAAATCTTGTTGCATCTGAGCCCAAGTGGTGATACTATTCCCAGGTAAGCCCATGAACCAGCACAATGCTGCATCCTTAAGAGTTGAAGGGAAGAGTTTCAGCTTCTTCTCATCTTCAGTATAGTCATAGGTTCGACAAAGGACAGCAAACTCAAACAGGAAGGTATCAGGATCTTCAGTAGTCAGTCCATGGAAGTGAGGTAAAGCGGAGGGGCTAATGTTCTTCATTTTCATGTCTCCATTGGTCTCTCGGATGGGGAAGGCACCTTCTATTCTCTCATCTTCTCCTCTATTGTCATCCATAACTTCAGATGGGATGGTCTCTAATTCTTCTTCTGCTATAGGATCTTCGTATATCTCAGGAGGTTCACCTATAGGTTCTTCTGGATCACTGTCACCGAAGAAGAGAGAAGGGTGACTCAGTGATGTGGTGGGGGTGTTGGGTAAGAATTTTCCTGTTTTATCTCGATTCTTATGAGGCATGAAAGGGAAAGACTTTTGATTGTTCTTGTTTTTTTCTCTGGTACCTGCAAAAACTAAAACAGATTGATCTACAACTAACTATCTTGCTGAAATGAAAATGCAGAATTGAAATGAAAGCAGGAAAGAACTAATCTACTTTGCTCAAATGGAATTGCAGGAATGGAAATGCTAGTCTACGCTTGCAGAATTGAAATGCTAATCTATGCTTGCAAAATTGAAATTACGGAATTGAAATGTTAATCTATGAAAGCAGGAAATGTCTATGCTACTTTTGCAGAATGGAAATGAAATAAACTACTTGGCAGAAGGCGAGAGTAGGAAAATAGAAGAAAAGCAACAATTACTAATACTCTGACGCTTCCCCGGCAACGGCGCCAAAAAGATGGTGGGCTCCAGTATTGTAGCAATAATGCTACAACTCCTGGGACTTCCTTCTCTAATTTTATCAACCCGGTAGTTCGCAACAAACTTGGAAGCGACGGTGCTGTATGCACAAGTACTAACTCTTGTCGCAGCTGTCACTTGGTCAGCTGGCACAAGTCTGCTAGGGCTCAAGCCAACTTCTATATGTTCTCAGAAGAAGCTTTTTAAGTGATGAACGAAAGCTATCTCAAAGGAAATTAACCTACTTTGCAAGAATGAACTGAAAGCCAACAAAACATGGAAACCCTAGTAAACCCTAATTTGACCAGCTTAATCCTTAAGATGCAATGGTGGGAATGCAACTTCTAAAAGTGATGCCATTACTTCTATTTAGATGAGATGCATGGGTCTACACTACTTTCATCTGAAGAGAACATGTTTTTGTATTTTTGCTCAAGTGGTTGGAGTTATTATGAATGTGCTTCTTACTGGGTCTTGACTGTGCAGGGGTAGATCAAGGGGAGGAAGGCTTGGAAAAGGTAAGGAGGACTTCTGAGAGGGTCTGAGGGATCCCTAACATCATTCCTCAGAAGTTCACAAAGTTCAGATGCCTGGCAACCGTGTTTGCAAGCTTCTACAGGATGTCTGCAGGGGATTCTACAGGAAGTTCAGGATTTCTACAGGAAGTCTGCTAATTTCTACAGGATGTTCTGCAATCGGAGTTTTGGGTGATGGATGAGTGAATGAGATGTATGGGTGGATAGGGAGGATGAGAGGGGAGCTTGTGATGGCTTATGGACAGAGAGATGAGATGGAGAGGGGGTGTGTAAAGCTGGTTGGTCGATAGGAGGGTAGAGGCAATGGAAGGCCGAAAAGATAAAACAACGTGGATGATAGAAGAGTGGGGAGGCAAATGATCGAACTCAGAGATGAGTAGATGGCCTAGGCATGACTAAGAAGGATAAGGAAATGATAGAGTGGTGCTGCGCAGTGTAAATGAAACAAATCACCTCTGTCTTGCGTATAACCGAAATGTCATCAACCTACTCTAACTGTTTTATTAGAAACCAAAGAACAGCAATGTAGTTTAAAGGGAAATCGTGCATGGTGCTGAAACAAAGAGTTATTCCACAAGATCTAAATGCATGGACACTTCTACAACTGAAAATATTACGTTAAAGCTTGCATGAACATGTAAAACTGTGTTTTTGGTGGGTGGCACGGGCTGCAATCCCAATCTCTAAACAGAGGTGGAAGTGAGTGTGCAATCAACCCTTTTTTTGGAGCTCTGATCACTCTAATCTCCTTACTCTAATCTAAACTACTGAAAGCAACTTTGTTCATAACACTAACCTATGTAACCACACCAAGAAATCTGAATCATCAAACTGTGTTTCCAAGTGCATGTAAAGGAAAAGAAATATAATGATGAACGAAAGAAAGGTAACAATACAAAGAAAGGAGGCCTATTGCTCTCAGGTTGGGCCCAACCCTGAGAGCTATAGCTCCTCTAAGAACTCAGAACTGAACTCGAATTTGCCTGCCTTTTATTAAAAGATCATAGTCATAAGTCTAACAACATGCCAAAAATGGCTTACAAAAAGCAAAACAGAGCTATAGCTCGTAATTCAGAATCTGCAACAAAGGGTCAAAAGTCTCCATCGAAGGCTACATCCTCAATATTTATACATTATGAGGGCCAAGCTGGCCTCCTAAATTAGTGGGGCTTGGTTGACCAACTAAAAGTAAACTGTTGTTCCCTTAGAATCCGTTGGCTGCCTTCTAGCTCGGTGGTGATAGTTGTTGGAGCTCGGAGTTGGGGTGGAGATCACGAGGAAGGTCATTCAAGGCTGTGGACAACCTTCCTACAAAACCGCAATGCCACCTTGGCTGTCTCCTTGCCTTCATCTGCGTGGTTTTGCTCCATTTAATGTCAAAAAAACCTGAAATAAACATGTATTAGCCACCTAGGCATAGTGACTGCCCTCCTTCCTACAAATAACATGAATATACTAAGAAATGATGCATAAGTGATGAAAAATGAAGGGTTGAGCAAGGTAAGTAGGCCAAATGAGCCCAAAATGTTACCAAAATTTGGGGCTCATCACATGTGGATCCAACCAAGATGTAATTCATTCGGGATTGGCCATCCCAACCACTCTGACAGAGCTCTGCAACTTTCTGGGTCTTACCAATTTCTACCACAGGTTTGTGTTGGGGTTCTCTCATATCACTTGGAACTTGAGTCAAGTCACCAAGGGAGGAGTGAAAGAAAATTTATTTTGGTCTCAATCTCAACAGAAGGCATTCAAAAATTTGAAACATTTCCTCTGATCTGCACCAGTGCTCACATTACCAGACTTGCAATAACCATTTGAGATCGAGACAGATGCCTTTGACCATGCTATTGGGGCAGGCCTTACTCAATAGGGGCATCCAGTGGCATATCACAGTGAGACACTTTTAGACACATTACAAAAGTATCCCACTTATGACAAAGAGATGTATTCAATTATGCAGGCCTGGCGATAATGGAAGCATTACATTTTGGGGAAGGAAACGGTCACCCACAATAACCACCGACCTCTACAGTTCATACAGACGCAAGGGAAGATGAAGAATGATAGCCATAAGAAGTGGTCCACATAACTGCAATAGTTCCATTTGAATATCAAATACAAGAAAGGCAGCACCAATAATGTTACAGATTTCCTCAGTCGACCACCAATCATGGCGTTAACCACTGTGCTCAATTCTTGTGGGCACGAGACTTTTGATTGGCCACTTCTTTACAAAAGCATCCCAGAATTCAGCCACACATACCATACACTGTTGGAGGGTCAGCAAGTTCCATATTTTCGCATCTAGGATGCTCTGTTATGCCACCTGGGACACCTTTGTGTTCCTTCAAGCGAGCGTGCCAAGATGATTTGGGAAGTGCACTATAGTCGGGCCGCTAGACATTTTGGGCTAGAGAAAATGGTGGAAGTATTGCAAAAGTATTCCTATTGGATGAATCTTCGACAGGATGTCAGGAAGTACATCAGATCCTGTACTGCCTGTGCCATTGCCAAACCAACCATCAAGAAGCAAGGCCTCTATACTCCGCTACCTACCTCTAATCTACCTTGGGAATCCATCTCCATGGATTACATGTCAGAACTTTCTTCTACTAAACATGAAAATGATTGTGTTTTTGTGGTCGTCGAAAGATTCTCGTGATGGCCATTATGGTGGCCTGCAAGAAGAATATCACAACATAAGCCACTGCTAAACTCTTCTTTGAATGAGTGTGGGTACACTTTGGGATCCCACAGTCTATCATCTTAGATTGGAATAGCAGGTTCCTTAGTACAATTTGGTCTAGTCTCTGGTCGATGTTGGACACCAAGCTCACTAAGTCCACAATTTTCCATTCCCAAACCGATGGCCAAATAAAGGTCGTCAACAGGATAATCGTACACATTCTGTGCATGTACAACTCAAAGCATCCATGCACATGAGATGAGAGCCTCCCCTATGTCCAGCACAGCTATAACCAGGCTCTCCACAGCTCGACTCGCCACAACCCCTTTTAGGTGGGATTGGGATTCCAACCACTATGTCCCATTGATGTGGCCATACAGTTTGCAACAACTCAAGTAGATTCGACTCATGTCCAGTCTGTAGTCGATAAGGAAAATAGCTTCATTGAGCACATTCAACACATCCGCCAACAGGTCCATGACATATTGGACAAAGCCAATGCTAAGTACAAGCAACAACATGATCAACATCGGGTGCCACACAAGTTCCAGGTGGGCGACAAAGTTTGGCTACATTTGTAGAAGGAGCACCTCGTTGGGCCCCACCGCAAGATTCGCCTACTTCGATATGGGCCATACACCATCACCAAGGTTGTGGGAGATAATTATTTTGAGCTCAAAATTCCCCCATTCCTTGGCCTGCACCCAGTGTTCAATGTGGATCGTCATCGGCCATACTTTCCACCATTACTGGACACATTCGACATTGGAAAACAACTCACACAAACAGATTTAAATCCAGACCGCATGGAACAAGCTACAACTGATTAGATCATGGACACACAGATCAAGAACACTCGCCAACAGAATATCCAATTGCACTGAGTTGTCAAAGCCGACCAACTCCTGCACCAAGGCAAATGGCTCACCAGGGATCAAGTTCAACAGAAGTTTCCTCATCTCATGGAGGAACTCAATGCAATGGAGACCATTGCTTCCTAAGGGAGGAGGACTGATCTAGGTGGATATTGGTGGCCATCGGCCTATTCCACTTGGACCCTCACAATTATTCTTTCAGTTGTTTTTTTTCCTTAATTGTAGCACAATTTACTCTTTTTGGCAGTTTTTCGGGTCATGAACTTAGAGAGCCATTTTGAGGGCCTAAACGCTACTTTTTTGGCAAAACAAAATCTAGTGATTTCTATGGAAATCACAACAAAAACTATAATGCTTAGAGGAATCTTTCCAATGAGGTATCATACGTGTCAAATGGAGTTAATATGACCAAGTTATGACCTCGGGATGTTGACTGCCAAACTAACCCCAGCGAGGTCCATAAACTCTTGGTGCTACATTTCCTTGGGTTAGGGTTTTGGTTGTTTAGCGTTTTCTCTTATTTTTCAATAATACAAAGGCCCTTGAGCCTCATTGTAACTCAGTTCAGAGGAATGTAGCTGCCACGTCTCTTCTTAGAGATAATCTACCATCACCCAAGCTAGTCTTATTTCCATGATGTTTGTAATCATATTTCAATATTTGATATTAATGAAATGAAGTGTTATCTCTACTGCATCTCTGTATTTATGCTTAGATCTATAATTTGTTGCATTCCTGTTTGAATCCGGATGAATAACCCCATCCACTTGTAATGCCTAGTCTTTTGTAGCTTATTTTGGGCCTCTAGGTACTGTAATGGTTGGTGATCCATGTGGATTATTGTCTCCTTTCCCATCAGATAGTGCTTCCACTTATTCACAGCTTGCACTGTGGCATAAAGCTCCTTATCGTAGGTATGGTAGTTTAGAACCGCCCCATGAAATACCTCAGAATGGTAGCAAACATGCCTTCCTCCTTGTAGAGTCCAAAGATTGTCTTAACTTGACATCCCTTTTTGCTTATATTTCCTCCCTTTTTCCTATACTTATCACCTAAATAATGCAATAGACACAAGGCTTTGTAAAAGGTAAGCAATTATATGTCTTGTTCTTCATGTTTGTCTATATACCCTATTGTTTTGTTAAAGTATGTATTTGGCTATGGAATTGGTATGTTTCTGCAGCTAATCCAGATTTTTGCATCTGCCTTCATTGTTCGCAAGGTTCAGAAGCTCCAGTGCAACAAAGAAAGATATATATGGATAAGGAATGGTCCCCTCGTGGATTCCTTCCTACTCCCTCGAACCAATTCATCAAGAAGGTCATAGGATAACACGGTCAACTCCAAAGTCAACCACAAGATTATCGCCGTATAGAATCCAAGTTTTCACGAAATCTTATCGATTTGCTTTCCGAATAAAAAATCAATTGTTTAGCGATATAGTTTGATCGAAATAAAGATATTTAGGTTTGAAATGCTCATACTATTATGTCAAAGACTTATTATAAAAACTATGGCCGCAATGTGTTTTGGGTGTGCGTCAATTCATGTAATTTTTTAGAACAACTTGTTAAGTTTCATTTGCAAGTAATAGACTTGGTTTCATGTTTGCAATTTGTTGCGTTGATTGGAGATTGTTGACTAATTTGTGGAGGGCCTCTACTACCAGTAACAGGTCTTTAAACAATTGCAATTAGATTTCTCTCATTAATTGAATACTCTGTTTTATGTGAAGAAATGCAGTATGATGAGTTCGCTAGTGAATCGTTATATGCATAAGCAATTTCCTTTGCTTTATACCTAGTTTAACTCTGCTATTTGATTTTCTTTTTATCTGGTACAGTGTGGCTATTTCATTTGCTTTTTATCTAGTGTAGTCCAACTGTTTTTACTTCATAGCGTAGCTGCTGTTCAAAATGTCTTGTTTGGATGAAATTGAATAAGTAAAAGAGTGAGAGTCTTCTCCTTAGTAATTGAATTCAGACAATATTCCTTTACAGTTTGATAGAATAGATTTCTCTTGCACTTAGTAAATTAGATTTGGCTACAGCATAAAAATTCAAGACAAAAATCCAAAACAGTCTAACACAAGTAAAGTCTAGAATCACTCTCATATCATCCATAAACTGATTCAATAGAGAATAACTCCTAAGAAATTGGCTGATAACTTTATGGATTAAGACACTAATATAATTAACGACACCATCTCCATCCTAATCTTAATTTTATATCCTAACAAGAACATAATGACATAAGGAATAACTTGTAGCACATATAGTGCACCTGTACTTCATCAATATACCTGCCTTGGTTGATAATTTATGATTGACAATTTAAAGACATTAAATTGGCCAAACATTTTGGCATCGTTGTCAGGGAATTACAAATAGAACTTAAGAAAAAATCGTTAATTCAAAACATGATATGCGTAGGGATAGAGACTCTAGAGGTAGATTTGTAGGGCGAGGAAGAAGTTTAATCCCACAAATCCACTCACTTCACCATGATTTTGAGAATCCACACCACCTACTCAAACTTGAATTCCATTTAGAGGTCGACAAAGACTTCCTGAAATCTCAAGATTAGAAATCCAATCTAGAACTTCACCCACTTCCTCTACTGAAGTTGTAATTGAAGAAAATCCTACATCCCCAACTACAGGAGTAATTTTTCTATCCTCCACTGGTGAACAAATTTTGGGAGAAAAATTAGAAGTTCCTAGTGAAGAAGAGGAACATGAAACTTATTTTGAACAACCATTGATAGAGGCATCAGAAATATTAGAAGAACATTATATTAGTTCCAAAGAATCTATCATGGATGAAGAAGGGGAAGGAGAGGTACACAATGTCCATGGCGAGGAAAATAGGATTGGAGGAGGTAGGGGTAGAGGTAGAGGTGGAGATAGGAACAGAGGAGGGGGTAGAGGTAGAGGAAACCAAGATCCTTCTGGATTTCCTATTCTTGATGAAGATACAACCCTCACAATGAAAAATATATCACCCTCAATTCTTCCTAATTTCCACGGAAAAAGAAACGAAGACCCAGAGACATTTCTCTTCGAATTTGAAGTATTATGCAGATCATATGACTATCTGCATGATGCTAAAAAATTAAAATTGTTCCCTGCTACATTAAAAGACTCAACATTAAAATGGTTTATGAGTCTAGGAGTGCATTCTATAACAACATGGGGACAAATGAAAGAGGCTTTCTTAGGAAAATATAGAGATTATTGTATGCCTAGTAACCTTAAAGATGAAGTCTTCAAAATGACACAAAAAGAAGATGAAAATCTTGAATATTTAGTAGAAAGGTTTGTCTACAATGTTAGAGGAGAAAAAATGATAATTTGGATGAGGAAACCTTAAAATCCCTCTTACTCAAAGCTATTAAGGATGAGTGGATCAATCTCCTTAACCTAATTGGGAAGGCAGATATTTCCCAACTACCATTTTCAGATATTTGTGATTTATGTTTACATATATCAAGGGGTAAATCATGAGCTGGAAGGAGTCCTAGAGACCCTCTCTTGTCAAGAATTAATAAATCTATAGCTAGGACAGTCAACAGGGCAGAATTAGGAAATTTTCTTGATACCTTTAAGATAGATATTTTAGGGAGCCTAAGTAAGCAGATAGACACCCTTAAAATACAAAACAAGCAAAATTCTGAAAATGTTGCATTATCTATCTTCTGTCCTAAATGTCAAAAGAAACATGCTCTAAGAGAGTGTCCCTTAGATTCAAAAGCCATAGAAACTTGTGTCATATGTGCAGATAATCATGATACGAAGGAATGTCCTTCTTTACCAGGTCTCAAGGCTATATTTAATGATGAAGGAATATCAGAACCAGTAGACCCTCTTTACTTTATAGCCAAGAGACCATGGAAAAACCCCCAACCAAATCAACCACAAGGGTTCAGACCACAACAATTTGCTCAGTCTTCACAAAATAATTGGAATCCAACTTGGTAGCCTTGGGCTCAGCCACAATCACAATCTTGGAATCAAGGATGGAAAAATCCTTATGGAGCCTATGCTCAATATCAACAATATTCGCCATCCTATCTTCCACCACAATTTCTACCACCATCTAATCAAATTCCCCAAGCCAACCAATTACTGCAAATTCAAGTTCAGAATCAAAACCCACAACTCTCCCTACCATTTCCACAAAAACCAAATCAACTACCCGCTCAACCACTTCCGAATCCTAATAAAAAAATACCACAACAACCTGTGTACAAAATGGAGTGTCAGAATCCTCAAACTCATGTAATAATTCCACTAGACCTAAATAATGTCCAATTAAGGTTTGGAAGAGTGTTACCAAGAAAATTCCCTGTTGTAATTCAAGGAACAAGATCTGATCTTCAAAAACACAAAAACCAATCAGAATAAGGGGAGACTTCTCTCCCTCAGAAAGAGAATAAAAAAACAGAAGATGTTCCAATAAATACTCCCATCATAGAACAACCCTTGGTATCAATTAGACCACCTTTCCGTGAACAGTTGAAAATTGATGAAGGTGTAGAAAAACAAATTATCTTGCCTAATTACAACATGATGGATGAATTGAGAAATGTATGTATTAAGATTCCTTTATTACAAGCCATAAAATAAATACCAATTTTTGCGAAAACAATTAAGGAACTAAGTACACAAAGGCCAGGAAGAAAAAGAAAAGACATAAAAAGAATTCAACTAGTTGGAAAAATTGCAGACATTATGATGGGGAAGATGAAAATTAAAAAATATTTAGATCCAGGAAGCCCCATTGTAAAAATTCACATCAATGGAACTGAAATACCAAACACACTGGTTGATCTAGGAGCAGCCATAAACATAATGAGTAAACAAGTTATGGACACACTTAGGCTTCCTAACCTTCAATACGCACCAACCTTATTACAATTAGCCAATAGGTCTATTATTAAATCAGATGGTGTGTTGGAAGATTTTTGTGTATCCTTAGATTCTTGGGAATATCCTGTTGATTTCATGGTCTTAACACCCAAGAATAATTTAGCAAGACATCCATTAATTCTAGGAAGACCTTGGGTAGCTACAGTTGATGCTTTCATCGGTTGTAGATTAGGTGAGATGTTTATCTCATATGGAAATTATACAAATAAATTTACATTATACCCTCCTGCAAGGACAAAAATAGATACAGAAACTGAAGAATGGATAGAAGATGAAGAAGATATACAACCTATTTTTACTACTGAACAAGTAAAAATATACTGGAAAATAATGAATCTTCCTCACATTATGATCATAGTCACAATGAGTATCTCTCATCTAAACAGGTATCATTTTTCCCAATGGAAAAATTTGGGAATCCTTTGATAGAAATCTTTCCAGGGAAAACCTTGAATGTTAATAAAAACCTGGAAGAATTGCAAAAGAATCAATTGATAGAAATTTTATAGAAACATTCTTATGCTTTTTGCATGGGAATACACTGACATGAGAGGGATTGGTTCTAAAACTTGAATACATCATATCTACTTTGAACAGAATGCAAGACTGGTTAGACAACCTCAATGGAGAATGAACCCAAATATAAAAGAAAGTGTTAAGGAGGAGTTGTAGAAATTATTAAATGCAAATTTCATCTATCTGATATCCGACAGTCAGTGGGTTTCACCCCTAGTAATCATTCCTAAGAAAAATGGAAAATGGAGAGTATGCATCGATTACAGGGAACTAAATAAAGAAACATTAAAAGACCACTTTCCACTACCTTTTATAGATCAGGTCTTAGACACATTAGCAAGAAAAAAGTATTTTTCCTTCTTGGATAGGTTCAATGGATATAACCAAATTCAGGTAGCCCCTGAAGATCAATATAAAACCACATTCACTTGTCCATGGGGAACTTATGCTTACTGAGTACTTCCTTTCGCATTATGCAATGCTCTAGCAACATTCCAGAGAGCAGTCCTCAGAATTTTATCTGGCCTTATTCATGATTGTGTGGAAGTGTACATGGATGATTTCACAGTTTATGGGGATTCTTTCAATGAAGCACTGGAAAATTTAGAAAAATTATTAAGAAGATGTAAAGAAACAAATCTCTCATTAAGCCATGAAAAATGTTTCATGATGTTTAACGAATGAATTGTTTTAGGTCATCATATTTCAGGAGATGGAATTAAGGTAGACTCATCTAAAGTTGAAGTCATTTCTAAGTTATCAATGTCAAGTTGTCAATGAGATGTTAGAAGTTTTCTTGGTTTTACTAGATATTATAGAAGATTCATAGAAAACTTCACAAAAATTACATCCCCACTCTTTAAATTTCTTACCAAGGACTGTGAATTCAATTGGGATTTTGAATGTCAAACTGCCTTTGAAACTTTGAAAAAGAGAATTTCTGAAGCACCTATCTTAAAAGGACCTAATTGGAAATTGCCTTTCCATATCTCAACGGATGCTTCAAATTTAGCCTTAGGAGATATGTGAGGACAAAAGATCTTACTCCTTATGCAATCTATTATACTAGTAAATATTTAACTCCTGCAGAATTAAATTATACTGTAACTGAAAAGGAGTTTTTAGTAGTAGTTTATTCCATTAACAAGTTCAAAAATTACATAACTGGATATGAAACTTTTGTTCACACATACCATTCTACCATTAGATACCTAATGAATAAACTAGTCACTAATGGAAGAATAACCAAATGGCTCTTACTATTACAAGAATTCAACATAACCATTCTAGATAGGCTAGGAAAACAGAACACAATTGCCAACTTCTTATCTAGAATTCAAAATGATAATAATGATCAACCTGTAGAGGATAAATTTCCTGATGAATATCTTTTTGCAGTATCTACTAAATCACCTTGGTATGCAGATATTGCTAACTATTTAGCTACAGGAAAAATTCCATTTCATTTATCTCCTAGAGAAAAGAGGAGAATAGTCCACAATAGCACATATTATTCATGGATAAATGAAGAGTTATAAAGACATGACCAGATCGCATCATCAGAAGATGTGTTCGAGAGGACGAAGTACCAGAAATACTTAAAGCTTGCCACAATGAGCCATGTGGGGGACATTTTTCTAACAGAAGAACTGCTTACAAAATCTTGCTTTTAGGATATTATTGGCCTTCCATTTCAGGGACACCAAGGAATATGTTAAGAGATGTGACAATTGTCAAAGAATGGAAAAACACATTCTTTCAAATAAAATGCCACTGCAACCACAGGTAATCATCGAACCATTTGAGAAGTGGGCACTGGAATTTGTTGGACCAATCAGCCCACCTTCAAAGCAAAAGAGGTATATTCTGGTATGTACTGATTATGTCACTAAATGGGTAGAAGCTAAATCATTTCCTTTTGCTACTGAAAATACTATAGTTTCATTTCTTTTTGAGGATATTTTCACTCGTTTTGGTGTTCCAAGAGAAATTGTAACAGATCAAGGAACACGGTTCACATCCAGATTAGTGCAAAAGCTTGTGGATCAATACAAGATCAAACATCGGAAGTCCACTCTATACCATCCACAAGACAATGGAAAAATTGAGTCCACAAATAATGTGATTGAAGCAATCCTTACCAAGATTGTACATCTACACAGAAAGGACTGGGTGGAAAAGCTTCCAAAAACTTTATGGGCCTACAGAACTACATGGAGAAATACTACAGGACATAGTCCCTATGAACTTGTTTATGGGAAGCAGGTCTTACTTCCGATAGAGTTCCAGATCTATACCTGTAAGACAATAGTCTAGTTAGATCTTGACTTATCAGAAGCACAGAAGCGAAGGATGAGACAACTAAATGAGCTTGATGAAATCAGACAGGAAGCCCTCCAAAGAACTAGCTTGGTTCAACAACAGAGATCTAGATGGCATGATAAGTACATTAAAGAAAGGAAATTTCATCCAGGAGATTGGGCATTACTCTTTGATTCAAAGTTCAAGAATTTTCAAGGGAAATTCCAAACCCACTAGCTTGGACCTTATGAAGTTGAAAGTGTTTTTTACAATGGCGCAGTTAGAATTAGGACTATTGATGAAGAGAAAATTCCTCTATTAGTAAATGGACATCAACTCAGACTTTACCAGAAGCCATTGACAAAAGAGGAATTTGTTAAAATGTTCCAAGATAATTCAGAACTGAAGATGGTCAAGAAGAATTCTTCTTCTTTTCCACCTTAGAAATTTTTACTCAGTTTTACTTTCTAAAATAATAATAATAATAATAAATAAATTATATGTATATATATACATATTAAAAAAAAAGGTATAAACATGAAAACCAACATGTTGTTGGTAGGTTTATACAGAAAATTTAGAGTGAAAACCAATTTTTGTTGGCACTTCAAATTTTCCTTTCAAAAAGAAAATAACAAAGTTCCTTTATTAAAGTTTTTTTTCTCAGTTGCAGAATCAACAACTTTCTACAGCTCGGACAAGTTTCTGTAGCTAAGACAAGTTTCTACAGCCTAATAAAATTTTTGAAGCCTACAGGGACACTTGGTGATTTGAAGGACAACTGACAGAGCAAAGTACCTACAAGAGA